>OY821777.1:47612726-48150226 GCA_963682175.1 Triglochin maritima
TAAAAATGTGGTCCACTTGATCTTCGTACCTTTCGTAAGCAACCAAAGCCATTTGTACAAACACAAACCCTAGAACGACAAAAAAACAAACATGTTCAAGAGACTTCTAACTATATGTTATGTTTGTGTATCTATGGTTATAATTCATAGTAAGATGTCCAAACAAAGCACAAAGTATTCAGTGATCGATGTTACATAAATAACAACAATTAATTTTTAAAGACATTGGAACCAAGGCACAATAATTAATTTTCTTAAATACGAGGTTAAAACTTGCTTCTTGGTTCATTTTGTGCACATAATTTACTTAGAAGATAAACTAAGACTTACCAAAATATAAGAGATTGCCAGAATCGCAACAACTTCCAAGTACTGATATGATCCACAAAGAAGAAATGACCTATAATACAATAACGTTTTTATCTCACGAAAATCACAAAAAATAAAAATAATGTACTCTTAATCAAACAATGTAATGTGTGTACCAAGAGGAACATTTTGAGGTCATTTCCTCGCGCAATGTCATACAAAACAACTAAAAAACTATTTAGTTTTGTGTGAACAATCATTGCAATCTTTCTGATCGTTTGTTCTGATAAAATGATCTCTGGATTAATCGTAGGAGATTCACTGTCAACCAACCAGAAGAAGAAGAAAAAAACTTTAGTTTGTCACTCTGAAGTCTGAACTGAACTAACCAGCCAGAAATGTACGTACTTACCGATCAAAAAGGTATGATATGTTGGAATAGATGAAAGCAAGAAGCATTACAGTGATGGTGAGGTGACAGATGAACGTAAGTAAGTTATACTCCGCCACCTCAAAGAGCGACCATAATACCGTCACAATTGCGAGGATGGCACCAGAAAGGCGATAATTCCTCCATAGAAGCACATCGGCGACTAAGAAATTAATGATTATATATACATGTCAGTAGTGCACATATCGATCAACACTATCATTATTATTTCTTATCGAGGCAAAATGTTTTCTTACCTATACCACCACCCAGAATGGAATGTATGGACCTTTGGCGGCCGAAAAGTTTGGTCATAATACGTGGTTGCCCATCGGAGTCGGAGTCGAAAGCCATGATTTAGTGTTTGATTGATATGTTGTAGTGAGTTGATTAGGAAGAAGTTTGGTCTTATAAGGGAATTGATTGTGTTCTTAGCTTTGTAACAAAGGAAGTTTTTGAAAGGGTGAAGGAAGGAATGACTTTTGCATTGGGTTGCTTCGTTGTAATGTTCTTCAATCTACCATGTGTTCATCAATCTTTAGTTCATTAAGTATGTTATTATGCTAAGGTTGGTGTGTGGACTAATCGATCAATTCATTATATTCCCAACATAAATTACTTAATATGGTAGAAAGAAATTCAATTTTTGCATTTTTCTAACGCGTTTGAATAACTTTTACTTTTACATATTTGAACTTATTCAAAATATTCCCACAGTCATGTTATTGTGCTAATCACTTTATTAGATGCCAAACATAAAGTAATTAATATGGTAAAAAGAAATCCACCTTTAATTTACAATCTATATCGCGTTTGAATCACTTTCACTTTTACATACTTGAACCAATTTCAAAATGTAGACATAACCTTTATTTTATTAAGTTCACACAATTAAGTTATAAAATATATTAAATATTTTTATAAGATAAAAGTTATTTAAACTCCCTTAAACGTTTTTTAACATCCATTAAAGCTCCAACCGTTCAGAGATTCCAAAACGGTTCACGAAATAAGAGTGATTTTTCTTTCAACTGAAGATATGTACTTTATTAATATAATATTCGAGATTAAGTAAATGATGTCATACATAATAGTATTACCAAACAATGTTCACCCTAAACACACTCCATCTTCCACGTACAGGGTTCAATTCTTTTGTATATTACTATAACATCAACATTTGTTTTATCCAAGCTTAACTACTATTAGCTTACCAAAATACTCTAGTAAGTAAAATTAACCCCAAAATGCATCTTCGAGTCTTTCAAAGAACGAATATTTCTAAAATAAATAAATGAAGAACGAATATTCCCAGCATAGCTGTTAGCATACCAAGATATCCTAGAAACTAAATGTATGAATTTCCATTAATATTAAACCCTACCAATTCACCAATAGCTTACCTCCCAAAATATACTCCTAACAAATCAAGGTTTAATTTTCAAGGAGTTTTGATTTGTATAAACAAAAGCATCATAAGAGCACAACATGACTTGCATTTTCAAACTCGACTATTTTCTATTATATGGTTTCAAATTTCAGCTGTAGGAATGCTTGAGGTGTAGTGCAATACATGTATATTCTTTTTTTTTCATCAGAAAAATATCATCTAAATTTCCAGTTTAACCCCTATCTACGTTTGTTCTACAAATAAAACAACCTACAAAAAACTAACTAAAAATACACCTATCTACCAAATTCTTTTTAATAACAAAAAACTGACGTAAAATTTGACGGTAATTAAGACGAAAAAAAATACGTCTTCCAATGGTTGACATGACATCCGAACAAAACCTTAACAAATGTACGAGTTTTACCTTAATCTACCAACTCACCTCACCACAAGTACGTTAGAATTAAATGTCGAATAAAACTAAGATGTTCCGAAAACACCCCTACAAAATCTAGTAACACCAAACTTCCACATCAGACTTCCACTTGTCCTTAAATTTGTCTTCTTAATTCACTTGTCTTATTTTCCTTCGAACCAATATATCATGCCTCTCTTCCTCTCCGCCGCCGCCCCACGGCCGGCTCCTGTACGTCTAGGTCTTGATACCATTAAGAGGACGTTCTCGGTTGACGTGGCGAGGGCCGAGGGGCGCCCGGTGAGGGTGGGGGGTTGGGAGAATGTGGCGGTGAGGGTGGAGTTGGTGAATGGATGTGTTGGGTGGGGTGAGGTGGCGGCGGCCGGTGAGGGGCGGAAGGTGATGATCGGGTACTTAATGGAGGAGGTTTGTGAAGGGCTCGTAAGGAGGAGGAGGAGGAGAAGGCCGGTTATGACGCTCGCCATGGCGTTGGAGGCGGTCCAAGACCACCTTCCCGGACATGATCTTGCTAATGTGAGTTAGTACTTAATCTAAATGTTAATTATATTTTGCTTAATTGCTTGGTTTATGTTTTTATCGGTCTTTGGTCTCTTATTTCCGCACCAATGCATGAGTGGGGGTTTTTGTATTGTGTGCAAGTTTGGAGTTGGTTGGTCAGACCGTAACAATATCAATAATGTCGGGGCTCTGATAAAGTTCGTTCTGCTGCTGCATGCCGACGACTTATGTGTTTTATTGTATAATTAATAACAAGTTTTGCAGGCCTTTAGTCGGGCCTAAGCATGAAAAGCCTTATATTTTGGGCTTAGGCACAGAAAAAACTTGTAATCCACTTCACATTGTACTTGATAGATATACAGTATAATAATATATCACATACTTGCAACGAAAATATATCGTTAATATTAATAAATAATAAAATGAAAATACAAATTATAATCCATCCGTCTAGTGTCATAAGAGATGTATACAAATCATCACTCATGTCAATGTTCATTCACACGAGTCATGCCAAGTTGGCTAATCCAATACATCATACATAGTTTGACACAATGTAGTGAAGACAATATGCTATTAATGTCCAGTACATGTTCTTTCTAGGCTATGAAAACTTTTGTTGCTTCATCTATATTTAAGTTTATTGTTTTCCTGTTAAGGCTAAACCATCAATAATTGATGCTAAGCTTGTTCGTTTTCATTAATGTACAAACTTATTTTTTCTACTTATTTGACTGTTTAAATGTTCTTACATTCTCGACTGAACTGCATTAAACTTTGTAGGTTAGAGCGGGAGTCGAAATGGCACTGATAGATGCAGTTGCTAATAGCAGTAGGATTCCTCTTTGGAGATTATTTGGCGGTAACTCGAACAACCTCACAACTTCAATTACAGTAAGTATCCATCTCATCTCATTTTCTATATACATTCCTTTTTTCTTCTTCTTCACACTAGCATTCTGATTTTGTCACAAACATTACTTACTAATTATTGTAATGCAGATGCCTGTAATTTCCCCAAGCAAAGCGGCTGAACTTGCTGAGAAGTACCATAATCGAGGTTTTAAAACCTTGAAGGTTGAAGTGGGAAAAGATTTGGATTCTGAACTCGAAGTTCTGAAGGCTGTGCAATTTGTTCATCCCGATTGCTCTTTAATCTTAGACGCGAAAGAAAGGTTCTCTGCTTCAGAAGCCATTCACTTCCTTGACATGTTACACGGTAAAAAAGTACTACATTATGATATGTTCAATTCCATCCATTACCGTGTGTTTATTATGTACTTGTTTTGAATTGCCAATAAGTTAAGTGATGAGATTTATGATTCCAAGATTGGTAAATGAGAGTTGCCAATTCGATTAGTGTGTGTTTAAGTGTATCATTTCTATGTTTCAATTTTTTTGAGTAATGAGAGTTATAAGATTTGCAAATGATTTGGTTTGTAATTATTCTATGTTTGAATAAACATGTTACTTACAATTGAAATCAACGTGTAAACACTTTCTGCTATGTTTCATATGATATATCGATATGGATTTGTATTCTCAACCATGTAATACATGTGAACAATTGATATGATGCCAAACTTTTCTGTCTTACATTGGTTGTTGAGCGGTTAATTAGTTGATGTTATATATAGTAGAATCGAAGTGTAGATTATTTTGTAATTAATTTGACCATCTTGGTACATTGATCAATTTGTCCTAGAATTGCAGAAGGTGGAGTCACTCCGGTTCTATTCGAGCAACCGGTTCACAGAGACGATTGGGAAGGTCTCCACCAAATCAGCCGCATTGCGAAAAAGAAGTACAATGTATTGGTCGCGGCGGACGAGAGTTGCAGAGGTTTACAGGATGCAATCAAAATTATAAACGCCAACCTTGCTCATGTTATCAACATAAAGCTATCAAAACTTGGAGTTGTCTGTGCTCTTGAAGTGATCGAAAAGGCAAGAAGTGGTGGTTTTCGTTTGATGATCGGCGGAACGGTAGAGACTAGGCTTGCTACAGGCTTTGCTGCTCATCTAGCTGCTGGTTATGGTTGTTTTAGGTCATTATTGAGATTACCTGTTTTCCATTAATTAGCTATTTTCTCTACTTCCAATTTCTCAAATATCTCTTCTGCTATATATTTATAACTTACACATAATTGTTGTTAAAGTACATATATAGAAGATAACAAGTATATCTTCTAAGATATAAAAACTACGTTTATGGTACAAAATAACTATACATGCTAGTTTGTAGTTTTTTCACTTTAACGAAGTGAAAGAAGTTATTTCAAGTACAAAATTATAGTGTGGAACTCATAGAACTTGATTTTCAGAATTTTTATAAGTTTTCCTGCAAATCAATCACCGGAATTCGATCTTGAAGTCAAATTCCCACACACTTCCATGTAAAACCAATCGGACCCTAAGATGTTTATCATTGATATCATTAAGATCTGAAAGTTTGATTGTTTTATGGTGCAGTTTTGTTGATTTGGACAGCCCTCTTCTGCTGGGAGAGGATTCTGTTCTTGGAGGTTATGAAAGTATGTCTAGCATATATATATATATACCTAATCAACATTTTCTTTTATAGTTTGTCGATTATTTCTCTAATTAACCTTTTGAAATTTTCTGTTTCTAAATTTTGATTGTTGTTTGATGTAGCTTTTGGTGCCGTGTATAAATTAAAAAATGCTAGTGGCCATGGTGGTTTTCTTCATTGGGACAATATAGCATGGTAAGTAAGTCTATTATAAACATTCATTAAAACTATTATTTTTCTTTATTTCATGCGTGTTTAATAACTTCTTATAGAGTTTGACTTAAGATGTGGTCTAGTGGTTTACCCAACCTGAATATACTCTTACAATTATGTTATCGTATGTTGTACTAATGTTATATATTTGTGTCAACAGATTAATGGTGTGCTCGAATTAATCAAGTTCCAACACTTGCTCCAGAGAGCTGGTGCTTAATCTGCCATGGAATTGTTGGATTTAATTTCCTTCTGATTCTATATGATTGTTGTCTCTGGCTTAATTAGACTCTTCCGGCTTGGAACATCAATAATCATGTCTTAATATGCATGCTGGGAAAGTGCTATGTCTTAATTAGATAAACGGGCTTGTTTACATCCTGCATGACTGTTAATTTTATACTTAAAATTACTACTCGTCCATTTGTCTTTTGTTGTTGTAATGATGTTGTTGTTCAAGTTAATTGTGTTTTGTTGTTATTAGTTAAAAGTAACCTTTCTTGAGCAGTTATTTAGAAAATGATTGTTGCGCTATCTAATTTTTATTATTATTATTCTGTATGATCTTTTTAATTGTGAAACTTCATATTTAGGAATTATTTTGCTTTGAAACCTAAAACGATCAGTTAATTGCATTGTATATATTCCTAACGACTTTTAATATAAATAAATCAAATGTTGCCTTAGTTAGGGATGAAACATCTACAGATATGGATTGGAAGAGATGATTGAGATAGAACTAAATTGACCTTCCATCTTAATTCTCTTCCAATTTGAAAGTATCCTGGAAACAAACAAGTAAGCATTAATTTAAATAAAACAATAATATTAAAAGATAACAGAACAAAGTTGTTAGAACATTAATCATAAACCCTACTTAAGAGAGACTAATGGTGTTGGGTGGTTAATTAGGTTAATGGTGTGGTTAGTAAATTACATGATATTTATATTTTGGCTTGGAGAGAGGTGACAGTTGAGTAAAAAAGTAGTAAAAGGAAATGATAATGAGACTTATATTGCACAACTAAAGTTGTTACAACAATACAGCTCACTACAAGACTTTTCTCCTCACTACAAGACTCTTACTCACACTCTACTACAAAAGACTACACTACTTACTCACACTACTACACAAGACTCACTCTTTGTGTGGTGGAAAACCCTTCTCTTGGATGGATTGAAATGAGAGATCACACCCCTATTTATAGGTGTGAATGGAAGTTTGTAGAAGAGTTAAGATTTTTTCACTTTGAATCTTCTAGGAAGCTTCATAGTGATGAATAATGAAGAAACATCTAGAGTATGAATTCTCTAGAAATTGGGCTTAGTGGGTTGAACTTATAATTGACTTAAGTAATAATTTATTGGGCTTGGGTTGGTGTTGGATCTTTAACACTCCCCTCTCAACACCAACCCTTCTTCTTACCATCCCAAGTCGTTGACGAAGTTCTTTAAACTTTACTTGGTGTAGTCCTTTAGTGAAGATATCTGCCACTTGCTCCTTCGTACCAATAGACTTCATAAGAACTTCGTCTTTCAGAATCTTCTCCCTTAGAAAATGGTGATGAACCTCCACATGTTTCGTCCTTGCATGAAAGACTGGATTTTCTGCCAGACGTATGGCAGATTCATTATCACAGTGCAACAACACTGGATAATCTACTTGCTGATGAAGATCTTCTAGTAACTGCTTTAACCACGTACTCTCTTGGGCGGCCATCGCTCCCGCTCTATACTCTGCTTCTGTGGTTGATAATGAGACAGTTGATTGTCTCTTACTACACCAAGAGATTGGTGCAGAACCAAGACTGAATGCATATCCAGTAGTCGACCTTCATGTGTCGTGGTCTCCCGCATAGTCAGCATCGCAATACCCAACTAGCTTTTGATCTTTTCTATTTGTGTATAAAAGACCAAGATCAATAGTACCTTTCACGTACCTCAGTATTCTTCTTACTGCTTCTAAGTGAGGCTTCTTCGGTGTCTGCATGTATCGACTTACAACTCCAACGGCGAAAGATATATCAGGTCGTGTCATGGTTAGGTAGATCAAACTACCTACTAATTGTCGATATATTGTTGCATCCTTCAGATCATTGCCTTCATATGCACACAATTTGGCTCTTTCCTCCTTTAGGGTAAATATTGACTTACAGTCAAACATACCAACCTTCTGCAGAAGATCCTTAGCATACTTTTGCTGGCAGAGAAATATACCTTGTTTGCTTCGGTCTACTTCAAGCCCCAAGAAATGCTTAAGCTCTCCAAGCTCCTTCATTTGGAATCTAACTGATAGATTTCTTTTGGTCCTTTGATTTTCCTCCTCCTCATCTCCTGTGATGATCAAATCATCCACGTACACGAGAATTATGGATATTCGTTCTTCTCTATTCTTTACGAAAAGACTTGAGTCTGCAGGAGCAATGTTGTAGCCACACCCAAGTAAGAACTCTGCTATCTTCCCATACCATGCTCTTGGAGCTTGTTTCAACCCGTATAATGCCTTCTTTAACTTGCATACATAGTTTGGATGATCAGTGCTCTCAAATCCCTGTGGTTGTTCCATGTATATTGATCGATCCAACTCTCCATGAAGAAAAGCATTCTTCACATCCATTTGCCACAACTTCCATGACTTAATTGCTGCTATAGCAATTAAGACTCTAACTGTGGTAATCTTGACTACTGGGCTGAAGGTCTCATCATAATCCATACCATATTGTTGTGAAAATCCTTGAGCAACGAGACGAGCTTTGTACCTTTCTATGGATCCATCAGGGCGTGTCTTCAGCTTGTAGACCCACTTGCAAGAGATAGGTTTAATATCTGCAGGTCTTGGGACCAGCTCCCATGTCTCATTCTCTTTTAAAGCTTTGTATTCTTCCTTCATGGCACTCATCCATTGTTTACTTCTTGATGCTTCTTCATATTTAACAGGTTCCTTGAATTCTTCTCCTGCTAGAGCTGCATTTGCGTACCTTGGATTTGGCTTCCTTTCTCTGTTGGATCGTCGTATCCTGCTTCCAGATTCTTCTTCGACCTCCATCTGAGATGGTCGAGTCTCCTCTGAACTCTTCCCACACCTAGATTTTGCTAGTCCCTAGCAAAATAGAAAATAAAAACAGGGAAATCCTAACTCACTTTCGTAGGAATCACGGTTGCACTTAGCATGTGCAACAAGCCTTTAAACCTCCAAGTTTCCTAGGAGGAGGAGTGTTGTCTCCTGAGGGTTTTCAGCGGATATACCCACAAAATCCTAAATCAACGTTTCATTAATAGTTCTCAATATCCCTACCTCAACCTTATACATTTCACTAAGAATTTTTGCATGCTCATTATATAAATCTAAACTCATTAAAAATATGACTTGGTCTTTGTTCCTCCAACATTCACACCACTAACCCTTCTACACATGTTTATCACTTGAATTATTTTGCATGCCTCCTCTGGTGGTGAAGTATCATTCGGATCAACCATGACATGAATCATTCTTTTAGCTTTGGGCCTTGAGTATTATTTTTTTCTTCTTTTCTTCCGTGATTCAACACATTTGCTTTTTGACACTTTTACCCTTTTTGCATTCGTGTAGCGAGTTTGGTCGATAATCCCGAGCTGGTAGACTCAAGTTACCGGGTTTCAAGATACCCCTACGGACCAGTGACTCAAAGGCTTGGGCTTTTGTAATCATTTTGCAAAATGTGTTTTCTTCAATTTATTCCTTTATTTTTATTTTTTATTTTCCTCAAGGCTTAATTGCTATTAGAAGTCCACACTTCCCGGTATATTTTCCTCAACCTCTGTTTTTTATCAACCACTTCAAAGATTTGATTCATCCAATTTAAGTGCATACATGTCTTAAAGGGCAATGAGTTATTTCTTTGGAACTTAGATTTATGTCATAATTTCTACAAGCATAACTATATAATAAGGAACAAAAACTCAATGCAATTTGTACACGGGTTTTGACAGTTCAATCTTAAGCTATGTCATGAAACATTGATTTTTTTCTTCTTTTTTTAAGAAATAAAAGACAGATCTATAGATAAATATATACATAAACACCCCCCCACACCTAAATCATGCATTGTCCTCAATGTATGCAAATATAAAGCAAATGCACTTATTACCTTGATGAACTGCGGTGGAAGGGTGAAATTTGCTCAAAGTCAACCATAGTCAGAACTGGATTGAATGACACCATATTGGTGCATGTGTCCAGTTAAATTGTTCCCCATGTTGCAATGAGAGTTCTGAGTCACAGATTCCACACCCCTCACATAAATATGTTCTCTTATTTGCTCGAGTGATGGTGGGTGTGTAGATGAATTTCTCCCCTTTTTCTTACTTCCTTTTTGATTTTGTGATGATTCAGAAATCTTATAGATACGCGATTTCATCACAACGTCACTTTGATTGCATATTATTTCTGGCTCACTATCAATATGAAAGATATTAAATTCAGCTTTTAAGTTCCCAAAAGATAATTGCATGAGCCCATTTCGACAGTTTATTAATGCTTCCGAAGTGGCTAAAAAGGGTCTGCCTAGAATTACAGGGATTTGTCGGTTAGGATTTACAACAGGTGCGGTATCTAGTACGACAAAATCCACTGGGTAAATGAAGTCACCAACCTTGATCAAAACATCCTCTACTATACCTCTTGGTTTCTTAATAGAACAATCAGCAAATTGAAGGGTTGTCTTAGAGGGTTTTAGTGGACCAATGTTCATTTGCTCATAGACAGAGTATGGGAGTAGGTTAACACTAGCACCAAGGTCTAGAAGGGCTTTGTTGATAAAAGTATCTCCTATTGCACATGAAATTGTGGGACATCCAGGATCCTTATATTTTATAGGAGATGTGTTGGACAAAATAGAACTTATGTTTGCAGTTAAGAATGCCTTCTTTGGTATGTTTGTTTTTCTCTTTTTAGTGCACAAATCTTTTAAGAATTTAGCATAAGCAGATATTTGTTGAATCATGTCTAAGAGTGGAATGTTCACCCTAACTTGCTTAAATACTTCCAAGATTTTCTCTATTTGTGCACTTGAGTTCTTTTTGAGTCTATTGGGAAATGGGGCTTTAGGGACATAGACTCGCTCAGGTTCAGGTTGAGCTACGGGTTCAGATTGAGTAGGTGGGGTGGGCGTTTCAGATTGGACGTCGGGTTCAATGGTTATCACCTCAGGTTGACTAGGATTTACCACATTATTATCAATCTGTCTTCCAGACCGTAATGATACTACAACATTTATTTGTTGGAACAGTCATTCTTCATTAACCATTTGAACCGGTCTAGGGTTGTTATTTCCTGAAGGTGGTTGATAGGATTGATATGAATTATTAGATCTAGGGTTCACCTCAGGTTGACTTGGAAACCGACCCTTTTCTCTTTCACCTACTATTTGTGCTAGTTGGCTGACTTGTGTCTCTAGCCTTTGGAAGGTCTGGTTGGTTGTTTGTATAAAAGTTTTCATCAAATTTTCCAAGCTTGTCAACCTAACCTCATGATCGTTATTGTTACTAAACCCAGATGATGTATTATTTTGGTTATACGGGTTCGGTTGTTGTCTAGGAGGTTGACCCTGTTGGTTTGATGAGAAATTGGAATTATTACGCCAACCCGAGTTATATGTTGATGCGTATGGGTCATTTCTAGCATGGTTATACATGGCATTAACTTGGTCCCATTCCGCACAATCCTCCATTACATGACCAGTCTGACCACATCTAGAGCAATGGATAGACGAGGCTTGATTCACTCGGTTTTGGGTTTGTAGCTCTAAACTTTCCATTCTGCGCATAAGGGTAGCTAGTTTTGCTTCAGCCGCTATGTTCGCATCTACAGCTAAGACACCTAGTCTGGGTTGACTTGCTATTCTAGATCCAATACTCGGGTTAAGCGGTGTTCTAGCATTGTCCCATTTAGGGGTGTAAACGGGGCGGGTAATACCCGTATACCCGGTCACCCGCCCCGGGCGGGTACGGGTATGGGTACAAAAATACATACCCGTTTAAAAATTGAAACCCGTATACCCGTACCCGTTTACCCGCTTAATAAACGGGTCGGGTACGGGTATACGCATTACCCATACCCGTTTACCCGTATACCCGTTAAGATATATTATATTATATATATAATATTTTTTTAATATTTTATATGTTATATAATATATATTTTTTATAAATAATATATATTTTATATAATATATATTATATTTTTATATATTATACCCGCTATACCCGTTTACCCGCCCCGTACCCGCTAACTTAACGGGTACGGGTCGGGTACGAGTATATATGTTTTTTGACGGGTATATACCCGTACCCGTACCCGCTAATTTAGCCGGGTACGGGTACGGGTAGGGGCATACCCGACCCGTACCCGACCCGTTTACACCCCTAGTCCCATTGCATACTGTTTTCAGCTAATTCCTCAAGAAAAGTCCAGGCATCATTTTCATTTTTCGACATAAAGTTCCCTTGGCTTACGGATTCTACCATAACCCTAGATGTGGGTGTCAATCCCTCATAAATAATTTGACATAATTGCCATCTCGGAATTCCATGATGAGGGCATTGGGTCAGAACACTTTTGAATCTTTCTAGATAGGAATAAAACGACTCGCTCTCAGACTGAACGAATGCAACAATTTCATTCCTAATCCTCATAGTCTTATGGTTGGGGAAATATTTTTTTAGGAAAACTTGAACAAACTCAGCCCAACTTCTAATAGATCTTTCGGCTAGACTATATAGCCATTTCTTAGCGTCATCCTTCAGTGCTAGATGCACGAATTTCAGACGCACTGCCTCCTCAGGAATATGCTGGTATTGCATAAGAGAGCAGATTTCCTCAAATTCTCTAAGGAAGAGATATGGGTCTTCCCTAGAGGTGAACTTAGGCAACATACTCATGTATTGTGCCTTAAGTTCCAAGTCGCGACCCGGTATGGTGGGCATAACGATGCACGATGGCTGAGCAGCCATCGCTGGATAGCATCGATCCCTCAGAGTTATGGGTTGCACAACAGGTGGGTCCACTACGTTCTCACCCATTGGATCTAGGTGAGGTGGTGCAACAGGTGGATTGGGGCTAAGTTCCAGACTGGAATCTAGATGAACTCGTGAGAGTCGATTACTCAAGTCCCGAATCCAAATCTGAGTGCACCGGGCTGAATCAATTTTTGAATTCAAATTCGAAATTTAAATTCCAAATTTAATTTCAAGAATTAATTACATTTTTTTTAATTTTCGTTTTTTTATGTTTTTTTTTCAAAATGGAAACAAACAATAGAATGAGGCAAGATGAGAAAGGAATCCTAATCTAGAGAATTTAGGTGAGAAGAGAAAGAAGACTCAGATGAGAAGGGAAACCTAACTCTAAAGATAGAAAGAGGGTTGGTCAGAAAATTCCTAAGAAAGCACGGTTCAAACAATCCTAGACCTAGTGTCGCTTAGATCTAGACGACTCCTAACTGGTTGAGTCGAATTGATTCGCTTGATTCACCTCCCTCACTAATCAAACCAACTTGGCCAGGCCGTGTATAGCTAGTGGGGGCGCTTCCGACAGAGTCGGTGCCAATTAGACAACCACTTCGCTTGGAAGACTTACGTCAACACAAAAACACTTTCTAGACACCAAATTAAATTCAATCGGCTTCAGGTCATAGCAAGTCAAACCAATTCTTCTCCTTAAATGAGTCTGAGTCCTTAGGGGTCAATCTCTAATTGATTTTAATTTAAGGCTTGGGTGACACTTTGGGATTGTTGTTTGTGGGCCACGGAAGGGTGATGAAATCCCCACCGTATCTTTGCCTACGAAGTTGCCCTTAAGATAGTTTAACTTAGATCTAGCAAAGATAGTCAAACAATGGTCTTTAATTGGGGGCAATTGCAAGGTTGTATGCAAACTAAATTATATGCTTAAATGCAATCGTTAAAACGTGATACGTACCTTGCCTCTAGCACTCTTCAACAAGAATTAATTTGCAAGAATTTAGCAAGAATAATGCATACAAAACACTAGATGATGCATGCACTAAGGCCTTTCTAATTTTGCCAATTTTAGGTCAGAGTTGAATTATTGCCAATTATGGAATTTTTCCCTAACACATGCAGTTCTATGAAAAGGAAATTTTCTGAAACTAGA
Organism: Triglochin maritima; assembly: GCA_963682175.1. NCBI lineage: Eukaryota > Viridiplantae > Streptophyta > Magnoliopsida > Alismatales > Juncaginaceae > Triglochin > Triglochin maritima. The sequence continues at coordinate 47,626,690 of OY821777.1, forward strand.
AATTACGAGGAAAAAGGCAACAAAGGTTACCTACGCAATGCTCAGTCGGGTTCGCCGCCCGCTCTCGAAATTTCAGTAGCTCCACGCGTCCACCCAGAGATGGTGCTAACCCCAGAAAAATTTGAAGCCCAGATGCTTCAATTGTGCGGCGATTCCGCCGCAGGTTCCTCTTGATGTGCGGCGATTCCGCCGCCCTTGTTGCTCAGACTGCGCTCAGATTTCGCCGCGCGCTCTGTTGTCTCCTGAAACACAAATCCAAATAGTTAGATCACGCACAAGATAAACAGAATAGAATCGAAATCAACAAAAAACAAAATCTGCGTCGCCTCCCCGGCAACGGCGCCAAAAACTTGATGAGAATTAAATTTATACCGCAAGTGCACAGTGTCAATGAAGACATGGCAAATACGGGTCGAACACAAGGAGGGAGAGATTTGTTATTTTCGTGATATTCGATTAAGGAGAAGAAGGAGAGAAGAAATAAATTGGGTTTTGAGATTTTTGAGTTTTTATTATCTAAAGCAAGAATAATTAAATTTAAAACAAGAATAAAGAGGTGAATTCCGTCGGGTGGAGGTTTAGATTTAAGGTTTAGATTAGAGAATTCAGAAACTTATAATAAATCATATTAGTTATGAAGCATTACATGATAAATGATTTAACATAAACTCAAGTAATCAAAATAGACTAATACGAACTTAAAATAATAACATTTATTCGTCTTCTCTTCACCCTAAAGCCGTCACCTCCACCCATTGGAAGGAGTTAGAAACTCATAGAGGGAGGAAGAAGGGGTCCTTGAGACATTACAAAAGAAAACTAAAAGTAAGAAATAAAAGACAGAATTTTATTAATGAAAAGGAAGAATACAAAACTAAGATTAAAAATAAAAAACTACCACCAAAGACTAAGGACCCTTCTAACATCGTTCTCGGGTCTATTTATAGTTGCTACAAGGGATCTAGGTATAATATTGGAAAGTACACGTGTCCAGACACGACTGGACGAAATTGGAGCACACAGATCGACTAGGGGGCGGCGGAATCGCCGCATGGTGTGTATGATCTGCGGTGGAATCGCCGCACATCATGCTCTGATTTGGTCCAAATTTTGGTTGAATGTTTATGGTATGATTTGATCCTCTTTTACGCGTCTGGATTGATTCTTTCCATTCTTTTGAGCTCCGGATTAATTCTTTTATATATTTGAAGATCCACATTGATTTTTCTTTATATTTTCTCCAAGATAATAAAAGCTTCTCGTGATTTGCAATTAGGTCCTTGTCTTTTTGCAATTGAGTCCCCGACTACTTTTGTGCTCAAGTCCTTGTTCTTTTTGTGATTAGGTCTTGAATGCTTTTATGCTTGGATACATTTCCATTTGAAACCCGATAAGCTTGAACTTGGTCTTTATGATAGAAATAAGTCTTTTGCACGCGTTTATGCTCGGGATGTGGGTAAATTGCATTCAGGTCCCTGTATTCTGTAAATAAGACTAAACACATACCTTAGTAGCATTTATTGATGTAAAAGTAATCTAAATGAAAGACATATGATGCAATGTATGCAATGCATCAACCTCCATCTGAGATGGTCGAGTCTCCTCTGAACTCTTCCCATATACTCCACTCTTCCAAGGATCTTTGGAGTATTTTGATGGTTTTGATGAACATTTTTCGGATTCTACTCCTTCATCGCTTGAATCTTGCTTACCAAGCTTCTCTTGTACTATGCTTTCCAATTCTCCAGAATCTGGAAGTACTACCTTATCTGAGGACCACCAAGATGAAGCTTCATCGAAGATCACATTCCTTGAAGTATGACATCGATCGGTTGTTGGGTCACAACACCTCCATCCTTTTCTCTCATTGTCGTACCCAACAAAGATGCACCAAATTGCCTTCTTATCAAACTTACTTCGTTGATTGTCTGGTACAAATACATAACATACACAACCGAACACGCGGAAGTGACTTACAACGGGCTTTGTTTTCCACAGCTTCTCATATGGTGAGACGAACTTCAACCTTGCTTGTGGTAGTCTGTTGATGATATGTGTCACTGTTCTCATGCATTCTGCCCAAAATCTTGCAGGTATATTCTTTGCGTGCATCATGCTCCTGCAAGTATCTGCTAGATGTTGATTCTTTCTCTCAGCCACACCACTCTCTTGAGGAGTGTTGGGGCATGTTAATTGAAGTCTGATATTGTGCTCCTTTAGGTATGTTGCAAACTCCTTGGATGTGTATTCACCTCCATTATCAGTGCGCAAGCACTGTATATGCCTTCCAAGTTCTCTTTCAACCTTCTCCCGATACTCTTTGAATTTTAAAATGACTTCTGATTTTTCTTGAAGAAAGTCTACCCAAACATACCTTGAGTAATCATCGATGAACGTCACTATGTACTTAGTCCCGCTAATGGATGGATGTTTTGCCGGTCCAAAGACATCTGAGTGAATTAACTCAAGTGGCTCTCTTGCTTGAAAGCTTGATTCTTCATAAGGGAGTTGATGAGCCTTCCCATATTGGCATCCAGCACATACTATATCTCCAGCAATCTCAAGTTGCGGTAAACCCTTTATCATCAATTTCTTCATCATTGACTTTAGTTTGTGATAGCCCACAAGTCCAAGTCTAGCGTGCCACAGATCAGCAGTCTCGTTCTTTCTTGTTTTGTCTGCATATGCTGATTCTACAGACATCACATACACAGACTCCAGCTTTTGTCCCTCCATGATTGGCGAACCAATTATCTTGAGAGTTTGGTACACCCTCACATCTTCTGGTCCAAACAAAACATACTTTCCGGTTGATGTTAGTTGGGACACAGACATGAGATTCTTCTTCATACCTAGCACATGGTAGACATTCTGCAGTTGCACTTGATTTGGGCTAAATCGAGGCACCACCATTGTCTTCCCGATGTGGGTGATTGGTAGTTTTGAGTTATCTGCTGTCACTACAACTCTACCACCTTTATACTTAGACAATTTTTGTAATTTCTTCTTATCTCCTGTCACATGGTTGGCGCAACCGGAGTCCACGATCCAATCATTATCATAGTCAATTCGCACTGAACTTGTGCTGACTGCAAGAGCATGCTCCTATATGGTTGTCATAGATGCCTCTACGTCCCATTCTTCTTCGCTGTCACACTCCTTGTGACTCTGTGTTGCAGCATTTCCTTCCGCAATCTTCTTCTTCGACTAGCATTCCCTCGCAAAGTGACCTCTCTTGCCACAGTTGTAACATTTGAGGTTCTTCTACATTTGCTCCCTTTTAAGTGCTCCCCCTTGTTGTGAACTCCTCCGCTCTTGTTTCTTAGGCCCACCATTCTTTCTTCCACTAAAGAGAGCTTCTTCTCCACTCTTTGTAGAAACTTCTGTCATCTGCTTGGTGAGAGTTTCTTGATTGACAAGCAGACTCTCTAGCTCTGAGATGGAAGGAGGAGTCGGCCACCCTTGTACTGTTGTGATAAAGGCACTATATTCTGGCCTTAGCCCATGGATAATAATCCTCCTCATCCTGGGCTCACTAATTCTAGACTCCAAATCTAATTGAGATATGTCACGACAAAGCCCTTTCACCTTTGTAAAGTATTGGTTAACGGACATACCTCCTTGCTTAACAGACATCAACTCATTTTCCAAAAGTTGAAGTCAGGCATCATGCTTTTGCGTGAAGAGCGACTTAAGTGTGTCCCATACCTCCTTAGGCGTAGTAGCATTACGTACATGCTCAAGCAAATCCTTCTCAATGGTTGTCTTGAGCACGTACATGGCCTTCTCAGCCTTTATCTTCCACTTCCTATTTGCATCATCATTCTCTACAGGAGGTGATGTGGTTTCATTCCCAACAACAACCTCCCATAGATCCAGCCCTTGCAAATATGGTTCTATGTAAAGACTCCAATACTTGTAGTTTTCTCCATTGAGCTTCTCGATTCCGCCGCATGGGTTTGATAAATCCGCCATCACCTATTGGTTTCGAACTAATCGAACCAACTCCTTCAGCGTGATCTTCAACTCCTCCGACAAGGCTTCGACTTTGTGGTTTTCGACGGACGATCACCACAAACACGGCTCTGATACCAATTGTTGAGTAAAGAAGTAGTAAAAGGAAATGATAATGAGACTTATATTGCACAACTAAAGTTGTTACAACAATACAGCTCACTACAAGACTTTTCTCCTCACTACAAGACTCTTACTCACACTCTACTACAAAGGACTACACTACTTACTCACACTACTACACAAGACTCACTCTTTGTGTGGTGGAAAACTCTTCTCTTGGATGGATTGAAATGGGAGATCACACCCCTATTTATAGGTGTGAATGGAAGTTTGTAGAAGAGTTGAGATTTCTTCACTTTGAATCTTCTAGGAAGCTTCATAGTGATGGATAATGAAGAAACATCTAGAGTATGAATTCTCTAGAAATTGGGCTTAGTGGGTTGGACTTATAATTGACTTAAGTAATAATTTATTGGGCTTGGGTTGGTGTTGGATCTTTAACAGTGACATGTCGGATGCATAGAAGGTGAGGTGATGGCTGGGAGATGAGGTGTGGAGTTGTGAGTAGTGGCTTTGGAGGTGAGGATTTAAGGGACACAACTTCTCTTACCCTCGTCACTTTCATTATTCTCACTTCTCATCTCATCACCTTCTCAACCCATCTCTCTCTCAGATCTGTAGAGGTGAGGGATTAAAGTAAGTATATATATATAGGATAAGTTGGTGTTTATCGGGAGAGAATGTTTTTACTTCAAAACGTGACAGAAGAAAGAGGTGGAGCGAGGGAAGAGTTGAATGGTCGTATGATTTGTTATATATAAAAACGAAGATTGGATGTGATCTATAGAATTAAGACCGCGATTGCGAGATAGACAAATACTGATTCGTTATTAATTCTTCAGTTTCATGTTATGTCTGTTTCTCTTGATATTCGTAGTTGCATGCATGTTGAGTGTTGATATTGAATTTAATGATATGTATATGATTGCATAGTGTTTCGGCCGACATGTCATGTGATTGTGTGTATGTTTCTGACTGAGCTACTTAGGAAAGAGCTACCTAGCGAGCAGTGTAGAGCCACCCGAGAAAGGAAATGACTACCTGTCGTTAGTTTAGAGCTATCATGTGTGCATCTGACTGGTTGATAGATTCAAAAACACAGGATGTGATCGAATCCGAGTTGGGGTTCCAGATTGTTATGCATGCATATTATTTGTGATACATGATCTCTTGATTGTGCTCATTAACCGAATATCATATTATGTATTTTCCACATGATTATGATTCTGGTTGATTGACAGTTGATACTTGCAGACTGTCGAGCTCACAAATTATTGATTATATTTTTCAGATTACTTATGGGTCTATCATATCAGATTGATTAAATATCAGAGTGCGCAGCGATCAGGATTGTGGATCGTATTAACTTATCAGGTTCGGACGGGTAAACACCTGTGCCAGAGCGTTACAAAAGCATTAACTACTAATTCTCTTGACTTATCACAAATAACAAACCTCAACAGCTTCAAGTATCCTTTCGACCGTTAGTTACGGATGATGGTGATGGTACGATCTTTTCCTTTCGGTTAATTTGTTTCATGACATCACTTCATTCTATTACTAGCCAACTTATATTTCATGTAACTAATAATTCACGACTCATTTTGTTGATCACAATAATGTCTTACATATATATGGTTGCCTTCTGACTAGCTTAACTAATTATATATGCAGTTTTTCGACACTATGCTTGAAACCATCACACTATGCAAATTAATATATACGATCCCCAGTATACACTTCTCTCTCACATCTTGAGTCTTGACCCACCGCGGCCAACTCAATCAACATTGATCCTCCCCGGCCCCTAATTCTATCTTCTTCTATCTAGAATTAATCATGATCATTGGACTTTACCACTTCTATTTAGAATTAGTAGAGTTATTTACTTTTATTATCTTTTTATAATTTAAACCATAAGATACGTCTTAAATCATCATAGTCTTAAGCTTAGGCCTTATAGATCCAAAGATTGCATAATTCGTTGGTGGTAAATATGTGATTAGTCTTGTAGATAACTTTTCCTGCTATGTGCAAAACTTTGTTGAATGATTAACATAAGCTTCTTTTTGGATGACACTGACCATTTCAAGAATTTCATGCTATCCCAAATCTACTTTCTCAATAATGATATCTGTAGTCTTTTTTATTATTATTATAATAAAAATGATATTTGTTGTAGGATTCCACGTATAAACGGGTACCCCCACTTATCCTGGTTTGTGCAACTTTATTTTGCATTTTCTAGATTGACAGAGTGGAAACACCCTACTCAGTTACCAATTGATACATTCATTGTATCATCTCCGAAACAGCGGAAAATTTAGAGTTTTAAATAAATGATAATCAAAGGATAAACATCAACACAGGGGACGCTACTCGAAAATATAAATATATATGGTGTTGCACCGTATACAGGAGTTGTCAAAAGAATGACTACATCAAAATACAATATACAGATATACAAGTAGTCATAATAACCTCAAAACCGACACGAGGACCCGACTCCAAGATGCACTCGTCCTCAGTCACCACCCAAGCAGCTCCCGAAGAGGGAACCTGAAAGCAAACAACAATGTCGTGAGTCTCCCGAAGGAAACCCCGTATGTCAAACTCACCTACATGCAATGCGAAACATGACCTATCATACTAGTATTATGCCAAACATAAATCATAACTGGTCATTTCCCCAAACGGGTCATAAGGTCATAAAAGTCATTTCCCCAACCGGGGTTCATTAGTCATAAGTCTAGTTTTGGACATCCGTAGATACCCACCGCAGGCACATGCGGTCATACGGAAAATACGCGACACACCCCCACTCGCAGCTACACTAGTCATATGGGTTCGGTGAGGGTCGCACGCAATTCCGAGTCATCATCAGATCTGATCAGTGGTCGAAGACCACAATCCGCCAGAGCCGTCGCTCTGGTCGGTCATACTCGCCAGCCGTGCCACAGCTGGAAGATCACACTCGCCGGAACATCATCGGTCGAGCACATCCGCCGGAACAACATCGGTCGGTCATCTCCGTCGCCACATAGGCTAAGGCACAGAACTCTGTTGCACAAGGGCTAACAGTCATCTCCGTCGCCACACAGGCTAAGGTAATCTCCTTCGCCACAAAGGCTAAGGTCATCTCCTTCGCCACAAAGGCTAAGGTCATCACATATAGATCATGCAAAGGGGAATATGGTCCCACAGGTCTACTACCTAGGTCTCAATGCACATGTCATATAATGGGAACATAAGCAATAAATGAAATCCACGCACCAACGCGCTCATAAACAACCAATGCAAATACTGGGCTCCAACGGTCGACCGAAAAAGGTCATACGGTCGACCGGTTGGTCGTTAAAACCGGCAATTGGTTCGAACCACAATCCAACGGTCGAACCACGAAATTCATCGAAATGGTCGAACAAAAGTCTCTGGACGGTCGACCGTTTAGAAGGTCTACGCCACAAAATAAATATTAAAAATAACACATCCCAACGGTCGAACGACAATGGTCTTCCGGTCGACCGAAAAACCACAGGGACTTCAACATTCTACAAGGTCATTACCGGTCGACCGAAATATGAATCGGTCGAACCACACTTAAGTCGTCTTAAGTCATCGGTCGAACGAGATCTCAGGGCGGTCGACCGTTTAGAAGTCTACACCCCCAATCGACTTAAAACAGTACGTCCGGTCGAACTTGGTCAAAGAGGCGGTCGACCGTTTAGAAGGTCAATGCCCCCAACCGACATACTACAGTGCATTCGGTCGACCGACAAAGGGGACCCGGTCGACCGAAAACACTCAGGGTCTTCATCCTCTCGCTCAAACGTACAATCGGTCGACCACCCATCGGGTATCGTTCGACCGATTCGAGCGAGAGTGCCCGAATTACACTACGACCGGTCGACCGAAATGAGCACCGGTCGACCGAAACAGGGCAGAAACTTCTACCACTCTATTCCGACGAGCCATTCGGCCTACCGTCGAACACTCAAACACCCACACAACCTTGGTGAGCGTAAAAGCAAGGCTTGGCATACCTTGGAAGCTTGAAGAAGCTTCAGAAGAGCAACGACGAACCCTCCACGAGAAAGAACGTGTCTCCGGCGAACTCCTCACCTTCCTTGAACTCCGGCGACCCGACTTGCCGGCGCACCCGCTCCACCTTCTCCTTCCACCGACGAACTACAAGGGAGGGAGAAAGAGTGTTGAGGGAGAGAGTGAGATGAAAAAGAGAGAGAATGAAAGAATGAGAAGAAAAGGGTTTGGGTTGGTTTTATATACTCTCACTTAATTAGGGTTAAAGTTCTTAAACTCAATTAACCTTAATCAAAAGGATTAGGTTCTCACACACATTGCTTCAAGATTTTGAAATGAAGAATGGACACTAATTATGGTCTCCCACTGATTTAATATAATCATATTGATAAGATGGTTATTTTGATCGTACATTATGTTCTAGTAGTGGGTAGCATTAATTAACTTCATAAAGCCTCCATCGATCATTTAACCCACTACTGTCTCTTAACTTGTTATTAAGGAAAACAACACATTACTAACATTCTTGTCTATACCCTCCAAAGACATCATTAAACAAACCCCACTAAACAATTATATTAATGATCCTAATTAGTAGGTTCAATTTCATTTGAAATTTACCTTAGAAGCAATGTTTAACACACACACATATATAAGAGCAAAGGTGAAAACAAACAGACTATTAAGCAACGGGTAATGGGAAAGATTACGATAATTTTTGAGTAATTTAAAGAATATCAATGTAAATCAATCATGAACATAAAGTAGCTCATTAGTGAGAGCATCACTACATATTTCATGCTCAGTGGATATGATTTGTTATGTTCTCTTTTCTCCAAATTGCACCACCTATGATGATCACAATAACTTCTTTATTGAAAAACACATGATGCAACATCATTACCATTCCATCACTCACTAAAAGTCACTACTGGTTACAATATCGTTTGTGAGAATTTTATAAATATCCTCCATGTATTTTGAAATATCACCAATGTCATATTATACATTGTAACTCTTCAATTTGAAGTGAACTTTCTATTTTATCCTCTTGTGGTTGTGGAACCATAATTTAGATATTAAACTCTCATGTATCTTATGCTTATTATGATTCTTAACTCACATATATTGAACTTTCATGCATGAACTGGCCAGTGGTGAAGCTACATTTATTTAATCTCAAAATTATTAACATTAAAATACCATATATATAAATGTTTTGGTCATAAGTGAAGGGTATCCATGAAGTTGATGTGTGTGTGTATATATCATTCTGGCTATCCCAAATATTGAATTGACGCTTCCAATCACTCTGAAATTTGTACAAAGATGGTTAATTTAAAATGGTTTATAAACTGGTATATATAGTTGAAATATTGAAGAATGTTGGTCACGTACGTTTTGAACTACTTGAAGGGCACTTGTGAAATCATCCTAACACATTGCTTGCTATAAAAAGCCATCAAATTCATCTCATAACTCACACAGCTACTACCTTCACACATTCACTTCAACTTAATTAATTACTACGTACACTGCTAGCTAGCATGATGAAGTCTTCAAACAACACAATTGTTTTGGTCTTGTTCTTGTTGATGACAACACAATTATGTTTTGGTCAGGGAGCAGTGAATTGCAACCCCATGCAACTCTCTCCTTGCATTGCTGCAATAACATCTTCAGCTCCACCATCGCAAGCTTGCTGCTCGAAGTTGAAGGAGCAGCAGCCATGCTTCTGCCAGTACAAGAGCAACCCTCTTTTTGCTCAGTACATCAACTCCGGTCAGGCAAAGAAGGTCACCACCTCGTGCAAGGTTGGGATGCCTAAGTGCTAGAGAATAGTTCCACATCGGACAATCAGGAGAGCCTAATTAATTGCGTCTAAGCGTTAGGGTTGTCTGTGTCGTCTGCATGTGTTAGTAATTATGAGATTGTTGTGGATAAGTAAACTCGTTTACGTGCATGGGATGGGTGGTGGAGGTGTTTGATATATGCTTGTGGTTTTAGGGGTTGATGGTGTTAGGTGGTGTTTGTGCAATGTTGTGTTTGTGAAATAAAATGTGGAGTGATCGCAATATTATCAATGACCTATGTTTTTTTCCTCTGGCAAGTGTGAAATAAAATGTGCAAATCCTATGTTTTTACAATTTGAATTTCAAATTTAACTTTTCGAAGATCTGTGAAAGCGGATTTATTTTGCCACTTCAAGTTTGTACATTTTACGCCTTCTCAAAGAGTTGTAAACTAGTGGAGGAGATCGATTTTCCTATTATTAAAAAAATGACAAATTGTAATGCCTATAAGGTTTCATTTAAAGATCAATTCACCACACGTAGTAATGTGTTTGTTCAAATTGTTATTTAAACCGTTTAAAAAAACCTTTACTACCCAAAGCAACCCATGTAATTTTCTTTTTTCATCAAAGGTAATTTTACAAGCCTATCTCCAAGTAATTTGGAATCAAAGCATGTTGTTTGCCAAAAACAAGTCCTCTAAATCTCTAATTTAAACGAAAATGACATATAAGGACTCTCATAGTACATATAATTAAGGACCGGTCTTTGGAATCAAGTCGAACCTTAGAAGCAAGAAGTATAGTTTACTGAACTGCTAAACGTTGTCCGTAAATTACTTAAATTGTCTGTCTGAATTACCATCTTGTCATACTCTCATTTCTACTTATATATCTCTTCATTTCACTCTCCAATCATCATTCTCACTTCATCTTTCTAAAACTCATCAAACAATGTCTCGGAGGCAAGAAAAAGAGTCAGCAGACGCCCCGATGCACTCGAATCAGGTAAAAAATCTCATTTATTTTAAGTTAACAAAAATAAAAAAAATAAAATGGAGGGGGCGTCCGCAGGAGCCATCCCCCAAGGAGAGGGCGTCCTAGCCTGATGTCCCTTTCAACAAATAAAAATGGGTTTGACTTACTTCACCGGATTTAGGCGATTCGTCAGACATTTTCGTGGTTTTGGTACTGGTAGAGTAAGAAATATTGAGACAGAAACCTTAGTTTAAGAGACAAGATGAAATAAGTATTAAATGGATTATGAATAACAAGATGATAATTTAGACGATCGATTTATGTAAAAGTTGGACGATGTTTAGTAATTTCCTTATTTTACCCTCATACTTATTTTTTGGCTTTGGAATTGCATTTTCGAGAATTTATACTCTGAAGAGTATAAAATGTTGCTCAGAGAAAAGAGACGATTAATTTAGTGTTCCTTTCTTTTTGCCTACTAAACCTTAATTGTCCTAATTAATAACCATCGTTACTCAAACTTAACAATCTAAAATCTATAAACGAACTGAGATGACCAAGACTTTGCTGACCCACCACCTTAACTAGATTGTAGTAGTGACCAAATTCACCAATAAAGTGATACCAACAGCTCTCCAATTTTTTTGACTTATGTGCATACTTTGTTGCAATTTAGAGGAAAATCACGGACAACACAACTCCAAATCCACTATAGAGAAACGTATTACAAAGAGAGATTTACAGGAGACGCGAACAAACCGGCGAAGACACTCGACTCAAATTCTCCCAACGAACCAACAAGGATGCTCTCTCTTTTCTCTCAAGAATGCAAAGTAGACAATATGAATTAACATTAAGCAAATGGGGACGAAATTGCCTTTATATAGTAGGCCAAAACAAGTATTAATTGCACCAAAATCGCGTGGAGAAATATGCAAAACGTGGGCAGAACTGGGTCCAAACGGTCGACCGAACTGGGTCCAAACGGTCGACCGCAACTAAAGTACCGGTCGACCGAAAAGCGACAATAACTTTTCTTTATTGCGTGAGTGCATACTCGGTCGACCGATCACTTTAGTTTTGGTCGACCGAAAATCAACATGTACTTTTCTCCCAGCTCCTTGTACGTGCCCGGTCGACCGAATCCTAGATTCCGGTCGACCAAAAATGGACAAACACTTCTGCTGGACAAATCAAAACACACATCTGGTCGACCGAAACACTCTTTCTGGTCGACTGATCGTCTATTTTTCTGCACGAATACTTTAAACACATATTCAAGGTAAACAACAACAATTTCCACATTTACCTTGAATAGCCCCCAGAAATCTTTGAAGGAACACTTCCTTCCTCATTGTGTCCTCGTCTTAGCTCCACCTACTCGGAACTCAAACCAACCAAGTTCACGCATACCATGAACTTAGTTGAAATAACTGGCTTCGTCAATATATCAGCCGGATTATCTTCAGTGCCCACCTTCTTCACCACCACACTTGCTTCAGCAACAATTTCCCGAATGAAGTGATAACGGACGTCGATATGCTTCGTCATCTCGTGATACATCTGATCCTTTGTCAGATGAATGACACTCTGACTATCACAATAAACAACCACTGTATTCTGACCTGGACTAAGCTCTCCAAATAAACCTTTCAGCCAAAGAGCTTCCTTTATACCCTCGGTCACTGCCATATACTCTGACTCCGTTGTAGACAAAGCAACAGTGTGTTGCAACGTCGCTTTCCAGCTAATAGTCGTGTTCCCAACAGTGAACACATAACCAGTCATAGATCTTCGTCTATCGTGGTCTCCCGCGTAATCGGCATCAACAAACCCCATTAATGAATACGAAGATAGACCAAATTTCAGAGATAGCTTAGTTGTACCTTTTAGATACCGGAGAATCCACTTCACAGCTGACCAATGCTCCTTTCCTGGATTCGACATATAGCGGCTCACAACACTGACCGCCTGAGCTATATCTGGACGAGTGCATATCATAGCATACATCAAGCTACCAACTGCACTAGTATAAGGCACACATGACATGTATGCCTTATCCTCCTCCTTCTTGGGACACAAGTCTACCGAGAGCTTAAAATGTGCGGTGAGAGGAATTCTTTCAGACTTGGCATCCTTCATGCCAAAACGATGCAAGACTTTCTCAATATATTGCTGCGGGGAGAGAAACAAATTCTTGTATGTACGATCACGACGTATCTCCATACCTAGAATCCTCTTCGTTGAACCAAGATCCTTCATCTCGAACACAGCCTTTAACAATTCTTTAAGCTCAGAAACTTTAGACTTGTCCTTAACTGCTACCAACATATCATCTACATAGAGTAATAACAAAACAAGATAGTCATCTGAAAATACCTTTCGGTAAACGCAACAGTCATACTGGGACCTGCTGTACCCATGTCCAACCATAAAAGAATTAAATCTTTTATATCATTGTCGAGGCGACTGCTTTAACCCATAAAGCGACTTCTTCAGCAAACAAACATGATTCTCTTTACCCTCGACCACAAAGCCCTCCGGCTGGGACATGTAAATTTGCTCCTCTAATTCTCCATGTAGGAAAGCGGTCTTCACATCTAGTTGCTCCAACTCTAAATCATGAATTGCAACCAAACTCAACAAAACACGAATAGAAGTATGTTTCACAACGGGTGAGAAAATATCACTATAATCCACACCATCCACCTGACTAAAACCACGAGCAACTAATCGAGCTTTGTATCTCACATCTGAGAGATCCTCGATTTTCTTCTTGAAGACCCATTTGCAGCTAACAACCATTTTTCCTTTTGGAAGTTCTACCAGCTTCCAAGTTTGGTTCTTATGAAGAGACTCCATCTCTTCATTCATTGCACCCACCCAAGCAGTTGAATCGGGTGCCAAAATTGCCTCTGAATACTTGCTCGGCTCACCAGAGGTTCCAATATTTTCAGTTGCGCTAAGAGCATATGCAAGGACTGATTCGACATATCTACGGGGTTTCTTGGTCAGCCGCCTCTCTCTGTCCCATGCCAACAAATACTCTTCATCTTCCTCAGATTTCGAACTCTCTCCTTGTGTCACACCTGTATCCTTATCAACATTCACTACCGGTGGCTCCACCTAAATTGGAGTCTCACTTGACACAGGAGTAGAAATAACAGTGTCTTTCCTGGAAGGTAACATAGCAAGCTCATTAAAGACAACATTTCTTTCAACCATGAGCTTCTGAGATTCCTTGCACCACAGACGATAACCCTTCACACCCAAATCGTAGCGAAGGAATATACACTTCAACGACCGAGCATTCAATTTTCCTTGATCTACATGTGTGTACGCTGGACAACCGAAGACTCTCAACTTGGACAAATCTGAAGCTCCACCTGTCCAAACTTCTTCCGGTGTTCTCATATCCAAAACGGTGTGAGGTGAACGGTTCACTAAATAACAAGCGGTACACACTGCTTCTGCCCAAAAATCCTTAGTCAGGTCAGCATTCAGAAGCATACATCTAGCTCTCTCCAAGAGAGTTCGATTCAGACGTTCCGCTACTCCGTTCTGTTGTGGTGTGTGACGTACGGTTCAATGTCTCACGATTCCTTCATCATTGCAGAAATCGTTAAACTCTGAGAAACAAAACTCCAAACCATTATCCATCCTAAGAATCTTAATTTTCTTTCTTGTTTGATTCTCAATCATAACATTCCAGTTCTGAAAATTCTGAAACACATCACTCTTATGTTTCAGAATATAAACCCAAGTCTTCCTGGAGAAATCATCAATAAATGTGAGCATGTAGCGAGCTCCACCTTTTGATGGAACTTGAGAATGTCCCCATAAATCAGAGTGGATATAATCTAAAGTGGCCCTGGTGGTGTGATTTGCTGCTGAGAAGCTAACCCTCTTCTGCTTCCCCAAAACACAAAATTCACAAAAGTCCAGATTGTCGATTTTCTGACTTCCAAATAAACCACGTTTGCTGAACACCACCATGACTTTCTCGCTTATGTGACCCAACCTCATATGCCAAAGTTGGGCATTTTCCTCACCAGACAACGATGACGCTACAACTGCGTCACCCACCACAGTTTCTCCTTTAAGCATATAAAGCTTACCGGGTCCAAACTTCTTTCCCTTAATCAGAATAAGTGATCCTTTGGTGATGGATATGCAGTCATCCTCACCACTGAATTTGTAGCCCTTTGGAGTCAGACTACCTACCGATATCAGATTCTTGCTCGCCTTTGGAACATGTCGCACATCCGACAAAATCTTGACTAGGTCATCGTGGGTCCTCAATCTGACAGAGTTAATTCCTGCAACCTCACACCTGTCACCATTGCCCATCACAACCATTCCACCTAACATTGTTTCATAAGATGAAAACTACTGTTTATTCGGAGTTAAGTGGAATGTACTGCCCGTGTCAATCACCTAACCGTCGGAAGCTTCATAAAAACCTGTAGCTGCCAACACAAAATCAGAATTGGACTCAGCAACATTCGAACCTGACTGATCACCACTACTAGAACCCTTCTTCTTGCAGTAATTACAAATAATATTTTTGTCCTTCGACTTGGTCTTAGAGTTGTTCTTTGAGAAACTTCTCTCTTTTCCCTTACCACGAGCAACAAGTGCTTCACTTTTGCTCAACTAAAAACCATCAGACCTCTTCTCCATGTCAGATTTGGAGGAGAGTGCATTTTTGACATCCGCAAGAGAGATGTCGGTCCTGCTATACATCATTGTCTCCACGAAGTGATCATATGAAGAACTCAACGAGCAAAGTAAAAGGATCGCCTGATCCTCATCAGAAAACCTTGCTTCCACTTTCTCCAAGTCCATGATGATTGCGTTGAACTCGTCCAAGTGTTGCTGAAGAGAGATACCCGACTTCATCTTGAATAGGAACAACTTCTTCTTCAAGATAATCCGGCTCGCAAGTGACTTCTTCATGTAAACTTCCTCTAATTTCTTCCACATACTTGCAGTTGTCTTCTCCTTCAACACTTCTCTCAAAACTTCGTCAGACAACGACAACTTAATTGTTGACATCGCCTTTCGATCAAGCTTCAACCTATCTTGATCGGACATTTCCTTTGGCAACTTATCTATCCCTCAAGAACGTCCTCCACCTCTTGCTGCACCAGGATTGCGTGTATCTTGACTTGCCACAAGCCGAAATTCACATCTTGGCTCAACTTCTCAATTTTCCAACGATTCGCCATGAGTACTTGACAAAAAAGATCGATGAAAATCCCAAAATTTGGACCAAAAGCTCTGATACCAGTTGTTAGGAATTAAAATCAATCTCAAATACGCAGCGGAATCGAAATAGCAAATCCAATTGGCTAATAATTGAGATCAAATGCAAATCCAAAATTCAAACCACACAAAACACGCAAAATTTAACGTGGAAACCCAATGTGGAAAAAACCACGGACAACCCAACTCCAAATCCACTATATAGAAACGTATTACAAAAAGAAGCTTACAGGAAACACGAACAAACCGGCGAAGACACCCGGCTCAAATTCTCCCAACGAATCAACAATGATGCTTTCTCTCTTTTCTCTCAAGAATGCAAAGTAGACAATAAGAATTAACCTTAAGCAAAGGGGGACGAAATTGCATTTATATAGTAGGTCTAAACAAGTATTAATAGCACCAAAATCGCGTGGAGAAATATGCAAAACGTGGGCAGAACTGGGTTTAAACGGTCGACCGAACAGGTGCTTCGGTCGACCGATCCTTTAATCGTATCGCAAACCAGCTTTTACCGGTCGACCACAACTAAAGTACCGGTCGACTAAAAAGCGACAGTAACTTTACTTTATTGCGTGAGTGCATACTCGGTCGACCGATCACTCAAGTTCCGGTCAACCGAAAATCAACATGCACTTTTCTCCCAGCTCCTCGTATGTGCCCGGTCGACCGAATCCTAGATTCCGGTCGACCGAAAATGGACAGTCACTTCTGCTGGACAAATCAAAACACACATCCGATCGACCGAAACACTCATTCCGGTCGACCGATCGTCTGTTTTTCTGTACGAATACTTTAAACACATATTCAAGGTAAACAACAACACCTTATTTTACCCTCATACTTATTTTTTAGCTTTGGAATTGCATTTTCGAGAATTTATACTCTGAAGATTATAAAATGTTGCTCAGAGAAAAGAGACGATTAAATTAGTGTTCCTTTCTTTTTGCCTACTAAACCTTAATTGTCCTAATTAATAACCATCGTTACTCAAACTTAACAATCTAAAATCTATAAACGAACTGAGATGACCAAGACTTTGCTGACCCACCACCTTAACTAGATTGTAGTAGTGACCAAATTCACCATTAAAGTGATACCAACAGCTCTCCAATTTTTTTGACTTATGTGCATACTTTGTTGCAATTTAGAAGAAAAAAACGTCCATTCAATCCACCTTTCTTGAACACTTGTGCATCGACTTGTTGTTTGATTAGTGGACTTCTTGGTGGAAATTGAAGTGACTTGGATGTTTCCACAATGTATGTGGGGATACATTTCGTTTTCCGGTAAACCCAGTACATTCTTTTTTTATAAATTAAATCATAAAGGAAGCTTAGTTTACAAAAGTAAATCACAACATCTTTACAATTTGGTAAAATTATCTTCACACAAAGAACACTAAAAAATGTTTATTGTTGGCCGACATGAGATTGTCAATCCATGTATTTTATTATTAGTTAAATAATGAATAGTACGACTTGATTACCACATGGATGAATATATATATATATATATATATATATATATATATATATATATATATATTTATATTTATATAGAGTAATGATAAAACGAGCCCAGAGCTCATTTTGTTTAAATGAGCTCCTCAAGATCTAATCATTCATCTCAATCTGAATGGTTGTGGGTCTTTTACTTTAAGTAAGGGTAATAAAGTAAATTTGATAGTCTTCCCAATCCCTTTAATCCACGTTACCAAAAGCAAACTCACTATTCCTCTTTTCATTTTCGTCATCTCTTTCTCCTCACCCTCCAAACCCATTATTCATCCTTCCATTTTCGTCATCCCTTTCTCCTCACTCTCCAAACCCTCCTCGTTTTTTTCCATTCACACCGACTATCACCTCCCAAACGTCCCTCATTGTCATTCACTACGCCGGATTCTTCAAGACGTCTTACTTTTCTTTTGTTAGATGTTGTTGCTGATTTCGTTTTTGTTTGGTTTGTTGCTGTTGATTTCGGTTTTGTTGGTTTTTTTGCTGCTGATTTCGGTTTTGTTTTGGTTAGATGCTGCTGATTTCGGTTTGGTTTGTTGCTGTTGATTTCGGTTTTGTTGGGTTTTTTTCTGCTGATTTCGGTTTTGTTGTTTTTTTGCTGTTGATTTCGATTTGGTTTGGTTTTTTACTGCTGATTTCGATTTGGTTTGGTTTTAGTTTTTTGCTGTTGATTTCGGTTTTGCTTGGTTTTTTGCTGCTGATTTTGGTTTTTATTAGGTGGATCTTTAATCTTGCGGTTTATTTGGGATGTAGATAAATTTTGGAAGAATGTATTGGTTAAAAATTAACATAATCATTGTTAATTTAACATTAAGTTATGTTATTTAATTTCAAATAATGTTAAATAAACAGATATGATTTTACTGTCACTCTCCAATAATATACTGTCAAATTAATTTGAGTTCTTGTGCAGGTATATGTACAATACGATTCTTTTCAAACTTGCATATATATTGGATTAGCTGTAACATAATTGTTATAACTGTAATATTAAGTTATGATATTTAATGATACTGAATGTTACATAAACAAATATGAGTAGTTCAGACAGTTTTCGAATTCAATATCATACACTTGAAATAAGTGGAATGTGATGTTATAAATTAAGCATTATTTTTATTAATGTAGATTAGAAGTGACTCTAAAGCATCAAAGAGTGAATGAATTATAATGACAATAATAAGAAATGAGAACTACTGACTGAATGGAACCTTGAAGCTGAAATGGAAGAAATATACACTAGAAGTATCTTTCACATCTTTCAGATAGAGTTAAAAAAGCGTTTTATGTGCAACGTTACGATTGAAAATAAAGATGAAAATTCAGTTACATACAATGTCAGCAAGATAGATTGAAAATAATGGAATGATGCATTTAAGGTTCGAAGGCATTAATCATGTGTCTGTTTGTGACTCACTTTATGGAATTTCAAGGACTTCCATGCCAACGTAGTTTGACAATTTTTAAACACCTAGGTTACAAGAAGATTAATATTCGTGGATAAGATATATATGCAAATAAAAATAAAAACTATGATAATCTCCTATAGGAGTATACATCATTTTTTATTTTTTTGATATACATACTCTAGTAAAAAAATTGAAACATTCTATATACTCTTATTTTTGTTGAATATTTTAGGTTTTGTCCCAAGCAATGATGAATGAGTACATGTTATGTACCTTGTTTTACTATCGAGGGGCTACTAGTAATATTATTTTTCAAAACGTAATATTAAAAGGGTGAAATACCGGAAGAGATGCAGGGCGAAGCTGTAATATTACGGTGACAACTGTAATATCGAGGGGCTACTAGTAATATTATTTTTCAAAACGTAATATTAAAAGGGTATTACATTTAAATGATGATATTTTAGTAATTTAACAAGTTCTTTCATGTCATCTTTTTCCAAAGTCCTTCTCCAGTTGAATATTTTTCAAAACGTAATATTACCTTATTTCTAGTATGATTTTACCACAATTGAAACACCATTGCATGTGCATGGCTTGTTTGGGAAGAAACCAGTACTAGTATGATTTTTTTGCAATTGAGTGATGTGAGTTCATGACGCCAAATCTTTGTTTTGGTTCCCAAGCGACCTTCCGTGAGTGGTTTGAGATTGGGCAGTTGGCTATAGTGTAAATTTGTCACTACAAACTATCATTCCATGGAAAAAAATGTATATCAAAGAGTGTCATATCATAGAGTTACAAATTCAACATGATAATTTCTCCAAATCAACCTAATTAGGTTATTTGACATTGAAAGATTGTGAAAGCATATGGAAAAAATGGTTCTTTGTGATTTATAAATGTTAACCGTAATATAATATAATATTTTTTAACAATATTTCTCAAATAATGGTGAATGACTACAACTTGTGAAACATGTATCGCTATTTGTATAAATGTTAATATTATGTCCACAACTGTAATATAATGTTGTCGCCGTAATAAGGTTTTGTTAGCCGTAATATAATGAAATTATTGTAACTAACGTCCCATAAAATATGATGGGTGATTGCATTATTTGTAACATGTATCGTTGTTCGTAGGGGTGAGCTTCGGTCTAGGACCGGACCGGACCGGACCGAAACCCGAATTTTTGGGAAGTCCGGACCGAAGACCGAACCGAATAGGTTCGGTCCGGTCCGGTCCGGGTCGGTCCAAAACCCGGATTTTCCCCTTAAATTTTCGGTCCGGTCCGGACCGAAGACTGAATTTCCAAAATTTTGTGGACCGAAGACCGGATCGAAAAAATTCGGTCCGGTTCGGTCCGGACCGAAAAATTTGGTTCGGTCCGGGTGCCCGGACCGGACCGAATTTTTCTCACCCCTAGTTGTTCGTATAAAAATTAAAATTACGTTCACAATAACATTATATTACAGTTGTGAATGTAATATTGATGTTTAGACGAACTACATTATTTGAAACAAATGATTAAGACATCCATTAATTTTTACAAAACATTGATAAACAACCATAAATTATATTAAGGCTAAGGACGACATATTATTAGAAGAATATTTTATTACGACTTTGAATGATATATTGATTTTTATAGAATCACGATTTTATTTCAACATGAGTTAGTCATCCCTCTCTTTTTGTGCATCACTTAAATTATTTTATCTTACGTCTAACAAGTTAATATTACAACATTTTGATGTTACATTTTGTGAACGTAATACTATTGTCATATTGAGTTTAAAAAATAATATTGCAACATCTTGTTAATATTACGACTGTTAACGTAATATTACTGCTTCACCCTGCATCTCTTCCAGTATTTCAACAATATGAAGGGCTAATGATCGTTTGTGGCGTGTCCCCATGCATCTTTTTATAAGGTTGATGATCTTTTTAGAAGTCTTTGGACCACACCCTTGTCCCTTCAGAACATCGTGGACTTTTGCATTACGATTATTGTCAGCCTCTTGCATCAGGTGCTTACTTATCAACTCGCGCAGGATGCATCCATAGCTGAAAATGTCAGATTCTCTGACCTTGTGCTCTCCTGCATGACAGATTCCCAATTGACAGAATTGAAACATGAATATGAAAATTTGTATAGTCATTTCCCTAAGAAAAATGTTATGTATATGATAATTTGCATTACATTACAGGAAACGTTTTCCACTTCAAAAACTATCTACTGCTTCACTTACCACATCATCAAGATCAAAAACATTTTGTTGTCTAAGAAATTCTGCATTAGATAAAGTAAAAGATGATTAAGGAAGTACCTCCATAAGAAAGTACTTTATTCTATTTAAACTAAACAATTTCCAACTTCTCACGAAAGATGCAAAATCCACACCTCATCCCAAAACCAAACTCCATCCAATGGAATCAATAACACTTTGCTCTCAGAACATACTACATTTATCAACAGAGTGACATTTCCTAAAAGCTACAAACAACAATCAATAATTCCCCATGCTTCAATGAATTAATTTCCTAAAGCTACATCCAACGGAGCTCATTTTAGAAATTTAAAATATCATCCACTCCTAATTCCTCTTATTTGGGGTTCTTTATCCACATTGTCTTCCTACCAACACAAGTTGCATTGCCTCTTGATTTCCAAAAGATCATATACTTATAAATTCAACAAAAAACCAATCCAAAAACCTTAAAGATGAATCACATTCCTAATCCACCACATTTCACAAAGACACCCAAGAACCGAACCTGAATCGGCGAGAGCGCCGAAAGACACCTATCAAACACACTCGTCGATGCCACACATCTGTAACCGCTGAATAATCCTTATGTGTCCGCATCACCAACCTCTTATACGTCTGCACGTACAAAAACAACACCAGCTCATCAACCCCAACGTCAACCCTCCCCTGCCTTCGGATCGACAACATCGAGGGCGTCGAGGACGAGCTGGGCCTAGTCCTCCCCGATCTTGAGCGCCCCGGTGAGGGTGGAAGAGTAGATGGGGCGGATCGAAGGAGGGAGGAGGCGAGGGAGGAGAGGAAGGGGATAGGGTCGGAGGAGGCGAGGGAGGGGATCGGTGAGGGTGAGGGTGAAGGTGAAGGGATTATTGATTTTCCAATTTTATCCTTCCCTATCTAAAAATAACATAGATTTACATCCACCGTTGGATTTGATTTGGATAGTTGATGTTTAGGGGGCTCACTTAAGCCTAATTGAGCCCTTGACTCATTCTATAATTTCTGTATATATATATATATATATGTTCAACAGACCCTTGAATTGAATCCTTAATTTAGTTTTGCTAATAAATCAAGATATTTCCGTTCGTCCTGAAATTAATTAGCTAGTATTAATTGAACTTAATATATAGACGTACAGCAGGCCAACGTGCTGGAGACAATAAGAATTGTTTGATTTTCTATCCGATTCTATACATGCATCTAAATAAACTAGGTTCCTTTTTAATTTCTTCCATATGCTTAAATATTTTTTTACTTATGTGAAGTTTTTTTATCGTTAAGACAAAACCAACTCTGTCTAGCTAGAGAGTTGGACCAATATGGAAGACTCAATTGCAACTAAATTCCAACAAGTCCTCAATCACAGACCCTCTTCTTGGGGCCAAATTGGCTCTATAAATACAACTCAATTTTGTACCTAAATTAAGAAGCAACATTTCCAGGATCCTCAAAAAATTAAACATGAAGACATTGTTGTCAGTGTGTCTCCTTATTTTGGGTACATTAGTAGTTGTACCGGCGAGAGTTGAGTGTTGTGATGTGAGTTCATTGAGCCCCTGCGGGGGCGCCCTCCTCGGGTCGCCTCCTACTCCTCAGTGTTGCTCAGCTTTGAGCTCGGAACAACCTTGTCTCTGTGATTATTACCGGAACTATGGGAGCTATGTTAGTCGCGGTCAAGCCGAGCAGATTCTCTCCAATTGTGGGATTCCTACTCCTAATTGTTAAGTTATCGAAGTTAATAATTACTATTAATGCAATCGATCGATCGATGTCTAGTTTTCGATATATATATATATATATAGTGTTGTCTTGCCTTGCCTTCAAATAAGATCTGTACGTACATGTGTTCATATGTACATGCATGGATCCAGTATATATGTATAAGTGGTTGTAATCTATATATCAACATATATATATATGGTTGAATAATATTATTTCCGTAATGATTTTGATTTGTGTCAATAATGTTATAATAATCTTTGATCGATTTGACATAAATGATCAGGAACTTAATTGATTTCAGGTAACTATTAACATCATGATTTCTAATTCGATCGTCGTCAATCCAAGAGAATCAGTTATACCTTTAGGTCTTTAGGATTTGGACCATGCATGGAAGACTTTGCCTATATGTTCAACAACTTTTTAATCAAATATGTATACACCTCATTGGTAGGTCTGTTGTGGCTCTATAAAACAACTCCACTCCTCTCATCTCCTCTTCAACACGAAATTAAATCCAACAAACAATACTTAGTTACTTACCATATATGAACATGAAGTCATTCTTCTTGGTGGCTCTCTTGGTTTTCTCTACGCTCATGGCTCTACCGCCGCCGGCCGAGTCCGTTACATGCAATCCTTGTTGGAGGACGGGAGGAGGACGGGAAGCTACTGATCAACCCACCACAGGAGAATGCCCGTCTCCTGGGCTACAGGGACCGCTGATTGGTGGTCCCCAACAGTCGATTGGCGGTCTAAAAGGTGCACCTCGTGCGGTGCCTTAGACCGCCCTGATCACCATTCCTTTTGCCTTCTTTTGACACTACTAGATCCATTCTTGATCTATTCTACTGGGGGGCACGAAGGAAAGAATGTGGCTCTCTCCTTGACACTCACAAATCAAAAAAACGATTTTGCAATGCACACTCTTCTTCTTTTTTCTACTCACATACTCACTCTTTTCTCACACAATTTCGTGGCTCAACTTCTAATGCTTGATATATATTGTTGTTGTATTACAAATGGTGAATTCTAGTGCTTTATATAGACACTTACATGACCCTACAACTTCCAAACATAAAGACTACATAAACATGATCATTCAAGATCATTACACCCTCTACTTAAATTGCATACATAATTAGGACGAAAATTACTCAAAAAATGAAAAGACTCTTGTCTCTTCCACTCCCTCAACCTTTTGTCTTCTCATGTGTTGACTCTTCACCCCTTGATGAGTCATCAAGCAATGATGATGTGGCGGGTGACTAGGACGCCACATAGGGTTAAGTCGCCACCTAGGATTAAGTTCAATTCTCAATACTCCTCCTTGAACTTAATGCTCTTCCTCCAGCCCAAGTAGGTTGCACATCCTCTCATGCAACCTATTGGCAATGCTTCTACATAAGCTAAAAAACACACCATATGAACCTCACTTGTTCATACGTCACACAAAGAGGGATTGTCTCCATGCACGCCTCCGACGCGACATCTTCTTCATAATCTATGTCGGTCCTTTGCTTCTAGTCTTTTGATACCAAGCGTGCCTTGCATCGCTTGACCTTTCCTCGGGGTGTTGTCTTCTTCTTATACACCCTCCTGAAAATAGCCATTTTGTGGCATTTTGGAAGCGATGATTGCTCCCAAGTCTCATTCTTTTCCATCTCGTCATCCATCGTGTCTCGCCTTCTTGCTTTTGCCACCACCGCTTCATTGAGTGGAATGCTCTCGCCTTGATCCAAGAGGCAAATCAAGTCTAGCTCACTTGTTTCCTCGTATAGATCATCAAGACTCCTTTTCTTCATCGGTCTCGTCTCTTCATCATCGGATAATACAACTTCATGCTTGGTGGAATCTACCACCTCCACCTCTTACTCCTCATTCTCATTGTTTTCTTCGTATTCCTCTTCATGCTCATCATCAACTTGAGCAAGATTTGTCACCTCCTCGTGGTTAGAAGTCGCCACTTCTTCTCTTTCTTCTTCTTCTTCTTCTTCTTCTTCTCTTCCTTCGCACCTCCCATCATCATGTTCGACTAGAGCATGCATGACATGATTTGTGATTCCCTCGTTATTCACGAACAAGGTCATTCCTCCTTCGCAAGCATTCTCCTCTACGGCAACAAGGTTGGAGTTTTCTTTCACCCTTTTCTTCGACCAACACTTGCTTGCGTAGTGTCCATGCTTCCCACAATTGAAGCACTCAATCACCTTCTTCGATCCGCGATCACCACGGACACGGCTGGAGCTATCCTCCACCTTCTTTTGCAACCAACACTCTTTCGCAAAATGACCACGCTTCCCACACTTGAAGCATTCGACCTCCTTCTTTCTTGGATGACCTCCATAATCACGACCGCTTCCACGATCTACGTTGCGAGGTTTCTCCTCCTTAAGCGACATCTTCGCTTGCAACGCCTCCTCCAAGACATCTTGTCTTTTCTTCTTCTTTCTTTGCTCGTGTGCCTCCAACGAGCTAGTTAGATCATCAATAGTCATCTTCTCGAGGTCCTTTGATTCCTCGATTGCGCACACCACATTCTCGAAGTCCTCGGTGAGAGAACGCAACACCTTCTCCACCACTCTTCCTTCGGTCAGCGCCTCCCCATTTCTTTTTAACTTGTTCGCCACCATGCAAACTCTCGTCACGAAATCGGCAAATCCTTCCGATTCTTTCATCTTTAATGCCTCAAACTCGCCTCGAAGCATTTGGAGGCGCACTTGCCTCACTCGATCAGCCCCCTTGTAGCTCCTTTCAAAAGTATCCCACGCCTCCTTCGACGTCCTCGCTTCAGCGATCTTTTCAAAGCCACTCTCATCCACCGCTTGGAAGAGAAGGAAGAGAGCACTCTTATCTTTGGCTTTTCTCTCCTTTTGTGCTTTGATTTGTGCGACAGTTTCTTCGCCCATCTCGGCCTCCTCCTCGAATCCGCTCTCCACAAGATCCCAAGCATCATGCGCACCCAGCAGCGCACGCATTTGGATACTCCAATTGTCGTAGTTTCCTTTCGACAATCGAGGCAATGACGCATGACCAAACGAGGTCATTCCCGAGCTTCCCATCGGACGAGGCTCCGATACCAAATGTTGGAGGACGGGAGGAGGACGGGGAGTTACTGATCAACCCACCACAGGAGAATGCATGTCTCCTGGGTTACAGGGACCGCCGATTGGCAGTCTAAAAGGCGCACCTCGTGCGCTGCCTTAGACCGCCCTGATCACCATTCCTTTTGCCTTCTTTTGACACCACTAGATCCATTCTTGATCTATTCTACTGGGGAGCACGAAGGAAAGAAGGTGGCTCTCTCCTTGACACTCACAAAGCAAAAAAAAAAACGATTTTGCAATGCACACTCTTCTTCTTCTTTCTACTCACATACTCACTCTTTTCTCATACAATTTCGTGGCTCAACTTCTAATGCTTGATATATATTGTTGTTGTATTGTTGTTGTGTTACAAATGGTGAATTCTAGTGCTTTATATATGCACTTACATGACCCTACAACTTCCAAACATAAAGACTACATAAACATGATCATTCAAGATCATTACACCCTCTACTTAAATTGCATACATAATTAGGACAAAAATTACTCAAAAAATGAAAAGACTCTTGTCTCTTCCACTCCCTCAACCTTTTGTCTTCTCATGTGTTGACTCTTCACCCCCTTGATGAGTCATCAAGCAATGATGATGTGGCAGGTGACTAGGACGCCACATAGGGTTAAGTCGCCACCTAGGATTAAGTTCAATTCTCAATAATCCTTATCTACTGAGTCCTTGCGGTAGCGCCCTCAACGGGTCTCCCCCGACTCGCCGTTGTTGCTCTTTGTTGAGGTCGCAAATGTTTGAAGGTTCGATGTATGAATAAATTTCACTTATCATTATTGTAACATCTCCGAACAGTAGAACATTTAAACTTTTAAATTCAAAGAAACGCAATGATTAAAACCATCAAGAGTGTAGACATTACTAATAAAAATACCTAAATATCTCTGGTGCATCATATTACAAAAGAGTTTGTCAAAAATATGATTACATTTGGGAACAAGAAGATACAAACATATAGAAACATGTAATCATAACAACCTAAAACTATACTCGAGGATCCGGTCTCAAAGTGCAATCTCCCTCGGTCACCACCCGCCAGAACCTACCGCGGTCCTGAAAAATAAACATAACAACAATGCCTGAGTTTCCATAAGGAAATCCCGTATGATAAACTCACTTATATGCCCTATCATACTAGTATAGCATGACATGAAACAAAACAATAAAACAGCATTCCCACCAAGGGTAAAACCGGACATCCGTCCCACAATCATGTCCGCCGCCACATAGGCCGCACGGTCCACAACAACGGGTCTCCGTGGAAACCTACCGTAGGCACATACGGTCTAACGGACAGTACGCAACACCCCCCACACGCGGCTACACAAGCCAAAGGGATCGGTGAGGAGGCGTTCACACTTCCGCGTAGGTAGAAACAGATCTGAAAACATCGTGGTCCACCACTGTTGGCTTTTTGGCCTTAATCTATGTTTTGATGATTTAATCAACTTGATCTTAATTATGATCATGTAGAGTAGCACACATGTTTCATTACATATATATTGCTTGGTGCTAACCTCTACAGGTGATCAAAAGACTCAAGGAAGAAAGGAAATCAAGTCAAGACATGTAATCAAGCTTATTTGAAGACATGTGTTTTGTATTTCGTTGAGTCTTTAGGAACTTTGTGTAATTGAGCATACTTGATCTAAAAACTACTCAACCACACACTAGGTTCTCTATAGAAGTCACACACGAAATTTCACAAAATTTGGATTTCAATAGATCACCCAAACTTAGACTGGAAAACACTAAACTTGAACCCAAACAATCTGCCCACATTCGATCGACCGAAACAGAACGTTCAGTCGACCGAGTGATCAATTATTCTGTTAGTGTTTAACTGCCTAAGTTCGGTCCACCGTCCAGACCTTTTCGGTCGACCGAGTCCAAATTATTTTCCGACCGTTTGTTTTGTCGTATATACCCAACGGTCGTATTCGTATTAATCAAAAATACCTCAAATACATTTTATGTATCGGTCGACCGAGGACCTTGTTTGGTCGACCAAACTTATGTCTCTTGACAAACCCAAATCTCCCGCTGGAATTCGGTCGACCGTGGACCTTTTTTCGGTCGACCGAATATAACTTTGTTTGTCAACCCCAAAGTGTCTGGTGCGAATCGGTCGACCGAACCCTATTCGGTGTTCGACCGATCACTTAAGTGTACCTGACTGAGTCTTAGCGTTGGGCGGTCGACCGTTCCTAACCGGTCGACCAAACTGCCCGATCCGGTCGACCGAATTAACTTAGAATTGGGTCCTGCTAGTTTCTGTTTTGTGTATCTTACACCAACCCATACCCAATTAACCTCAACGGCTATATTCTCTCTAATGCTTATAAATAGAGTTGTAAAACACATTTTAACACAACTCTCCCACACATACTTGTCCAATACATTAGAGAGAAGATCTAAACACTCCAAGCCTCAAACCTTCCACACTTTAGTCATAAATCCAATCTCACTCAAGTGTGCTCAAGTTTAGAGAGTGTTGTTCCACTCAAGTTTGTTGTTGTCAAAGTCAAGTAAAGGTTTCGGTGAAAGCCCGAAACATCCCTCTGGGATTGTGAGAGGAAGAAGGTCAAACAAGCGAGGGTGTTCGCGGTGCTTGTTTTGTAAAGGCGTTCTCTCCCAGCCCGGAACGGGGAGTGGATAGTGAAGATGCGAGCGAAGCTTAAAGTGTTGAGCGGAGCTTGCAAGAGAGGACGTAGGCAGGAGGCCGAACCTCTTTAAAAGCTATTGTGTTCCATTGTGGTTTGCATATTTCTTCTTTACTTGCTTGTTTATTTTAAATTCCGATGTACACATCTTTGATAGTTAAACAAGTAGGTAATTAGCTTAAAATTGATTAGAATGAGAGACCCTCACGATCTTACAACCACCACACCGACGGAGCCGTCGCTCAGGTCAGTCCAACACCGTATCCATACATGGCACACGCGATCCTCCCTGCCGCCACACAGGCCGCACAAGGGTCCTCCCGCCGCCATACAGGCCGCACGGGCTCGTGCAATTACTGCCTAACAAGGCAAGTCGAACCTATCCGCCACACAAAGGGTCAGACAATCGACAGATCCGAACCAAAGTCCGCGGGGTCATTGAGCTCCACGTGCAGACACCAACTCCGCCATTATAAAAGCAAGGCAACAACCTCCGTAGACATTCAGGCTGGTAGTCACTTCACCCAACGACAGTTGCGTGTCCGCTAAAAGTAATGAGATCCACGATCCCCCAGGCCGCTACTCTAAGGAGAGTCAAAGCAAAACACTACGTCATAATATATAATGCAGAGGTGGCACGTCGCAAGTATCCACACTCTTCCACACGGTCGTCCCTTGGTAGTCATGATCAACGCACCCACCGTCACCTCCTGGCTCACGCGCTAGACGAGGACCCGACATTCCGTGGAAAGAAATGACACTCCACTAAGACAAAGGATTCAGTTATGGGCCCAAACGGTCGACCGAAAAAGGTATACCGGTCGACCGCTTCCCCAAGGTAAATCGATCGACCGAACGCCTACAACGGTCGAACTTTGGGCTCATGACTTAGTCCCCAACGGTCAAACAAAAGATATAAACCGGTCGACCGAAACGTGGTCAACGCCTGGTTAGACTAAATCAATTTAAGGCAATCGGTCGAACGACTCAGGGATCCCGGTCGACCGAAAACTAACAGGGGCAACCTAAAAGCATCTAGTCATAACAGTCAAACAAAAGGTATAAATCGGTCGACCGAATACTAACAGGATCCTTCCTACAATCAACAAGTCTGAAACGGTCAAACCAACACCCAATCGGTCGACCGAACCAAAGGAGAACTTAAGTTACCGGTCGGACAGAGGTCACAAACGGTCGACCGTTTAGATGGTCAACGTTCGGTCCAACCCAGTAAGCAAGGCAACGGTCGAACGACTCAGGAGCCCCGTTCGACCCAAAAACAACAATAACTCTCCAACCCATCTCATATGCGCAACCGGTCGACCACCGCAAGGCATCGTTCGACCGCAAACCAACACTGGTTGACCGTTTGCTGGCAACTTCTTGTCCTTGTCAAGAACAACTTGTTGACTCTTGATGAGAATTAAATTTATACCGCAAGTGCACGGCGTCAATGAAGACGTGGCAAATACGGGTCGAACACAATGAGGGAGAGATTTCTTATTAGTGTGATTTCGATTGGGGGAAAGAAGGAGAGAAGAATAAATTGGGTTTTGAGATTTTTGGGTTTTAATTATCTAAAGAAAGAAACAAGAACAATTAAAACTAAAACAAGAACAAAGAGGTGAATTCCGTTGGGTGGAGGTTTAGATTTAAGGTTTAAATTAGAGAATTCAGAAACTTATAATAAATCATGTTAGTTACGAAGCATTACATGATAAATGATTTAACACAAACTCAAGTAATCAAAATATACTAATCACAAACTTAAAATAATAACATTTATTCTCTTCTCTTCACCCTAAATCTGTCACCTCCACCCTTTGGAAAGAGTTAGAAACTCATGGAGGGAGGAAGAAGGGGTCCTAGAGGCATTACAAAAGAAAACTAAAAACAAGAAATAAAAGACAGAATTTTATTACTAAAATAAAGACTACAAATAAAAGCAACAACTAAAAACTAGGTCTAAGGCCAAGGACCCTTCTAACATCGTTCTCGGGGCTATTTATAGTTGTTACAAGAGACTTAAGTATAGAATTGGAGAGTACACGTGTCCAGACACGACTGGACAAAATTGGAGCACACGGATCGCTAAGGGGGCGGCGTTTCCGCCGCACAATGCATGTAATATGCGGCGATTTTGCCGCACAATCTCCTCTGATTTAATCCGGATTTTTGTTGTGTGTTTATGGTATGATTTGATCCTCCTTTGCGCGTCTGGATTGATTCTTTCCATTCTTTTGAGCTCCGGATTAATTCCTTCATATATTTGGAGATCTACATTGATTTTTCTTTAGATTTTCTCCAAGATAATAAAAGCTACTCGTGATTTGCAATTAGGTCCTTGTCTTTTTGCAATTAAGTCCCCGGCTACTTTTGTGCTCAAGTCCTTGTTCTTTTTGTAATTAGGTCTTGAATGCTTTTATGCTTGGATACATTTCCATTTGAAACCCGATAATCTTGAGCTTGGTCTTTATGATAGAAATGAGTCTTTTGCACGCGTTTATGCTCGGGATGTGGGTAAATTGCATTCAGGTCCCTGTATTTTGTAAATAAGACTAAACACATACCTTAGTAGCATTTATTGATGTAAAAGTACTCTAAATGAAAGACATATGATGCAATGTATGCAATGCATCAACTCTCGTCGCCGACGAGGTCTCCGACCTCCGGCGACGACTCAAACCTCACACACATATGTCATTAAGCCTCTAATGCAAGAACTTGACATACCTTCCTTCTGAGGTTGCTGAAAAATGCCATAGCTCACACGACGACGCCTCCGGGCCGCAACCTCACGCACGTCCTCCTCCCCGCGTCAATTTCTGTCTGGCGCACCTCTACGCGCAAGCACACCACCAGCTACCGGAGCTCCCACAACCTCTTATGATCCACCAGAGCAAAAAGGAGAGAGAGATGTGTGCTTGGGGTGAGAAGGGAGAGAAAATGAAGAAGAACGAGAAAGAAGAAACGTGAGAGAGAGTGAGAAGAAAATAAGAGAGTTGAGTTTTCTCCACCAAACCAAGTCATCCATCCATGCAACCCTCCATCAACCCCACTTAAACACCATTAGCCTCTAAGCTAGGGTTATGGTCTATACAATTATTGTGTGGTGGTGTCAAAAGCTTTGATTGTTACTTTGTCGATCTATATTATTCTTGATCTTATACCAAACGAATTTTAAATTTTATGATATTAATTTGAAGTGCACCTCTAAACTTATGTTGAAGGTTGGACTCATTTATGAATAATAATAAATCTAATAATTTCAAGATAAATGTTTTAGGAAAGGTTATACAGGGTGGAGGAGGAGTTGGCGAAAGAATGAAGCTAGTTGGCTATTATATACGCATATATAATTTTATATACAGATATAGCATGAGAAGTGTTCGTTTCATTACAACTATTTTATCTGTTTAACTTTCTCAAAATTTTCACTATTAATTTTTTTACCGCATTCCTTGTACTGATTAAACAAAAGATTAACCAAAAACGAATTTATATATAGACATAATTACCATGACTTAATGTCTCTTACAATTGAAACACCACGCTTTTACGTATCAAATTAATTTCATTAAAATATTTCAAAATACTGTTTGAAATAAAGGAAATAGACAAAATAGCATATATCTATATCTAATATCTATTTCTACCCCCCTTCAATAATTTCAAACATGTGCACGTTTCGAAAATGAGTTTGGCCGAGTTTTGATATTCCATTGCATCAACTTCCATTTGAAAATCAATTATCAGAAACGAAACAAAAAAAAAATCACCACCTTGTAAATTGCAAGCCAACCTTCCATTGACTAGAAAAGACTATTCTCTAAGCATTTGTAGCCACACAAAAAAAGATTCCTTTTGTTCTTTCTGAGTTTCTTCTTCTAAAAGTTTAGATTTTACATCGACTAATAAGAAAATATTAGTGGGGGATAAAATGACATTAGTCCATTATTATACCAAAACTATTCTCTAAGAATTTGTAGCCACAAAAAAATAAAAAACTTTTTGTTCTTTCTTCTTCCAAATAAAATATTTAAATTCTCCAAATATATACGAAAATAATGTACCTAGAGAACCAATTATTGCGATTACTAGATTTGGACGCTATAGAAGACTTCTCCAACTATAAGTCTTCTCCATAAATTTCCAACAACCCTTTAATGACGTACACACCAAATTGGTAGGGCCAATTAGGCTCTATAAATATATACAACCCCATTCCTAGCTTCTCCATATATTTCCAGACAAATTAACCACCAACAATCGATCGATCGATCACAAGCATGAAGGCATTTATGTTGGTGAGTCTGTTGGTTTTGTGTACCCTAATAATGGGTCTACTACCATCACAGGTCGAGTCGGTTACATGCAATCCTTATCTATTGAGTTCTTGTGGTAGTGCCCTCAACGGGTCGCCTCCGACTCCTCAGTGTTGCTCTGTGTTGAGGTCGCAACAACCTTGCTTTTGCAGTTACTATAACAACCCAAACTTCAGAAACTATGTTAATCCTCGTCAAGCTCAGATGATTCTCAAAGCGTGTAGGATTGGCATCCCTAGATGCTAATTAATTAAGAATCTTTGGATCCTTAATTTCCTACATATATACTTGCATGTATCGACAATAATATCCATATGACAGACAGTATATATAATCTACATATATATATATGGATTGTCCCACATGCTATCCATGTGATGTGTGTTTGTTTTAATTTATGGAATAATGTTAAGATGTTGGGCAATAATTGAGCAAGTTTTTTTATATATACAATATTTCATGTAGCATTTTTATGGAATGGATTGAATGAAGTGACTACTACGTTTGTTCTTTTTCTCGTTCGACTTCTACACGATTTTCATGTTTTCCTTTCACTTTCCATTTTTTAACACATTCAACACAACCGACATTGTTGTCGCCGTCATCGTTGCCTTCATCATCAACAACATCACTCATATATAAATGACATTAACTAGCTTTCATCTTCATGATGGGGAAACATGTCTTAGATTTTTTATATATATTAAAAAAATTGGTTGGTCTAAATATGATTAGGTGGTAAAGTAACAAACCACCACCAACACTAAAAACGAGTTTGAAATAACATAACTAACGCTTCTTCCTCGTCTAAACCTTAAATTCCTAAACTCAGATTTCCAAATATTTCTTCGAGATGCCTATTTCTCGCCGTAAACATTTCTATCTTAGAAAAAAAAAACTTAAATAATAGATAACAATTAATCGAGAAAGCAACGACAATAGCACAAATAGTGGAATTGAAAAGCTAAAATTTTACACTGTAATTAATTAATTTACAGCACAAACATTATGATATAATCTCACCATCACGAATGATAAGAAGAAAATAGACAAAAATGAAAATAAACGCAATATAATTAGTTCCAAATATTATTTTAGAAATTCATGGCAACTCCCCTCCGAAAACTTTGCAACCAAAATTAACAACTTTTAATGGTTTCAAACCAATGGTAAGAGTATATTAGTTGGTGGTTAATTACTACTTATTGTTGAGCTCAAATTCTCTCCTCTCCTCTCACACAAAACAAAACAAAACAAAAAACAAGCACCTCTAATATTGTTGGACAACAAATTAATCCATAATGCTTAATCCTCCTCAACACAACACCACCAAATCACAAAATCTTCAAAGGCAAATAGAACATAATAGTTTTGGAGATAATTTGGAAATGGCTGTCCTTGTGGTCATTAATGTTTTCATCCTCCTTGTCATCGGTTTCCTCCTCGCTGTCGTGGCTGCCATCCGGCAAGGCACGGTAAGCACATCGGTTTCCTGGGTAACTTACCATGTTGTCTTGATGAAATTTGAATTGGGTATGTCGATTTAATTTGGTATATAAAACTGATGAACTAAAACACAAATCAACTTAAGTACCTAGGCATACAACACAATGAAAGCCAACTAAACATGTATTCTGGTACAAATGTTCCTACAAATTAATGATAATTAAGTTTACCTACAACATCAATATATTCATATAAATTGTTTTCGGAACATACATTTCAATTCTACTTATTTAGATAAATACATCACTTGGGTGGTGCATCGATTTTTTTTTATAGGGAAAGGTTATCATAGATGGTTATGATAAGATAACATTTTGCTTCTTCGATTAAGATTTCTCGACATCATTGGGATTCGCATCCTTCGGCCTAAGTACTCATCAGCCAAGCCCTGATGACCATCATCACTTGCTTTTGTCGCGGTCAAAGTCTCATTTGAATCAAAAGCAAACGATGTTGTGTTATCTTTCTCATTGTTCAATCGTGGTAAACATTCTTCTCTCAAATCCATTTTACCAATTCTCTAAACATGACTCAAACTAACTTTATTGGTAAATCTCTAACCTTACATTACATCATTCAAGTCAAAGAACCACAACCTAATGGAACAGCTTCAGTAAAAACATGTCTAAATTGTAAGGGTCTTGAGTCTCAATTTCAACCACTTCAAGGCTTCAACTGACTTACAATCTGCGTTTACTTTCTACTACACAGGATAAGTTTCATAATTGCAGTGGCAAGTCTGCTGGGAGCTTCAATTAAAGAAGCACACTACACCAAGATGCTTGTTACTATCCCAAGACAAACTTGTTAACAAGTGGGCTAGTGAGGAAGTGGTTGTTTGCAAGTGGAGCAGTCATGGTGGTGTTGTCTTTGTTCTTCTCTGTCTTGCTCTTCAGGGTCCACAAGGATTGACCCTATTAATAATGTATCCACTGACCACTGATGGTGTAGAATTTAGTTAAAAGCCACTTGTGAGGTTACGGAAAAGAAACAATACAATTATGCATGTGTATGCCTACATGGTCTGCTTAGGTTGATGTGTTTTGGTAAATGCACAATGTTGTTATACTCTAGTAACTATCAAAGCTCAAATCTTAGATCAAACCCCTGCATGTTTGCATGATCACAAGCTATTAATCCCAAACACAAGTTTGATCATTGACATATATAACAAGAATAAATATATAAGAGGCAGAAGAGAGGATATGTCTGAAAGTTTTATTCTACAGAAAACATACAACAAGAGATACAACAGGCACAATTTAGTCCCGATATGAAGGTTCAGATAAGCTACAACACTAACATTGTCAGTTTGATCAGTTCGCTAGAGGAAGAAGATTGCATAGACGCATTCTTCCTCGAATCTCACCAGCAAAAATACTATCAATCTCGCTTTAACAGAAATCGAACCGGATATGTACCAAATTATTCAGGACATGCACAGGAAAAAATTACTGTGATCCCAAACATGGGGATGCTACTAAGGATTAAGGAACTATTTATAGCTATTCGCAAGGCAGGACACTTTTATTCCGGTGTAGAGTGTGTTTACGCCTGTTTTTTCTTCATCTCCCTACTAAAGCATTTCCCTGTATGTGTTCGCTTTTCATGAGTTTTTTTTACCCTTCTCATAAAAAGTGAAGGTTTTTTGATGGTATAGAGCATTCCCACATGCCCCCACAACTGTTGCTTGAGCCTTGATTTCTGATAACTTAGTTCCCTTAGTAAGAAAAGCTGACCGGATAGTTTAATTACCAAGTGAAGATCATCATCGCCTGAATGTGCTGCGAGAAACAAAGAACTGGTAGTCTGGGTGATCGACGTGGAGGAGGCGCAGCCAGTTATCAGCAGCCTGGAGTAAGGAGTTCCCAAGTTGTCTCTTGCAGCCTCTACTAGGGGTCCACACCGAGCCCTTCAACTTGTATGACGCCATTCCGAAAGCTGGAATTGTTATCTCTGGGATACCCTCGCCCCCATGAGGATACATCAAGATTGGTTCTGGAGATTTGCCTGTATCAGAAGAAAAAACGAACCATCAACCCCGTTATATGAAAATACAAAGCTTCCATATATTCTTAGGGACCAAGTTGAACACATCCAGGAGACTTGGATCCGGCAACCAGCAACTGCTTTTGATTATCAAACTTAAAAACAATCATAAAAAGCATAAGATCTTATGACTAGAATTGCTCAACTTGAGGATGTTAGAAGGGATTGATTCGGAATATCTAAGTGAGACAACAGAGCAATTGAGTATGCTATTAAGAAAATTACCTAAAAAGAATGATGTGGATCTAATATATTTAATGGGGCAGATATTATGTAAGTGATTGATTATGATGTCTAAAGCATAAAATAGGAAAGCATGCTGGTAGATGAAATCGAGGTCACCATTTAAAATCATATATAATTTGATGCCAACTTGGATAACATTAGTAGAAAAGTAAGGTGCTTAACGATGCAGCTTTGCCTAACAAAACTATACCATGACAATGAAATTATTCTTGTACAAGTACATATTTATATACCGATTAGCTCAATGCCCTTTAGCCTAAATAAATGAATCCATATATCTACGGATGATAGTTGAGATGACGAAGTTGTAAACATGCCCTAGCCAAAACAAATGATCCAAATATTATGGATGATATTAAAATGACAATGTCGCAAACATTTGATTGCCAACATTTTTCATTTCTTTTGAGCGAATGGCAAACCAATTACTCCATCATGTCTTACGGAGTAAATGAGTAAGATGTGAAAAGTGCTTATATTAGTGAAGCCCAGTTGAAGGTATTGAATTAGATGGAGAAAACTATGTGAACAAAACAGATTGAAACATGCATTCACTGGACAACAATGCATAATGTGAACAAATCAAGTGCTGTTAGTGGGGGGGAATAGAGAGAGGGAGGACCTTCCAAAGGCGTGGAAAGCGAATGAAATGTGAGAAAACAAGCATCCAGATCACTTAAAGTTGGTCCTGTTGGTATCCGATATATAGGGTACCTGCACGAAATTGATACTCAGTAAACAGTCAATACGTATTCTGCAGACGGCTCTACTCATGTATAGGGTATACTGTCCGGAACATACCATGCCACAGACATCCAACTGGTTGGCAACAAATCACAACTTTTTAGAGTCTTTAATCCAGGAAAATGACGTGCAAGATCTGCAATCTGCCAGATCAACAATTAAAAAGTAAATAAAAAATAAAGAACTCCATTCGGTATCTCCAACAAAAAATAAAAGGATGCTATATATAAATGAAAAATACATTAACGCTGATTAAAAAACTTTTTAGGAAACATTTACAATTAATTATAATCTCAAGGAAGGTGCTAATTGACATGATAATTTCTTCTGATTTAACATCACATATGCATTGTACAAACATAGAAGTTCTTTACTCTACACGACGTATTCAGTGACAACAACCACCAAGTTGAAGTTATTTATATAGTGACACCCTTCTTTTTGTTCCTTTTGGCTCATATCAAGTTCACCTCTTGTTTTTGCATCATTTAAATAGCCAGAAGGACAGCACACTTCCACATTTTTAAATTTGATAAACTTATAAATATACAACAGGAAATAAGATAAAAGTGTAACTTTTCCAGCAGGCAACAAAGAAACGTCTAATAAGGAAAAGAAGTAGAGAATATCAAATATAATAGAAAAGAGCTTGCCTTGTCAGCTAAAGGTACACGACCATATGGAACATCCCGCTCAAGGTATTCAAATAGCAAATGACCTTGAGAATTCCTAGATTCACTATCATCACTTGAGAAACCATCTAATGATCTAGTAGGCCTGCTGCCTGAAAAAAGATCTATCATAGGTGTGGAGTCACTAACAGCACAAAACTGGCTCCAATGACTTGGATAACTTGTGCTTCTTTCAATTTCACCGTCACTACTCCCATCACTACTTGAATCTTTACAATAGTCTCCATCACTATCTTCACCAGGTCTCCTGTGAGAAAACAGATGAATAAGTAAATTCAATGTAAAAGACATGAGTATGCAAATAACATATAACAAACTACAATCATATTACAGAACTGCAAAAGGCAACCAGATATTGTTCAACTTTATTGTTGATTCAAAGTTATTTGTATCTAGTGCGATGACAAAAAGTTCCAGTAAGCAAAATATGAAATAGTAATTTAAATAAAGTCAATATACTTGCACAGTACAATATAATACATGGCATGTTCTTCATAAGCTGGTCAATAAAGATGTAATGCATGGCGGACCAAAAATTGCAATGAATCAACTATTGAATCAGTATCCAATAAGTTGGTCAATAAAGATGTAGTGCATGGCGAACCAAAAATTCCAATCAAGCAAGCAACTATTGAATCAGCACTCAATATGTTGCTATGTTTGAAATTTTGATTCGTTTTAAATTTTTCGAGTTTCCGTACGCAACATTGAAGCTGACCAATAGAGGAACCAAAAACTTAGCAGTATTAAATAGAAGGTACAGGAAATTTAGCAACCACGACCACGACCATTGATATGACATATTGCCCTTATTGACAAAATATTAAATTTAGCAGACATAAAAAGAAGGCTTCATAACCAAAAGTAAGCCACAAACAATAGGAATTTCCTTAATCTCCTTAATATGAAAAACACTCAACAGGGCAAAATGTTGGTTCACGAGGTTTTACAGACAAGCATTGCAGAATCACACTGATGACATGAATCGCCATATAGCCATTTTGTGATCCATATAAACCCTAATGATTAAACAGGTATTCCAAGATATACAGACATGCAAGTTAATAATTGCTAATAATAATACCTCAGAATGCCCGACGATTCGCCATATAACTGGATACCAGACAAATAAGGGACGTAATACTGCACCACGCTGTCCTTGTTATTCAAAACCAAAGGAACACCAGCACCATAGGCGCTCCATTCCTTAAAGAACTCCCAGAGATCCACCAAAGCGAAATAAGGCCGGAATTCCACGTCACAAGTTCTCCATCCTCTCACCGTTGTCTGCAAGAAAAAAAAACCACATATATGTCACACACCATGACACCCTCAACCACCATTGCAACAAAAACTCAATTATCTAACAAAAATCTAGACATTCAACATTTGACAGTTAAAAGTCGAAAGAGAGAAAAACACTACAAGCCCAAATCAGAAGCATAATACTACATTCTATTCTACACTAACAAAGTAGCAAAACCATAAAAATTGAACAGTTGACAGTTTAATGCCAAAAGAGAGGAACACAGACACTAGAAGTCTAAAACAGAAGCATAACAGCACTACAGCCTACACCAACATAACAGTAGAAACCTAACTTTTGATAGTTAAAATCCTCCAACCACCAAACAGAAACAACAAACAAATAAAAGTTGATCCATTACCAGTACAGACCCGTAAAAACATAAATTCCCACTCACAAAATCCAATTTGTCACAAACAAAATGCCCAAAACCACCAACACAACCATAAAAACCAATCCTTTCCCAGTCAAAAACTACAAAAAAGAACATGAAAATCTCAACTTTTTTCCACTCTCAAACCGCAAAACCCACCGATCTAAACATCCAACAAACCCCAAAACACCAACCTAAAAATCCAACCTTTTCCACTTCCAAAAACACAAAACCACCAAAATCAAAACCACAAAATAAACACACAAAATCACACCATTCCGACTTCCAGAAACACAAAACCCACAAAAATCAAAACCACAAAAAACCCACCTTTCCCACAAACCCACCTAAAAATCCAACCTTTCCCACTCCCCACCAATACACCCAAACCTCCAAACCCATAAAAAAACACTTTTTTTCCACTCACAAACCCAAAAAACCCATAAAAAACCCCACCTTTCCTACTTCCTCCAACTCCCGATCAAAAATCCAAAAGACCCAAAACCCCAAACCCATAAAAATCCCACCTTTTTCCTACTCACAAACTCAAAAAATCCCATAAAAATCTGACCTTTCC
This sequence comes from Triglochin maritima, assembly GCA_963682175.1. Lineage (NCBI taxonomy): Eukaryota > Viridiplantae > Streptophyta > Magnoliopsida > Alismatales > Juncaginaceae > Triglochin > Triglochin maritima. Next base: position 47,667,365 of record OY821777.1, read on the forward strand.
CACTTTTCCAGCTCACAGACCCATAAAAATCCGACCTTTCCCAATCCAAACCCCGAAACCCACCTTGGAGAGGTACTGCGCCGGAACGGCCGGCGTGGTGGAGTTGAGGAACCGCTCGAGGTTGCAAATCGGCGGCGGGATCTGATCCTTCCTCCGGTAGAAGCCGTTTCCACACGACATCGAGAAGGAAACCCTAATTTGGGAAGTCAGAGGGAAGATCTGAAGGGTGGTTAGAAAGGGATTGGGGGTTTGTGAAAGGGCGGAGGCGTTGGGGGTTCCGCTTTTATAAGGAGGTTTCGAGGAGGAAGACGAAGGGGTTAGTTGGGATTTCGTTTTTATTGGGGGGGGGGGGGGGGGGTTCTGCAAATTGGTTTTCTTTTTTTCATACGGGTCCTTCCAAAATGTAGTTTTATTGAATAAATAATAGCAGGTGGTGTAGACTGTAGACCTAGACAGCAGATGTAACGTTTGGTACGTTAATACATTCCAAATGGGTGTTAGAGCATATTTAACAGCGCCCGGGCTACCCCCGGCCGTCCTGCACTCTCTCTCTTCCACGTCAGCTCACCCAACCCACCCAAAAAAAAACCCTTATCCATGCCCAGGCTACCCCACCCACCCTACACTCTCTTTCATCCACATCATTTCTTAATTAAACAAATTTAATTCTCACACAACATTTAACAAAATACATTATATATAAATCTAATTCTAATTACATTATAATTATAATTCGCGATATACTTATTATTACTATTAATTAATTAACAATATTAATCACTATTAAACACAAAATTTTGAATATTTGAAATTTGAATATTTGAATTTCGAAACGCGTGTGACTGCACAGTATACGCGTGATTGCACAGTAGTCCGCGTGAATCTACAGTATACGCGTGAAACAAAATAGTCCGCGTGAATGTACAGTATACGCGTGAAAGAAAAGTAATCCGCGTGATTGCACAGTGTCTAATTTTTTCTCTATATATACCCTACACAAAAATCACCTTACACCCCATATCTCTTCCACAAAACTCAAAACTCAACTTACATCCCATATTTCTCCCACAATGTCTTCTCCGGAGTACAATCGTTCCCCCCCTCCTCCACAATCAAATCCGCATCTACGCTATCCACAACCATATCCCTCACGTCCATTTTACCAACAACCATTCCAACAACCCGACTTCTCCCAGTACGCACCACCATTCCCACCACCTGACCAAAACTCACCATTCCCACAATTCTCCCACTACGCATCCCCAGATCAAAACTTACCATTCCCACAATACTCACAATATGCACCACCATTCCCTTATAATCAACCGCAGTTCCAGATGTTTGGCCGACCCTTGTCTCAAAATAGCCGTCATAGTATGGCGAACACTGAAGATGAGGGTAACGACGACGATGAGTCCCCACCACGACACACCCCCACACCACCATCCCCCACCTCCACAGCGTCGTCACCGCAAGCAAGTCCAAACTGCCAAAGCCAATCCGAAGTTGTGGACCACAGCTGAGGACGAGAGACTTGTCTCTGCATATATGGAAGTCAGTTGCGATGCGGTGACAGGGACAAACCAGAAGTCTACTTCATTGTGGACTAGGGTGAAACGTGTGTACGACATCTCCGTGGAAGGCACAGGCCTACCCGAAAGGAACGCAGAGTCCTTAAAAGGACGGTGGAGGAGAATCATACCTGCTGTGAACAAGTGGGTCGGGTGCTTCGATCAGGCATTCCGACGGAAAAGGAGCGGCCAGAATGACGACGATGTTGTCCGACAAGCGCACGTGATCTACGAGCGAAATCATGGGCCTAGTAAATTTCTTTATTTTGATGCTTGGGTTATGTTGCGTAGGTACCCAAAATGGGAGAGTGTGATCTCCGGAGCTAATGCCGTGCGTGTTGACTGGGAGTCCCCGGAGTTGCACGATGAAAATAGTCCCCAGTCAGGAAGCCTTGGGAAAAGAAAGAGCACGGATGGCTCGAGGACGCAATCACCCTCGGATGCAGAAGAGCCGATGCCGGAGTCGTCTACACGCCCAGAAGGTGTGAAGAAGGCTAAGAAAAAGGCTAAGAGTGCATTACGCCCCGAAAGAGACACCGATGTTAGAGAACTTGCACAACAGATGCGATACACCGCCCAAGTCAGAGAAGATGGTTTCTCTAAGCAAGAGGAGTTAGCGGAAAGGAATTTCCAGAGGCATTTAATAAAAAATAAGTTGGACATGCTTCACTCTCTGATGAGGAAGGACAACCCGACGGAGAAGGATCAAAAAGTAATCGATAAACTTCTCGCCTGGGCAGAAGAGAATGGGTACGTGTAGTTTGATGTATTTCGTATGGTTTGTATTTCCCTTAGCTTGTATTTCAGGTTGTAGTAGTCCGTATGGTTTGTATTTCCCTTTAACATATGTTTGTATTTCGGGTTGTAGTAGTCCGTATTTCGTATGGTTTGTATTTCCCGTGGTTGTATTTCGTATTTTAGTATTATTAATGTATTGTTGTTATGGTATTGTTGTATTAATTTTTTTTCTATTTAACTTGAAATTGTTGGTTCTGGAAATTTCTTAATTTTAATCACTTACAAAAAATTATTACCCCACATTTATAACAAACACCCAATCCATTAATAACAAAACCAAAACAAAAAAAAATTCCAAAAAAATTTATTTTTTTAACCAATGGGAGGGGGACACGTGTCCCCCTCCCATGGGCGCCCGGGCGTCTGCCCGGGACGCCCACCGCCCGGGCAAGCGCCCCGCCCGTTAACGGGGGTGCGCCCGGGCGCCCGACCAGTGCGCCCGGGCGCCCGGGCGGGGCACCCCCGTTAAGGGTGCCCTTAGTAGAGAGAAAAGTAACGGAAGTGATTTTCGGAGTTAACCGAAAAGTAGAAGAAAATAGAATCTAACTTTAAATAGTTTCCTGAATTATGTTGTTTGTACATGTTCAGAAAGTGATTTGGAGGAGAATTCCAGTTGTTTGGATGACAAAAACAGTCGACCGAATTAGTTTCGGTCGGCCGAGATGAGTAAGCCTAAATGGTCGATCGAACTAATTTTAGTCATCCAAACTGATCATTTCAGTTACGAATTTCGGTAGACCGAAATTTGTTCGGTTATCTGTTACAATCATTTCGGTTGGCCGACTAGTTGACGGTCAAGCGAAAAAATCCAATTTTCCTGACTTTCCAATTTCAAACTGACGGAAAACTCAAAAAAAATATACATACCACGGAATCCGACGAAATTCATCCCTCCGTGCTCAAACAACCTCATTTCCGAAGTCAACCGGAATCCATATTTGGTTTCCGTCGAATTAACTACTGAAAATTTTCATGAAAATGAGGTTAGTGACCTCCACATCGTAACTGGAACTCACTCGTCCTAAACTCTGAAGTGGAACGGGATATTGGGTTATCCAAAAGAAACGTAGATGGTGGTGCATTGGAGCATGGTTTGTGGTGGAGGAGAGGGGATTTAGATTTAGATTTAGATTTAGATTTAGATTGTTAACTTCTTAATGAAGTGATGTTTGTTTGATCCTACTACGTCGTATCTTCAATCATCTTCATAGTGTTGCTTGTTCATGTGCATGTCTGTCTTGTTCGATCCTAATCTTTTTTCTTTTTGTTTTAGGGTGTCTTTTGAATTCTTAATGGGTCATTGATTCATCACAAATACAATGAAAATCTGATTGTACGTGTTATTTCCTATATTATTGATTTGGTGCCTTTACAAGTTGTATTGCATTATTCGTAGAACTTTTCAATTTGTTCCTCTTTCTTTTGATTAGGTAGACGTCACCATGTTTGGCTACCATTTTGTAGCTCGAATCCAACAAGTCACAACTACTAATAAGTAGTCACAACCCTAACTAGTAATTGGTAGCTACTCCTTATTATGGAATTTTTGGCGATCCTTAAGTGGTTAGTTAATGATAAGTAGGCAATGACTTTGATGGATCAAACGTTCATTAATAAACACAATTTCAACGTTCATTAATTGATTGAAATAAAATATAATAAGAGTTGAACTTTTATTAAGGGGGGGACTCAGTTGGGGATGGACTACTACTTGGTAGAATCATCTACTTAAAATAGCAAATATTATAGTTTGTTCTTTAACAAAGTAAGTTTTTTTTCCTAAGATGATTTCGCTAGAGTAGATAGCTCTTTTTTTTTCAAAATATAATAACTTCCATTATGAGCGCATCGTTTTGGTAGTAATTCCCCCACCATTGCAATATTTTACAATCTAAATCAGACTTCAACATGATATTTATTTATGGGTAAATATTTCCGGTACAGCCTTCTTTACTTGTTTAAAGTTATATAACTATTAGTTTGTTAATACAATTTCAAAATGTTTTGAACAAGTTTATTCCTTCCACTTGTTTTCGAGACTTTCCATTAGATTATGTATTTATCTATTTTAGGTTCTGAAAAGCAGGTTTGAAAAGTACAATTTTAAGATAACAATATGCTCAAACCAAAACCAAGTTGTTGTTTAGAAGAAATTAATTAAGTCTAACTTTTGGTATTTTATATTCACAATATCTTGTGTCAAATTGTCAATCCACTAGTCGAAATGAGTGTTTGGTATTATGTTTTAGTAATCATGCACTACAAAACAGATCTGGAGGTATTAGAATTCGAATATCACTAGTGTCACTACTCACTAATGTTGTTATTTTTTTTTTTAAAACCAGAGAGTTCATCTTAAGTTTCAAGCATTATGGTGTTGACTTCGACAATGGTGTTGTTAGTTTGTTAACTAATTGACTATATTTTTTAAAGAAGCACAAGTAATTATGGCTTAAAAAAATCAAGCAATGGTGGATGATCATGTATTATTTTGGAAACCAAGGATCCAAAATGTCAAATTTGGGTAAATTATATGCATAAACTATTCAATGCTCTTCCCATGCATAAATTAAAGCTGGGACCTGGGCCGTGCCGGCCCGCGGCACGGCCCGTGAATGGCCCGGCCCGGCACGCGGCACGCCGGGCTGGTGGGCCGGGCAACTAGCCGTTGCGGGCCGTGCCGGCCCAGCCCGCGGCGGGCCGACGTGCCTGCCGTTGGCGCGGGCCGGTACGGCCCGCAACGGCTATAAGGTTTTTTTTTTTTTACTTTTACCAATCCTATAAATACCCCCACCCCTTCACTCATTCCTCACCAATTCTCTCAATCTTCTTCTCTTCTAATCATTCCAAATTTCCAATCTTCAAGCAATTTGTGCTAGTCGGGTTTTGCGAAAATCGGGTCGAGTTTGAAGTAAAGTGGGTCGAGTTGAAGCTTTCCATCCGAGTTTTCTTCTCGTCCGACCGACTTCTCGCCGATCACTGAGCATTTTCTAAACTTACTTTGCATTCACTTCATTAGATTACATGGCTAGTTTGAAAATAATATTTATGTTTTACTTAGTAATTTGCATGACTAGTTCTGACGATGAAATTCAAAATGTTGCATTGCCAAATGTTGCATCTTCATCTAAATCACGTAGACGTAGAACTAGTAAAGTTTGGGAAGATTTTGATTTAGGACAAGATGAAGATGGTAATGACATTGCATTTTGTAAGTTATGCCAAAAACAATATACTGCTAAAACTAGTGCAGGCACATGCCATTTAACTAGACATGCAATTAAATGTAAACTTAGGCATAATTCATCTGTGCAAGATTCTAGACAAACCACAATAGATTGTAGTTCTGGTACATTTAGGAAATTTGATCCTGCTCGTGCTAGAGAACATGTAGTGGAATACATAATTAGAGATGAATTGTCATTTAGTACTGTAGAATCTAGTGCATTTAGAAAAATGTGTGAATATCTTAATCCTGAAACTAAACATATGAGTAGACGTACTTTTAAAAATTTAGCTATGAAAAGATTTGAATTTGAACGATCGAAAATTATTAACTTGTTTGAATCAATAAATAAAAGAGTAGCAATGACTAGTGATTGTTGGACCTCACCTAATGAATTTGCATATGCATGTACAACTGTTCATTACATAGATGATCGTTGGAGGTTAAACAAAAGAATTTTGTCATTTTTACCTTTAGATTATCCACACACTACTCGTGCTATATTTGATCATGTTAGTGACATTATTTCAACCCACAAATTTAAAAAGAGAGTAACAACCATGTCTTTTGATAATGCAACTAACAACACATCTGCTGTAGAAATGTTTAAGGCATTTTTAGAACCACCCGTAAAAGGCCAATGTTTTCATATTAGATGTGTATGTCATTCTTTAAATTTAATTGTACAAGACGGATTAGAGATTCTTAAATATTATGTAAGTAATGTTAGGGAGGCTATTAGATTTTGTGGAGTTAGTAGTACATCTAGGTATCAACAATTTAGAGAATTTTGTACCTATAATGACATTAGGCCTAAGAGATTTAGTTTAGATGCACCTCATAGATGGAACTTCACATATGAAATGCTTAAAATGACAATTCCATATAAACTTGCTATTACAACTTTTTATAATGAAAAACAAAATAATGCCATGTTATCTGAAATCGATTGGTTAAATGTTGAATTTTTAGTCGATTTTTTGAAACCTTTTTTTCTATTTACTAAAAAATTAAGTGGACATTATTATCCAACTTCGAACTTATTTTTAATCGAAATTTGTAGAGTTACTAAAGTTTTTGCAAAATATAAGTTTCAAAATAGTTTAGGAGATATATTTACAACAATGGAATCAAAATTTGCTAAGTATTGGAATCCCCCCCACTAGTGTTTTGTTTAGCTTTAGTCATAGACCCTAGGTTTAAAAAAGAAGGTTTACAAGTTTTTTTAGAAGAAATTTATGAAAACATGAACTATGATAACCCTCAAGCCCATGTAGATGCATCTATTGCTTTATTAAGAAAATATTTTGAAGAATATAGTTTAACTTATAATGTAGGATCTAATGTAGCAAGTACTTCATCACAACCACCCGTTCAGCCGATGTCGTTAGAAGACGACGAGGACGCTACGTGGGCGTGGTTAACCCAAAAGAAGAAAAAATATGTTTCAAATGTATGTCATAATGAATTAGATTCATTTTTGAACTTAGATTTATATCTGTCCCCCCAAGAATCCAAAAATTTAGATGTATTAGACTGGTGGAAACACAACGAAGGTAGGTTTCCCATAGTTGCTGAAATAGCTAAGGACTTATTGTGTGCTCCGGCGTCTACTGTGGCGTCGGAAGCGGCTTTTTCTGCAGGGAAGCGAGTGATGATGGATCGACGACACAGTCTCGCGCCCGACTCGATGCAGATGTGCGTGTGCCTAAAGGATTGGTTGGACGCAGAAGACAGAGTGCAGAACCAATACGAAGCCAAAGACGACGACGAAGAGACGTGACCGGAGCAGTAGACGTACGTCGAAGATTGTAGCCGAAAACGCGCCAAATGGGATGAATTTTTCCTAGAACCCCCTAGGTTTTTTTGTAATGATTCCTATGTTTCGGCTACAAACTTGTATTTCTCAAAAACCATTAATAAAATTGGCATTTTTTGGGGAAATCATTTCTATTTTTAGTTGAAAAAAAGTTTAAAACCCGACATGACCCGAACCGACCCGACCCGACCCGCGACCCAGCCCGGCCCGGCCCGGCCCGGCCCGACCCGCCAGGAGCCGGGCCGGCGGACCGTGCCGGCCCGACCCGCCAACCTTGGCGGGCCGAGGCAGGCCGTGCCGGGCCCACCCCTAGAGACATGGAGTAGTAGGACTTGTATGATAGCTAGTGGTGGTTTTGAAGCAATTTGGTATGAAAAGTGGTTCACTTAATGGATTAGATAGGGACCAGGTGGCTTAGAATGATAGACTATATATATACATGCTTTAATGACAATTACTAATCATCAAAACCTCTATAATTCATTACGGAAATGAAAAGGAGAGGGTATATGAATATGATGAATGTTTGATCAAATTGATCTTTTTTTAGATGGGTAAATAACAAGTTAGATATTTCAACTTATATAATTAGACAAATTATAGTAGGATACCCAACTTGAGCTATTTCTCATGCTCCAACTTGTCAAAATATATAGTTGAGAAAAATACTTAAATTGGTTCCAGAAAGGAGATACATCACTTTCGAATTAGACCATTCCATCTTGATCCTTCAGCTATTTTTTTAGTTTATCATGCATGTGGGGGATGCTAATGGTTGGTACTTAATTAGTAGGGTTTTGAAGTTTCATGATGCCATGCATTTTCAAGATGACCTCCTAAACATACATACCTACATACCATATGTAGGACTTTCATGACATGCAATCAAAGTAAGAATTATCCCATGATTTCCTTTTAGGTCAAGTTACTTCACTTCAATTATACAATTTAACATCTCAAGGATATGTCTTTTCAGTTACTTGCGATTAGGCTTGTCAATCGTGTCGTGTATGTGTCTTATCGTGTATGGTTGGATGCTAACATGTATTGGGTATACACGAACCTGACACGATAAGAAATCATGTACATGGAACCCGTACACGGACACGACACGGTAATTGTCGTGTATACACTAACACGACATGATTTGTACATGAATTCTTATCGGGTTGTGTAACACGATACACGATAATACTCGAATGGACACGAGTAGTACCTGTATACACGATAAGTACCTACAAACACAATAAGAACCTACATACACGATAATATATGTATACACAAATAACCATGATGTACCTGTATACAATAATAGACACGATAAAGACACGATTACACGATAAACATGAAACTGTAGAATTTCTGAAAAATACCAAATAAACCAAACAAATACAATGACATAGTATAATACTAGTTTACTCTAGTTCAAAAATTCAAATAAATAGTTTCACAACAGATAATTATCTAATAATATACTCAAAAAAACATAATAGTTCAAGACTTCAAGTTCATTTTCCTTCCAACTCCTCCTACTTCCAACTTTGGCTCTTCATGTCTTCCATACCATAAGTGGCTTCATAGGTTATTTTCTAACCTCTACGTATTCCCAACATTACTTGACGAAGGATCTAAAAATAGAAACAAGACATAAGCATCAATGTTAGCATATTTTCATATTTCAAAACAATAATTGAAAATGGTTAAAGTACCTTCGGATCTTGATGTAGGAGTAGGGGTGCTAGTTGAACCTTGTAATATAATCGACTCATTTTGCATTAAGTTCTCATTGATTGTGAGCCCTACAATATCCTCTGTAAGGTCGTCTAGTGATGGCCCTGAGGGTATATGTGCTCCCCAACTATGTCGTGTTATGAAGCATCGAGGGACATCTTACCAAGAGGAAGAAGTGGAGGGACAACGGTGAGATGAGGGGTTGCAGTGGGGAGTGGAGGGGCGACAATGAGAGGAGGTCCGGTGGCGAGAGAGGCTGGGGAGTGGAGGGTCGACAGTGAGAGGAGGGCTGAAGGCTGAGCGGCGGCGAGGGAAGGGGTTAGGGTTAGGGATTTCGTAGGTTAGGATTTTTGGGTGAGGTTATAGTGTTATACGGATCGGGAAGTAAATGGGTTTGGATTTGGATTAGTCGGTTTTGGTATTAGTCGGTTAATCAGTTTATGTTATATAGATCATGTTCTATCGTGTATCGTATTCTAACGTGTCCATCGTGTCTACCGCGTATCGTATCCTAACGTGTCCAATCGTAACTTAATCGTGTACAACCGTGTAATCGTGTCTCGTGTACAACCGTGTCTATCGTGTATCATGTATACTCAATATACACGATACTCTTATTGTGTATGTTATCGTGTATTTCGTGTATGAACTCTTATACACGAACCCGACCCGATAAATGTTCGTGTATCGTGTCGTGTATGTTTATCGTGCATTCGTATAAGTTTCTGTACCAATACAAATATAACAACACATTTATCGGAGTGGAATATAAAGTGGAAAAATCACAGAAACACACTCCCATCTGATCAGACCATCTCCGGCGAGGTATCGATTTCTCCCCAAAACCCTAATTTTACCCCCACCTCTGATTGTGTCACGACCCCTGATGGAGCCATGCTTCCACCCCTAGGGCTGCTACGATCGCCATCTCTGGGAGTTTCCGCTTCCGACGGGCCTCCCAGATGACCGGAGACGCTCGGAACGGCCCTTCCGCTAGGTATCTCGTCTGCAATGCCGTCTCTGGAGCTGCCGCTGGTATAAACTTCCCTTTTTCCGCTGCTTTCGGATATTCATTTGCTTCAAGTTTGGTTCTTTTGGAATTGTTTGGTTTTTGGAGTTGAAAATGGTATGAGAAGGAAAGTGTTGGTGTGATAAGCTGTACCGGTGGCTACGGATATTTTGAGAACTCGTCTCGGTTTTGGATGGTAGAGGACTAAGAAGTGAGAAATTTTGTTGGTAGATTTAGCCAAGAATACTTTAAGAAAAGAGGACTTTTGAAATGACTTTTGGGTGATCGGAGTAGAAGTTAAAAATTCATGTTCCAAGATTCTACCGGTGCAAAATTTTGTACATGGAGTGAGTCCCCCCACTTCCATTTTGGAGTCTGCGGAAGTCATGAAGTTGATGTTCTACACTTCATTCACTTTTTACATACCGATCACTCTGCAGGAAGTGAGGGAACTCTAGAATTGAAGATTTTGAAACTATGGTTCCCAAACGTCCAATTCCAATAACTTCAATTCTCACTGGTTGATACAATTATATATTTTACGTTGAAGTGGAGGAAAATTGTTCAATCTATGCCATAATGAGATACAGGGAACTGTGATCACATTGGTTTTGGAGTGGAAGTAGGGAAATTCCTTTCAAATTCAATTTTTTGAAGTCCCGGATTTTCGATTCCAAAACTTGTAAGCTTTCTTGCAAACTAATCAGTGATCACCCAAAAGCAGTCTAGGTCCCCTCGCTTCTTTTAGTTTTTTATGTTGAAATCAATCAAATTCAAACACCCCAAGTGTAGTTCATCTCCGCTGGAGTCACATTGTGCCTGTTAACTACAGGAGCAATTGATTGTAACTGTCGTGGGAGTTAGGAGTCACTTGTGGAAACTTCATTTGGGAGTTCCGTGCCACTTGAACTGCAAACCTTGTTTGTTGCTGAACTCTTATATGCATCTCTTAGTGAGAGGAGAAAGTTGTAATAGTCACGACTGGGTGATTGGGTGTCTTTCAATGTTTTGGAAGGTAGTTATTTAGAAAATCTTCACTAGGAGTTCCATGCCACTTAAAGTGCAGACCTTCGTTGTCAACAACTACCTAAGTTACGACTTTGTCATGTCACTTGAAGGTTATAAATTATAATACTGTTCCGCAATATTCATTGCATGTTATCTATCAAAATTGTCTACTTTTGACATCATTTTTAGAGTAAAATATTAAATATGTTTATAGTCTTGCATAGTTAACACCGTGAAGCAGGATTAAGTCATTTTTATTGCAATCACTCTGGAACTACAGTAAACATGCGTAGTATTACTCATGTTATCTATATTTGAGTGGACTGCCGCGACCTTTTTGTATAATCTCATTTTTTCAATCTGCTAGCAACATGTGTTAGCCAATGGAGCTTTAGTAGAATAATAGAATTTGAGTCTCTATAGTAAAGTTCTGTTGGTAGGAAGTGGGATTATTGGGTGTTTTTGCACTTCAGGAGCTATTGCAGCAACTTTTGTTTGCCCTCTAGATGTGATAAAGACTAGACTTCAGGTACACGGGAGGTCTACTGCTTCTTCTGGCCATAGAAGTATGTTCTTCCATTCTGTTGGTTTATTGGTATTGTTTGAAGTTTTTCTTGATGCTCCTATGGCTAGATATCAGCATTTTATTCATACCTTTCGTAAGAACCATGCAGTCATGTATTTCAATGCATTGTACATGGTCTGTGGGACTGGGCATACGTGATAAAGAGTACATGACATGCTGTGCAAGATGAACAGATTAATCAGTCTAAAGATCCAACATGCATATTCCTGTAAATGTGACTCGAGTTAGTAGTTTTTTTAATACTATATGCCTATATGTGGCGGGTTTACAACCTATCACCTTTTTTCGCCTTTTGATTACTGAGAAAATGATGGTGTCTGATTTACTCTTGCTGTTGAGAACTTTAAATGTAAAATGACTATGCCCGCTGAAACCCTTGTGAATCGTCCGTCCTTTGCACATCCTCACCATTTCGTCCTTTTATTTAAGTCCAACTTTCAACATCTGAAATTGCATACAGTTAGATTTCTAGAAGGAAGTTAAACTAGAAAGCAAATTACTATTCCGCAAATGTAATTTGACCAAAGCATATTTGAGGATCTTTTTAAATAACTGTACTTATAGTGTTATACAATCCCACTTTGTTTCTAAGTTGTTCTGGTCGTATAGTGTCATTAATTATATTTCAGCACCTAAGGTAGTTGATCTAAAAAAATGCTTGGTAATTAGGAAGCAACCACACATTTACAAGATAATCGCCATGAGGGATTCAAGTTACCAAATCTTTAAGAAACTAGGACATGGTAAATACTGCAATGATATCTTTTGGGAAATCGCTCTGCTAAATTTTATCTTTTGATGACAACAGGCAGCCTCATTGTTTCAAGTCTAAAACAAATAGTGAAGAATGAAGGATTTCGAGGGATGTACCGTGGTCTTTCTCCAACGATTGTAGCTCTACTTCCAAATTGGGCAGTACGTATTCTACTCTAATATCAGCAAAGTTGATTTTCGTTTGAATTGAATGCTATCGTCTATGACCTCTATTTCTTGTCATTAACTCCACAGTTAATTTTCAAATAAAGCTTCTCTAAAACACCACAGTATTGCAATTTTATATTTTATTATTACGGAATCAAATGGAAGTATCTTTTGCTGATTCTAGAAGATCACAAGTATTTACATTAGGAATGCATCACCATTGTCACATATATGTTCGCTTCCACTACTGCTTCAGAACAGTGATGCTTTCGAATTTGGACATACTTAAAGAAATTCCAGGATGGAATTTCACATCAGCCCACTTATTTAAATTTTAATGGCATTGAAAGAGTCTAGCCCTATTTAAAGTTCAAATAACAACAACAATATGCTATATGTTGACACTTAAAGTCATTTTATTTCAAAACCCTGATGCTTCTGTGAAGGAGAAAGTCATCAAACAACTAATTTCGTTTGGTGATAAAGTGTTCCATGTGACCTCTGTACTCTGATTTATTTACTTGCAAACGAATTCCTGCAATCTTTTGTAGATAAATCTATTTCATGATTGGTTTGTTGTTACTAATGGTGTAATAGTGTAACTACCCCTCCAGTTACATTCCATTGTATAGTTGAAAAAATGGTCACCCTAATTGCTATATAATCAAATTATGGATGTAATCCTATTACACTGTTTCAATATAATTGGACATAGTTACCTTATTAAAAGTCACAATCCATTTTCTCCTGTACTTGTTTCAATTTTACAAACATCACTAAAGATCATCTCACCTTCAGAACTTGACCCATTATGAAGTTTGCTAGAGCTCCGGCAACCTCGCAGTTGAAGGAAGTTCATCAACGTCAGTAAATTACTATGGATTTTTAAATAACATTGAAAATTCATGTGATGAACTCCCTACTATTGCCAAACAATGTAATTTGAATAAATGGAATAGAATCTTTTACCGTAATCGCATTATACCATACCTAACATAGCCATGAAACTTCATAGCTATACCAACTTTTTAATCACTATATCTTCACCGACTTTTATTTCGTGATTTGATATTCAGGTTTATTTTACAGTTTATGATAAGCTGAAAGCCCTGCTACAATTACAAGGTTGTTACTTTTCCAGTATTTCTAATGATTTTTTGTCTTTTCATTGCCCACTGATTACCTATTAACTCGTTAATATGGATATGCAGAGAATGGACATATTCATCTCTCTGTTGGTGCAAACGTGGTAGCTGCTTGTGGTGCTGGAGCTGCGACAGCTATTACAACAAATCCTTTGTGGGTTGTGAAGACAAGGCTGCAGGTGTGTCCCATGATGGTGTTGTACATTTTTTATATCTTCTATTTACCTAAAATGTGAAACATTCTGAGTCACTTTTAAGTGAAAAATCCAACAAGCCTGATTTGGTTTATATTTTAAGTGATATGCTCATTTTATATATACCTCATGCAATAGGAATATGGTAAGTTGTTTATTGCAAACAAAGTTAGTCAAATCAATGGCATACATGTGATCGAGCTAAAAAGAAGAGGAAATTATTTTAATTCTATGTAAAAATGATTGTTATGTAAGTGGATTAAATCCACAATTTATAGGTAGTTTCATTTTTATATCCGAGATCTTTCAGATGCATGGACACCTGAAGTTATATGTTGACTCATTAAAGCAGTATAATCTTACATCCCTAGTAGCCCGAAGTTAGTGGTTAGAGATTAGATTGTGATGTGTTGTAAAGCAATTAATACATCTCAGATAGAGCTGATGAACACTTGCACAGAGACAAATTCACACCCTGACCCATACCTAATAAGAACTAAAATCTCTTCATTGTTCTCGTTTCCATCTGGAGCTATAGAGGTCACTTTAGAGCTTCTGATGGCAAAGTGCGTAAGGTTGGGAGTTGTTTTTCACGTAAAGCGTTGGTAATAAGGTTGCTATTCCTTTAAATTTCCGATGTTTGCACGGTTGTGTTTTAAATGACCACATCCCTCCCCCCCCCCCCCCCCCCCCCCCCCCCCCCCCCCCCCCCAAAAAAAAAAAATCATTCAATTATGCTGATCCAATCTCTTCATGTAAATATCTATGGGTAAATCGTATTTTTTCAGTCTTTGGTATTGTTATCTTTAGTCTTGATGTTTCTTTTACTGAAAATAACAGATACGGCTCGATTCTTTTGAAAGTCGATTCTTTCTTGACTTAACGGTTCTTATCATATATATTTTTCATTTTCAGACGCAAGGAATGAGGTCTGATATTGTGCCATATGGAAGCATTGTTTCTTCTTTGCAAAGAATTGCTCATGAAGAGGGAATCAGGGGACTATACAGGTATTGTCTCCCTGTTTACTGTGTAAACATCAATTTATAATTATTTTTCCACACTTGCTGGAAGGCATGATGAGAATAGGTCGTTGGCTGCAGTTTGTTTTATTTAGGGTTACTTACAATCCCCCCCAACTTTGTATTGGTATCACTCTACACCCTTGAACTTTAAAATGTGACCGTTATCTCTCCCTCCGAACTTTCGTTTTATAACACTTTGTCCCCCTTGAACTTTAAAAATTATTTTTTTGCGTTGTATCCTTAATACATTCCTAAACCTATTTTTACGTCAAAATTCGGATAGAATCAGAGGTCAGATATAGTTGGAAACTTGGAATTTAGGTTGGATCTGTACCACGCAAAAAATTACAATTTTTTTGCTAATGTGTTTAAATAATGGATTTTTAAAGTTCGGGGGGGGGGGGGGGGGGGGGGGGGGTTAAAGAGTTACAAAACGAAATTTTAGCCTGTAACTGTTACTTTTCAAAGTTCAGGGGTGCAAAATTATATCAATGCTTAGTTCAAGGGGGCAAACTGTAATTAACCATTTTATTTGTTTGCATCTGCCTTTATTGATTTCGGAGGTTGTGGATTCAGCAATTGACTTTCTTCTTCTTTTTTGTGCTGGAAAACAGTGGCCTTTTGCCTGCCTTAGCAGGGGTCAGCCATGTTGCCATCCAATTCCCAGCATATGAAAAGGTTAAAGATTACTTGGCTAGAAAAGGTAATGCAATATGCTAATTCAAAACATGTCATTTTACATTTGTATGTAAAATGCCAAATCTTGCAGATAATACAACCGTAGAAAAACTCAGTGCGGGAAATGTAGCTGTTGCATCTTCACTTTCTAAAATTTTGGCTTCCACAATGACCTATCCACATGAGGTAAGTTTCATGCCCAAGCTTATATGCAGCATTTTGCATTTACATGATTCAACGAGACAGTGACTCCAGAGCTGTTGGTGACTTGGTGTTGCTTTTCTTATAATGGCACATCTTTATCTCGAGTCATGTGGCTTGACAGACGAAAGTATTTAAAAATGACACACCATGGTCACACATAGCTATGAGTCGACAAACTTATGCATTTTGGGTGAAATCATTTCACTTTTGAGATAAAATTTGTTCCACATATTTTTTGAATTTTTGGATAATCATGAAAGCTGTCAATAATTTCTTTTGGCTTGCTGTTCTCAAAATCCCTACTGTGTAACCTATTAGAAGTTTTTATCAGGTCGTAAGGTCACGGCTGCAAGAACAAGGCCATTTCCGCAATACGGTTCAGAAGTACTCTGGGGTGATAGACTGCATACAGAAGGTTTTCCTCAAAGAAGGCATTGCAGGTTTCTATCGTGGTTGTGCGACCAATCTGTTGAGAACTACTCCAGCAGCAGTGATCACATTTACAAGTTATGAGATGATCCATAGGTTCTTGCAACAGATTTTAACACCCGAACAGAATCATTAGGAACTTAGAGAGAGAACTAAGGAATCGGTTTCCAGCCAATCGACCCGACCCAGGGAACTGTTGCTTGGTGTACATTTTTGTATTTAAAAAAAAACTCAATCAAGGTGCTCAAGTTCTGATCGGAGTATATCTGCAACCCTTTGATATGGTGGGCATTGGGAGGCCAGTGATAAGTAGTAAATTGTGTTTCATTATTTTATTCTTTAGCTTATACATCTTGTGTTGCTCACTTTTCCTCTTTAGCAGGAAAAGGTTGTTTTTAGATAAAAAGCCTCCAAGTAGTTCTTTTACTTGGTTGGTTCTTTCCATATAAACTGCATTTCGAGTTTTTTCGTTCTTTCTTAAAGTGTACTTAAATCTGTTCGCTAATCCGATGTAAAGGGCTTTGGGCCTTATCAGATCACGATACTGACTCAGATGATAACAAGTAATTGTTTTTCTTTAAACAATGTTTTTTGGCGGTTGGCAGAAAATATATCATTATTTTTTTAGTGATGGATCAATGATTTCTTGGAATGTATGGCTTGTGATGAGTATTTAGTAATGATAAACCCAGTTGTAGTGACGGCTAAATGATTTCTTGGAATGTATGGCCTCTGATGATTAATCACAAACCCAAGCGTACATGGGTTGTTGCTATTGCGTCTAGAGTAAAGATACATATGAAGATAAATCGCACCTTTTGTTTTTAGCCTTTTATTATTATTATTCCTTCTGGATGCACTTGGAACATATATACTTTGTTCTTCAACCTTAAAATGAAAGAAACAAGCCTGATAGGGCACATGCCAAGTTCGTGGTGATATGAATCATCAACAAGTTGGAAGGCGGCCGAACCTTGTTGGTATAGAGTGGGACAATGTTGCCGGACTTGCGGATGCCGGATATGGTGGAGGAGAAGAGCACTGGAAGTCTCAATTTGGAATTTTGGGGTAAAAAGTTTTGTACAGTTTTGCGGTTTTGCTAGCATTGTTTTGATAATCATGTCACCACCTTTAATTCATCCCTCGTGCAATCTCTCCGTAACAATCCCCTTTAACCATATTAATGTTGCCTTTATCTTTTAAATCAGCATTTTTATTTCCGAATATATATATATATATATTCTCAATCCATATCTGCTAAAATATATATATATATATATTCGAATATATATGCTGATTTAAATATCTCCGTAACAATCCCCTTTAACCATATTAATGTTGCCTTTATCTTTTAAATCAGCATTTTTATTTCCGAATATATATACATATTCGGAAATAAAAATGCTGATTTAAAAGATAAAGGCAACATTAATATATTCTCAATCCATATCTGCTAAAATACACACAAACACGAGAAATGCTCAAGTAGGATTGTCAATTTTATACGATTACACGACTCGAAAATGACACAAATTTAGCAGATATGGATTGAGAATTTGAACACGATTAATAATGAGTTGGATATGACAACACAATTATTATGTGTGTTGGATATGAATTTCAAATGCAAAAACAATTAACACGATTAAAGCACGATAAAACATGATAAATAATCAAGTAATTAAGTACACGATTACGAATATTACACGACTAATACCGATAACTATGTGTTTATGTTTACTATTATATTAAGTAGTCAAACTGTCATTTGCATGTGATTTTTATTAATGTTATTGTGATTGTCTAGTACTTTAGTGGTTGATATTTGTTTGGTACAATACTTTAATAAGTAACAATTGTGTGTTAAACAGATGACATGCAATCATGCAATCCGATATTCGCGTGCAATCATACAATTAAGTATTCGTGTAATAAACAGAACTAATTGTGTATGAATTATTGTTTAATAGTATAAACGATAGTCGTGTTAAACGTGTACACGAAATAACATGTTTAATAATCATGTATAAACAGGTCATATCGTGTAAACACAGTTATAAACGGGTTGGATACAACGGTAGTCTAGCAACACGATTATTAAATAAGTCGGATACGACGTAACACAGAGTTTATATATACGATTTGACATGACACGATTGACAACCATATGCTCCAGTGTTCTAGTGATATTCAGAAATCGATAGAGCCAACACAAGTCCACTTTTTTTTTTACAAACCAGCCAGGTGATATAATTCACATACACATTTTTCTGTCTGGTGGTGCATGATAGGACCATTTAGGGCTACTTGATTATGTCCCTAAATCGTTATTTTCCATTATAGCTTTACCGATATACATGCTTATGCACTTAACCCCAAGGCTAAAAATATTTTGGAGAACTGCATTATACTTGACCTCATCAGCACATTGAAGATCTTAAGGAAAGTCATGCCTTCGCAATAACCTTCCATATTTTTTTCTTCTTCCAAACTGAATTCTTGTAGGTCTCACCCAAGGCACTAGTATGTGAGCAGGATTCAGTTGTAAACAGAAAACAAGCAAGATTCTTACCCACCTGACTCTGAAAGAGGTTACTTGTGTGTGTGTTTTTAAATTTTTTGTTTGGGTACTGTCGATAAAATTTAATATGTATTTCTTTGGAACGTAGATTCATGAGTAGATTCTTGTTCAGATTTGAGAGTTGTTTAGATAGACAGAAGGTTTTTGGTAATAAGTGATGTATTGTCAAGTAAATTCTTAAATTGTCCAGTGACTTTGATTAAATAAAAATTCATTTTAAATGTTTTTTTCATTTTTTTTCCTGAAAAAATATTCTTTATTTGTTTATATTTTTTAAAATATTTTAAAATATTTTTTTAACTCAAGATTATCTTCAAAGGATGTTGAGGTAAATTGGTCCAAACAAAATCAGAATTACTAAGTAGCTGGAGAAGCTCCTCCACCCCAACTTCTCCTTCCAAGCATAAATGCTACCTTGGTTTGCGTGCTGGGAGCCGAGCTCCTCAAAATCCGAATGACGTTTGGATGCCCACGTGAAGACTGCTACGACTTCCGAGGTGGAGGAGCGGGATTTGTGACATCCAAATGGGTCGTCGTAAAGTCTTAGATCCCACTTTCTGACTGAAACAAAGCAACGAAGCACCCACAACGAAGGTATATCAGGTTAATTTTTACTGAAAGCATGTGTACATAAGCAATTAGTAACTTTTTCAAAAGATAGTGAGTTATCAAGTTTAATGCTTTCGGTAGCAAAGGAAGGATCGGGTTTCAATATAGGGATAGATGGAGGTCTCCGGGTTCAAAACCGTATCTGGGTGCCACAAGTAATGACTTACGGAAGGAAATTATGGAAGAAGCACATAGAGCCAAGTATTCTATTCACCCAGGGAGTACAAAAATGTACAAGGATCTGCAACGAAATTTTTGGTGGAAAGGAATGAAAGAGATATAGCAGAATTTGTTTCTAAATGCTTAGTCTGTCAACAGGTAAAGATTGAGCATCAAAGACCCACAAGCCCAATGTAGGAAATTGAACTGCCTAAGTGGAAGTGGGAACATGTGATGATGAATTTTGTCACGGGATTACCAAAGTCGAGGAGATTTCATGATGCAATCTGGGTCATTGTCGATCGATTAACCAAATCGGCACATTTCTTAGCAATTAAGACCACAATGTCTCTGGAAGGTCTAGCTAAGTTATACATAGAAGAGATTGTTAGGTTGCACGGAGTGTCTGTAAGTATCATTTCTGATCGAGACCCCAGATTTACGTCGAGATTTTGGGGAAGCTTGCAGAAGGCATTGGGAACTCAATTGAAGTTTAGTACTGCCTTCCACCCCAGACAGACGGACAGTCAAAGCGGACTATCCAGACTTTAGAAGATATGCTGAGGGCATGTACCCTTGATTGGGCAGGACATTGGGATGATCACTTGCCACTGATTGAATTCGCCTACAACAATAGTTATCATACCACTATTGGGATGACACCGTATGAAGCGTTGTACAGAAGGTCGTGCAGATCACCTGTATGTTGGAGTGATGTAGGCAAAAGACAACTACTTGGACCTAAATTAATACAAATGTACACCGAGAAAGTGGATGTGATTAAGAAAAGGTTGCTAGCTGCTCAGAGTAGATAGAAAAGTTATGCGGATAAGCATAGACGAGAATTAAATTTTGAAGTTGATGATCATGTGTTTCTGAAAATCTCTCCCTCTCGCGGAGTAATGAGATTCGGAAAGAAAGGTAAACTTAGTCCAAGGTATATCAGACCATTTGAAATTTTGGATTGTGTCGGAGAAGTGGCCTATCGAATTGTACTGCCACCACAATTCTCAGGTCTTCATAATGTTTTTCATGTATCGATGTTGAGAAAGTATGTATCGGAGCCATCACACATTATTGAGATATAGGTCCTGGAAATTCAGCAAGATTTATCACTAGATGAAAAACCTGTAGAGATAGTGGATCGTATGGAGCATCAGCTCAGAAGAAAAACCATTCCTATGGTGAAGGTGCGATGGCAACACTGAAAGGAATGTGTTCTAAAAGTTTTACTTTTATATGTGAATTATTATGAATTGAATGTGCAAACATTTTGTTCCTTGATTATGATATTCGTCTTTTGGAAGTGTTAAGGAAGAGGCGTTTGGTCCTTAATTGTAGAGCTCTAAAAGATAATGGTTTACATAAATCAAAAGTTATTTACAATCATGGTAATTAACATGGAATATTAATCACCGAGATAAGATTGTCGTGTTGGTCATCGATTGTTGTAACTCTACAAATAATTGACGACACGAGTATATAAAAGAGGAAAAGATTACTTTTATATATTGAATAGACCTAACAAGTAAAACATTATGGAATTGTGTTTCGTGTCATTAATGTTTTACTGTGTCTTGGATCCTAAGATATGAGACTCATATTTTTTCACTCAAGAAGTGCTTAATTTGATTATTGTCAAAAGCTATCAATGAGAATAGAGATAAAGTCAATAGTTGGTTGAACATTACTTGTGCTGGAAAAGATAGCTAGTCAAACGATTATCGTTGCCCCTCTTAATTGAGTGATGATATTAGTAGACCTCTTGATAAAGCAAAATTATAATGTGCACAATGTAACTTGAGTTAAGTTACATAGTTATAATTAGCTTAGAGAGATCAAGAAATGAATATAATACAAAGGTGACACATTTCTACTTTGTATATATTCTTAATATCATGAGGCAAGAGACGGACACAAGTTGTGCACTTACATCACTAAATGGATCATTTTTAGTTCGAGTGGAACAAAGACATTTATGCTAATTGGGTAACTATAATGTGTAGCTAGATACCACTTATAGTTTGAGATATTAATTGTTTAATATCGCTGCCAATTTAACTTAGATCCTTCTATAGGTCACACCACAAAATTGGGAAACAAGATGGTTGATTCAGGTTTCATGTGAAAAAGTGACGCATGTGGTGAACGAATAAAATCAATATGTCATGAGAATTGACATAATTAGAATCATAATAAATTCATATGAGGTGTATATATTATGGGGTGTAATAATTTAATATTACATAGAATAATATATTACATAAGATGTGAATTTGCTAAAAAACCCAAAAGATCAAATTTTGTTGGAAATGAATCCAAAATTTGACAAAGGCAAAATCAGGGTCAAACACGGTGAATCGTTCATGGTTCGGTCGACCGGGGTATCTTCGGATCGGTTAACCGAATAAGGAACGGGTAATCACAATTGGTTGACCGAAATTGTCTGGAGTGCCTGGACAATCAGGTTCGGTTAACCAAGTGTGCACGGTCAACCGAGAAGTAGTATTTTCGGTAGACCGAATGTGACACGGTTATCCGATAACAATGTCCCAGGAGAGATTCTGGTGGGTCAACGGTCGACCGAATAAAAGACGTGGTTCGTCCGAATTTTTCCAGGGAATTTTTCTCATGCGGATTCGGTCGACCGTCTAGCTCATGGTGTACTGAACACGTGTTAAAACTGAATGGTTCGGTTAACCAAGAAAAATTCTCGGTCAACCGAACAGTGCGATTTCTGTCTGAATTATTAAGAGATTAATTAGATCATGGGTGGATTAATTCCAGATTTAATTAAAACGTTTTTAAGGGTGCTTATGTGGAAATTAGAGATTAATTTTAAGAGAGAATAAACAAGGGATCATGACTAAAGAATAACTCTTGATGATGATGTTTAGGGAGCCTATAAAAGGACTCATCCTCCTACTTGTTTATGTTAATGCAAAAATTATTTCTCTCATTAATCTCTTCCTAATCACTATGAAAATCTCTTAGTAAATTTGAGTTTTAGAGATAAGAATCTCAGGAGCTTAAAGATGGGTTATTAGCTAGATTCTAAACCTTATTAGAGATTGATTGGCTAGCTCCTTTCTCTCTAATCTTGTTTAGAGTTTGAGTTTGGTGAACACTTGGAGGCGAATCGGTGGGCGATTCAACGGGCAACGCAACTCCGGATCTTCAAAAGGTTTTAGAGAACCTTTATGTATGATTCTCTATTTATGATTTATTTTAATATATGTAGGATTGCATGATATTAGAATAAACACAAAGTGATGTACATAAAAATCGTTGAAAGTATGAAATCGATTTTATATGTTGTATTAAAATTTTAAAATATATACATACATGAGGACACGAAATCCTACAAGCACCACAGTGATCGGGAAGCCACCTGGGAAATCGAAGGTGAAGTCCGAAAGAAGTACCCGGAATTGTTTGGTAAGTTGTTTATTTTAAATTTCGCGGACGAAATTTTTTACGGAGGGTGGATTGTGAGAATCATAATCCTTGCTTAAGATAAACTAAATTGTTTGAAGAATTAATTAAGTTAAGAGAATAGTTGAGTGAGTTAAAGTATATCCTTTGGATTGGAGACGAAGAAAACGCAGACAAGAGTGAGGAGATAAGAATGGTAAGGATGAGGTGTCTTGCTGTGGTTGGTGGTTTGGGAGGTGTTGAGGTATAAAGTAAAAAAACGTATCTCTTTCTCCCTTCATGTGATGGACGTGCATCACTCTCTCAACTCTTTTCCTCCCTCTCTATTCCATTAAGTAAGAAGCAGAATATTCAAGAGTGAATATTACGTGAGAGAGAGAAGGCCGTGAAGAAGAGTTGAGGATCACCGGAGGGTTTGGAACTAGGCAAGGGAAGTGAGGAGACGGATTTCTATCAGCAAATTCAGTGTCAGCTAAGACTATAAGGTATGTCAAGTTCGATTTAGTAACTCACACTAGGTGTGTGAGGGTTTAGATGGGTCACCGGAGGTATGAAACCTTGCCGGTGCAAGGTTCAGTTTGACCTGCATGGCTGAACGTCGACCAGTATGAGTTTCGGTCGACCGAATGAAGTGTAAAAGTTAAGATTTATCCCTCACCGGTCGAATGACGCGTTTAGCGGTCGTCCGGTTAAACGTGATTTGGGAAGAAGATGATGACTCTGGTAATTTCCGGTCGAACGGGACCCTTTTGTCGTTCGACCGTTTGAAGATAAATAAAGTCGGTTTGAATTTATATTATGAGACGGTTAACCGAATTAATGTATTGTTCGACCGTTAATTTGAATAATTAAGTGGATTGTTCGACCGGTGTTATATGTTTGTTCGACCGTTTAAGAAGTTCGGTCGACCGGTTATGTTAAGTAGTTCGACCGTTTATGCTGTTATTTCAGTAATATATATTGTTGTTATTGTTCAACTATGTGGGGGCGTGGAGAGACTGCCTAACCTTTATAGAGGCGGAGTAGATGTACTCTGTGAGGTGAGGTTGTTGCCTA
The DNA here is from genome assembly GCA_963682175.1 of Triglochin maritima. Taxonomy (NCBI): domain Eukaryota; kingdom Viridiplantae; phylum Streptophyta; class Magnoliopsida; order Alismatales; family Juncaginaceae; genus Triglochin; species Triglochin maritima. The sequence continues at coordinate 47,691,549 of OY821777.1, forward strand.
ACCCTGACGGCGGCGGAGTTGACCACCGGGTCATTATCACTCGGTGGATGTTGTGTTGATTATGTATTCATTTATATGTGGTCGATGATATATTCCGGCAAAGTATGTGACTGATTATTATTCCAGCAAAGTATGTGGCCGATGATATATTCCGGCAAAGTATGTGGCTGATGAGTATTCCAGCAAAGCATGTGGCCGATAATATATTCCGGCAAAGTATGTGGCTGATGATATTTCCAGCTAAGTGAATGTTACAGGTGACCTTGTAGGGCCCGTAGTTATTTATGAGATGTATATTTTCTTTCATGTTAAGTAAAGTTATGTTATTGTATTATATGCCATGTATAGTAGCATGTTATGTTTTGTGAATACAATTATCATATGCATATAATTGAATTTGGCATACAGAGTTTCCTTATGAAAACTCAGGAATAGTTCCGTGTTTATTTTCAGGCCCAGAGCGGCAGTGATTAGGTGGGGACTGATGATGAGCACACTGTTACTGGATCTTGTTATCTTATTTTGAGGTTGTTATGATTACATGTGTATAGTCCATCTTGTCATTTTGAATGTAATCATACTCTTGACAAACTTCTGTATATGTTGTACATTTGTTATGTTTATGAGTATCGTCCTCAAGTGTTTGAGTTGAATCTTTGTATTCAATTTTTTTAAATTTTCGTTGTATTCTGGGAACGTTACAATGTCTTATCGCTTGTGTTTTGTGGTTGTGGTAGTTGGAAGCTGGTTAGCCACTTCGGTTGAGATGTTTGGACTTTGAATGGGTGAAAATGAGACATGAGAAAAATCATATTTACATGCATACTATAACTTCTAAATTTGGCGGATGAATGATTCATAACTACCAAAAAAGAAAGAAAGGTTCTTCTAACAAATAACCAGTCAGGAAGTCTTCTCAGACTTCACCTCTTCAGTGCTTTAAAATTAAAATTTGAAGAACTCCTAACTGATTTCTAGTGATTTGGGAGCTAATCTCAACAAAGCCCCCAAAGTGCTCCCATCAAACTTCCTAGCAAACAAGAAGCAAACCGAACTCGTATCATGCAATTTGTTGCACCGACGACCGCCCCTCATCCTCCCGACCAACCGCTCCGTCACATCTCTCCCCCTGAATGTCGTAGGGTGGGACCCAACTCTCGACCAGTCGACCCAAGTCAAGCTCTTCCCGGAGTTCATCCACGGATGGACCTTCTCCACCCATGTCTGAAGGTAGTGCTCGTCCACGTAACAAGGCGGACGACAATGTCGCCGAAAGAGGGGGAAGTACTTGTTTTCTTTTACAATTTCCAATGCAAGGTGGCGGTCGACTTCGAACCACTGGGACCCCTTGCGCCAGTCTCGAGAGGTGAGGTGGGGATGCATGACTGGGTTGTAACGTCCACGTCCAGTGAGGCCGGGGATGTCGGAGGAGTGGACGTGGGAGAGATGGGAGGTGGTAAGGTGAGAGTAAATGGTGGAGAAGTTGTACAAAGGGATGCATGACTCCGAGAGGAGGACGAAACGGTGGTTGCATGGGTCAGCTAGGAGGGCGGTGGCGAGGAGGCGGCGTTCTGCAGCCACAACCGAAGCCTGGCCCCATTGCACTGGCTGGAGTGGGATTGATAATTAAAGATCAGCCATTTGGTAATCCATCTCTATACAAACACATGTATAATCTTGTATTGTTGGTTTTTTCCTTCAATAATTTGGTGCATTGATTCATTGATAATAATAAAATTTTGGGTATTATAAGTCACAAAACCCATACAAAACACGTCCCCACAAGGGAGGACTTACGGTATAATCTTTGTATTGTTGGTTTCCTTTTATAGCTTTCCTACATGTAAACATAAGATTTGCATATGCAACTGCTTGTATAATATAGGTGCGAATTGAGTGGTTTAGGATGTTTAGGCTTGAAAATTTTAAGTATCACCTCTCCCATGGTCCCATGAATGAGCTACGTGAACTTTTTAAATCTCGGATTTCAATTTTCACTTTTGCACATACATGATATTCCAAACTACCATGAAGGATTTATAAATTTCCATAAGAAATGACAAATTCTCAAACCCGAAGTTGAAAATTTGAAAACAATCTCGACTTAAACTAAAAAGCATCCAAATGCAACCACAAAATACCACTTAAGATGCCTAAAAGATAATTAACCTCGACTTGTATATCCAATAACGTTTCTATGAAGTGGCTGAAAAAAATGTAATATAACCAAACCATTGAATTCAAGTGACACATCATAAAGGAACATAATTTTTTCTGCCAAAGGATTAATCATTAAAGTGAAAGCAATATAAATAGACCACTACTTTCTTTTAGACGATCAATCAAATAGAGCAGTGGCTTTGCCTGTGATGGAAACTACATTCTATAAACAGACCTACATGTGAACAATGGATGGTCTGACCCATACCGCTCTGCTTATACTATAAACGCCAATACCAACTCAGCAACCACATGGTTTCACTTTCAATTTCATTAACGTCCACATGAAGCTACTGCTATCAAAATTCTACAACATTCCTCATCAAGCAAAATAAGACATGTTAATTAGTGAAAGATTTGAATACTTAGAGCATTGATAATCACTTCTTCGAAGCAAATTCATAAAACCAGTGTTCCAAAGTGGAGCGTTCTGAAACCAGTATCTGGGAGTAGTCTCTCTACGCAAGTAAAGATGCATCTTATTAACCTAACCACCAGAGTGATGCTTCTAATTATCTAGGATAAAAGGATGTAGCATAATGTGCTTGTAGAACTAAGAGTTCATCAAATGACATGCTTAGACCTAAAACGTGCGTATCAGAACTCAGAAGAAAATACCATAATACGGATGTTTTGCATAACTGACATTGTGATCCCCTAAGAATGAACTCCACTTGCAGGCCTGTCCCCTAAAAATAAATTTGTTTAAACTCAAACACAAAGCGGAGTATTGTTTGATGTGCTCATATTTCTATTTCATAGAAGTGCGGTGACTGTGGGAGCATCCTAAGGTTGTAATCTAGAGAATGGAGAATAAGGTTGAACTGACCTTGCTGGGTATACGAGTGCTGAAGAAGACTGAAGTCTCTGGTGGCTCTTCCTTGTAGTTCGGAGAGGAGTGGAGGTAAATAGAGAAGTACCCATTGTGGCCACTGAAGAACCTTTCCCATAATGGCCTCAAAGGCATCCTCCCTTTGGTTAAGAACATGAACGCCACTTTCTTCTGCTTGCATGTCACCATGTGAGGTGATGACAGGGAAGCAAGTCTCAATAATTCGACATCATCATAATCATCATTCCTGGCAGTGCTAGAATGGAAGAGAGTGGTGCAACAAGATGAAGCAAAACTGTTGTTGTGGGTGATGTCATTCTTACTTTGTTGAGGAAAGAGATCATCGGAAGGCAAAGGTTCCATGTATAGGAGGCAGGAGAACAGACCTAAGAGCATGGTGGCAACTGCGAGGGACAGGCACAAGAAAGAGGTGGGTTTTACTAGCATCTGAAAAACTAGTACTTCTTCCTTCATGTTGTTCACCTTACCCGCAAGGGTGAACATTTCCAGGTTGTAACATAAGGGAGACCAGAGCTATAAAAATATTGTGCAAATGCAAGATAATCCACATGACTTTGTTATAGATGAACTACGGAAGTATGACGAGAACCTTTGATAGATATGGAATGTTGGTATGCAGGGAATTTATTGCCCTTTTACTGAAGTGGCTTGCGGCTTGCCTGTAAAAGGTGGGGGACATGAGGTTTGGAGTTGGCTAATGTTTAAGTTCATGCCTCATGCCATTTTATTGGCAGGTTTTCATGTAACTGTTCTGGAAATGTAACTGCTAAAATGCAAATGTTTTATAAATAATGAATATGATTAAAAACATACTAGTCTCAAAAGCTAAATATTAGTATAGAAGGGAATAAGTATAAAGTCATGTGATCATAGACAGATATATTACCTTTCTAAGGAGGCAGGAGCACAGACAGATTGATTCCTGGAAGCATAACAAATTAGGATGCTACATATTTAAGAGCAAAGAAATGGTTAATTTGGATAATCAAACTCATTCAGATACAGAACTGAAATGCCTTGCAGGCATTACTTCACAAACTAGCAGGAAGAGTATAAGAACTTGTTATTAATCTAACCAGCGAAACTGCAAACAAGAAATAACAGCTAACCAGCAAGCAAGTACAGTACCTCGTAACTCCGGTCTTATATCCGAACAAATGTAAACATGAGTTTGCGAAATCATTCATTGTCAAAAAAATTATACATTCAAGTACTAGACAAGTATCTTGATGAAACTGTGGATTTTCTTGATAATATTAGATAAGAAGGTTACTCTGGACAGCCCTGGTACAGGGAAGATCACCAGAGCCACTGCTAACAACAAAATCAAAAGTGCCGATTTCTGACTTGTAAAACAAGCTCTTTGTTTCAGATAACTCCATAACCACCGTGAAAAGAACTGCAGGCGGCATGAGGCTTTCCACTTTGACATTGAAAACTCCTGCATAATGCATGCTTGTGGTTTACTCGACAAGAAAAAGGTAGGCCAAAATCTTTGTTTAACTTGCCAAAAAAAGTCTGTTATAACTTATAGACTGAAAACCTAATGCAGGGAGAACACAATTTTTACTAAAAGCAGGATCCAATAGTGTCATATATATAATGAATCCAAACACTTCGTAAAATAGAGCTATTCCCGAATCCTGACAACGATACATGAGTCATTTCACTGCAGTGGAACTGTTTTGCTACAACCGAAGAAAGAGAGTGAAAATTATTAAATTTGTACATTAATTCTTATTCCCATCTCACTGCATTGGTGAAATGACTGTGTAGGGGCATTACAGAAAATATACTCGTACAGGACAGTTGAACAATCTTGAGCTCTAGATATTTGGCTTTCCAATGGCAACTGTGCCAAGGAATTCATTGTGGCTGCGGTAAAAATTGTCTAAGGAGAAATCCTGCACAGTTGAAAAAATACCAAGTGAAATGATAGTCTAATAAATCTTTTCAATGTACTAAGAAAACAGCCTCAAAATACCATTTCGATAGCTTATGTTCCTTAGCACAAATCGAGAACAGATGGCAGAAACTCTCAAGGGAAAGATGAGGAGTCTTCAGGCAAAGTAAAACCAGTATCCGTGAAACACATTAAGAAATAAGTGAAGGTCCTAGTCCTCGTGATGAAATCACAATTTTTTGACTCCTACACCACACAAATCCCCTATTCTGTCCAACAGTGTGCTCCCAATGGTATCCAAACAGAAGAATGTGCCAAGGTGCTTGCTTTGAGCTCTTGGCGTATATGCTTAAATCCTTAAAGTTGACATTGAATTTACAGTACATCTCCTTTTCACTACAAGGGTCAGGTGAGATTTAAAATTATATCCACTATATTCAGAAAAATAATAATAAACCCACCTCTGGGCATTTGATATCTAAGCTTTTCCACCTTCAAATCATATGGCTGAAATCTCTTACAACGTTTTGATCTTTACACGAGATTTAGTACAATAAGATACGGTACGTGATCATTTGAACTGATATTACAAACTTTATCCCAAGTAACATGGTGTCATAGTGAACTGATGTTAAAAAATAAATCACGTGTAGACCAAAAGCAGGCATCATTTGATTCTAGAATATGGTATGGCTTTTTTACAAGCATATTACCTTAGGCAATTTATTCTGGTAGGCCAAGTGTTCAACATGAAGTCTCACGTTCCACGAGGCTGGAAGCCAAAGTTTGGAATCAGCATTAGCATATGCTTTAGAAACTACATCAAACAATGTTGTGGCTCCACTCTCTATGATTTTCAAGATGGATACTTCTCGATCTCTGCGATGCCTATGAACAAACCATCATTCCAGAGAGAACAATGTCTTACCATCACAGATTATAAGAATGCAGAAAAGTTACAGAGTGAAAAAGAGAGAAAAAACATTGAGGAAGCTTTTCTCCAGAACTCAGAATAGAACGTATTCACCAACTTATGGACCTTTTGTTATTTATAACAAACTAGGATGTGCATTATAATCAAGATTATTAACTAATAAATATTATCTAAAATTTAAGCATTTAAAATTTATACTAGTCCAAGAAGCTGTCAGCCCATTTTCAGCCCAATGAGTGTATCATATCCATAAAAAGAAGCTTCAAGATGCAAGTAAAGGGTTGGCAAGTGCAATGTCTCAAGCCCCTGCAACTCATGGCTGCTTAGGTATCATTTACCATTCAAATGTCTTGTACTTAATTTTTGGTATTTGGTAGCATGACGACTTAGATACTTTGTACAACCCTATTGAAATAATTCTAGAAAACTAGGATAATAACTAATATATGCAGGAAGTTCATGAGTTCATACTTGAGGTATCCACACAGCATTTGCTTGGGCCAAAGGTTGAATCTCCCATGCATGGGAATAACAACGTGCGGAGTGAGCTCCAGAAATCTGTAAGTTGATTCAAAATAGTCCTGCATAACCAAATGATCAATCACAGCTCTTTCCACCTACTAATAATTGTGAGAATTGCTGGAAAAGAAGGTTTTAAGAGTAATAATTTATATCATTTGCCTACATGAATTCTAAGATACAATGTTCTACTGAAAATGATAGGTAAATTTATGCTACCATAAGACGAGAGGCAAACACAGTAGGAAGTTGTTGCACGTATGCAACATCATCTTATATTTCCGACCATAAATTGCATTGACTAGCAACAGACTGATATTCTTGTAAACAAAAGCAGCTTCTTGGACCAGAATGTCAACGACTATCATTATCATTCTCAGAACAACAAAAACACAAAACACAATTTTCGTAAGTCATAGTAAGAGTTACTCAAAGGTTAAAATCAGATTCTTGCTTGCTTCAAGAGAATTTAACAGACTTGTGGAGATATTTAAAACTACTATTGTTATGCTATGCTATCATTGTCATGCAGAGAATTGTGTAAAGTAAACATGGAGCTGTTATTTTCGTAGAATCAATTATAACTAAGAAAAGTAAAGCCAAGGCTTTCCAAAAAGTCCAAGAACTTAACAAAAGATGGGTGAAATTCACCTTCATGTTCCCACCAGCATTAGCATCTAGCAGTGCACTACCTTGCCTGTAAAGTAAATGTATTTGGAAATCTTAAGGAATAGTAGGAAAAACAGAAATGTGATAAACAACTTTATAGTTCCAAAGAGACCTACCCAACACAATGATCTCCAACAACAAGTGAATTTGTGTTGACATGAAGAAATGCTAGGTGACCATCAGTATGCCCCTTAACAATCAAAGGAGTGAAGAACCCCATGAGAGTGAATAGACAGTTCACAAATTATTAAAAAGAAGGCAATTAAATGAAGATTCATCATATAAAGAGGAGCTAGACAGCTAGTAGTAAGACATTCTGAGACTCAGATGGGTACTTAATCGAATCAAATAGGGTCTGTTGCTTTGTGAAGCTTGGAGAGCTTAGGCTGACTACCCTTTGACCCTTAGGTTCTGATAAGACTAGATAGTGAAAACGCAAGCTCTACCAAAGTGTTTAAGAATCTAGAGAGAGGCCTTCAAGGTAATTGTGACAGTATCATAGTCAATAAGTCAAAGTCTTCATTTTGCATGAGAAGGACAAGAAGAGATATACCTACTGCAAGTACACCAAACACTTGGTTTTGAATGGAAATCATGGAATGCAGTTGTTTAGATGTGCTAACCATCAATAGTCTGAATGCCTGATTGTCAATAGAGTTAAAAGAAAGATAGTCCTACATTGGAAATCCAAATGCATCATCAACCTTTTCTTTTTTTTGCAAGTAAAAGGGAGGTCGAGTCCTCCAAAGTATTTCATTTAAGTTGTAAAGAGATTTACAAGCTATTCTAGCGAACTACACATAGAAAATGAAAGAAACTATGGTCTACGCTACTGTAACTGTATGCTATGCTAAGTACTACACTACAAAAATTTGCTCGACATGACTGAACTCAGTCGGGCTAACGCGATCCAAGTACTAGCTGCAGCGGCCAATCCCTAATCCCCTCCCGATTGGACCGCTACGGCCCGCAGCGAGGCATTTACCAATACTTGGCCCGTTAGTGCATCAAATGTGTGTGTGTGTGTGTGTGTGTGGGGGGGGGGGGGGGGGGGGGGGGGGGGGGCATGAAGTGGCCCTTAGGCCCAAGTCCTCATTGTTCATCTTTCCTGATTGTGTCGTCACTAAACACGTCACCCTTAATCCACATGACGTCAGAGATCCGAGTCATTACTTGGGCGGCCGTACCCACCAACCCATCAAAGGTGCGTCGATTACGCTCCATCCAGATCTCATAAATTGTGCCCCCAATGGCCAAAAACGCCAAGTTCTGCTGACGCTTTGGTCTTCTTCAAATCTTACGAGCTAGTCGTGCAATCTCATCAGAGAAACTTGGCAGCCCTGCCCCTTTGATTTGGAGATTGTGCCTAACCAAGCGGTCGCCAAACTGGCCATTGGTAAAGGAACAGAGGCCCAGCAGGTGGTCTGCATCTTCTGTCATCTAGCCACATAGACGGCATGTAGGGTCAACATGCACCCTGCGTGAAGCAAGGAAATCAGTGGTCGCCAACCACCCTCTCATCGCTTTCGACATAGTGAGCGCATGTTTCGGGACATGTAGCTTATGCCACACCACCTTCGCCCACCAAACCTTCGGCTGAGGGCTCCTGACAATCCTCCAAGCATCAATCATAGAGAAGGTAGTCTGCCTGCGATCACCCCAAACTAAACAGTCCTCCCCATCAATGGCCGTGGCAAGGATGGTTTGCCACAAATGTACCATAGAGTTCGATCGTGCCCACAGAAGGTTCCAAGCCCCATGGCTAATGAATCAGCTCACCAAGGTATCCACCGGAATGGCATGTCATATCTCAACTGCAGCCCAAACCATTCCTAGATGAGTGGCTTCTGCACCCACGGGTCTTCAAAGAACCGGATGTGCTCTCCGGTCCCAACAGCGAGGCGGAAATGGGTAGTAGCAATTTCCTTTACACGAAGTACCCCTCGCCATGCCCAGGAGCATTAGGCTGGGGGCCGTGCCATCCAGATAGTCTTATTGCGCAAGTACTTTGCCCTCATCCAGCGAAGCCAAAGGGAATCAATCTGGGGGCCAGCAATAAGCCAAAAAAGGCGAAGCATCCCCGCATCGTTCCAGTCTGTGAGCCGCCTAAGTCCCAATCCCCCTTCCTGCTTTGGGAGGCAACAATCCTTCCATGCAACTGCCACTAGTGTCTTCTTCGAATCACCCCAGATAAAGTGACACATGAGTGCCTCGATTTCCTTCGAATCACCACTAGTGTCTTTCATTTTCACATGCGTATAAAGGGATTGTGGGGGTGGTTCGTCACTTGGTTGAGTTGTTAAAGGTCCATAATATTAGCCTACCAATCTAGTTTTTAGGATTCTAAACATAGGCAAGCAAAATCAATATCGTACCGGGGAGTAGATAACTTCCAAAGTTTGGCCCCCAATATATAGCTTTTCACCACCAAAAACTGGTAACCTACCAAGAGCCCATTTATCTGTAAAAAATAAATTAAAATATGTAACTATGACAATCAAGTAGGTTTACATATTGCTTAGGAGGTGGAGCAACTAAAAAAAGAATATAAGGGCATGAGAAACATAAGAAATTAATCATCCAGCGTCAACCATATGATGCATTTCAGACCCAAAAAAAAGTAGGTTATAACCCCCTATGAGGACAACAATGTCAACTTGGGTTATAGCAACAACTTAACATCACAACAAAAACTTATATATATATATATATATTCAATCTATGATTCCATGAAACATTTTCTTTAACCACATTCACGTTAGTCATAGGATTAGGTAAGGGTGGATGAAATGACGGCAAACAACAAGCTTCTTATGTGACAAGAAAATCCTTTTTAAGTTGAAGGAATTTTTTTATAGGACCGGTATAAGATCTGTGATGTTGTATGGAGCGGAATATTAGGCTATGAAAAGACATGTGCAAAAGATGAGTGTGGCTGAAATGAGAATATTACGGTGGATGTGTGAACATACGCGGATGAATCAGATTAGAAATGAGGATGTTAGCGAGAGAGTTTAAGTTGCCCCAATAGAAGAGAAACTTATAAAACACATGCTAAGATGGTTTGGACGTGTACAAAGAAGGTTTATGTAAGCATCAGTTAGAATAGAATTGTTGAGCCGTGATAAAGACATAAAAAGAGGGAGAGACAAACCAAAATTAACTTAAGAAGAAACGGTTAAAAAGACCTAAAAGATTGGGATATTCCTTGGGATTTGGCGTTAGATGGAAGTGCATGGAAAAAGATCATTCACGTGTCTGAACCGTAATTCTTTTGAGTTCATTTCTAGTCTACCCCAACTAGTTTGGGATTAAAGATTGTTCTTATTTTAAACACATTCACGTGACATGCACACCAAAATCATTGGCAATAAGCTCTAAAACCTGAATCTACTATGATAATGTTGGAGTAATAGTTGGAAAAACAATATTTAATTAATAGTTGAATAGAAGATTCTTTCCAAAAAAGAAGTTGCCCAGAAAGAACTTAAGCCAACAACTTGGCATCCACCATATCATTGTGAGGCTGACCTTAGTCAAACATTAGATCCCCATTATTTGCCAACAAAAGTTTAGATTGGTTTGAAGTTGAAGTTAGCTCTGGCATCTACTTATTTGTGTCCTAAGATAAAAATATAAAATACAAATATATGAGTCATCCATCATATCCTCTACATTGGTACGTTAAGAAGCAACTTAAAAGCCTGATAGTGTAATGGACGAGCGAAGAATTACCATATTAATTTCAATGTAAAGGAACAATAGTGCAAGCCCTCCCCCTAATTTTTCTGATATCAGTCAAATTCATGATGATCAACCATTTAAATTTCTTGATTTGGAATTTTACGTCTTCCTTTCCTTCTGTGTTAGGTAGTACCAAATTAGGAACTAGTTATCAATAAGCCAGTCAAAATCTAAAAGACTTGATTAAACTAAATACAGAGATGCTAAAAAGATAATCCATGACATGCCAAGAGAGAGTTTTAAATGGTGTAACCTTTTCCTATGCGTGCCATTGTTTTCTCATGTGCAACTAGAATAGCATCAGGATTGGATCTCTGGACAGCCAAAAGACCTGAAATAGACATGGTAAATAATCATTTTTTGTTGCTACAAAGGCAATACAAAAAAATTGCTAAAAATATATTATGTTACTTGATGCAGCCAAGTAATTATACTGGGTAGCAATGATGTATTAAGTTGGACTGATTTTACAATGACAAGCTAGAGTCAACGAGCTAAAAGAAAGATATTCAAAACATAAGGGAGGTGATCACTCAGATCAACTTAACACCGAGTGAACGTACCGTCAATGTGATCATGGTGATGATGTGTCACAAACACAAGCAGTTTTCTTGGAAGTGCAGTTATAATATCTTCCAGCTGAGTCAAGTGAATGGAAACAGCTTTACCAAAAGATGTAGCATGACAAAAATTCAAAACATAGAAAAAGGATAATGCACGTCCATGCAAATGTAGCCTTACGCCAAACTAACAAAGTAACAAGTTGCTTCCTTATATAAAAAACAATTCACTGGTAAAAGTTACAGACCATACCTGAAAATGGAATTCAGAACAACATCCAGGATCCATCACCAAGGAATCACCACAGGCAACAAAACTAGAATCTTCAGTAGAATTTACAACATTATCTGGTGCTACTACAACAAGATTAGTTGTCCAAAATGGTTTTGCTGTTTTACTCCTCATAGGTATAACTGCGACTCCAGGAGGATATTCCTAAGCAAAAACCAAAAAAAGTACATTTGTAATTGGAAAAATTGTCGAAATAATCATGAGAAAAAAACAAATTGGAAGAAAATAATGTTGGGAAAATCATTTGGCAAAATATGAGGCGTAAATGACACCTCTATTACCATTTTCATAACATTAAAAAAGGCATCATAAATGTCGTTTTTATTATACATGTTTAATGAAAACGGCATCACAGATACTATTTTCATGAAACAGTAAGCGGTATCCGAAATACCGATTTTGCCTAGGGCGAAAAAGGGATTGTCAATCCCTTCTTTCCCACCAATTCAGTTTCCCAGAGGTCGGAGGAGCAGCGTAGGGACGGCACAGGCACGATGGAGGTATGGTATCAATTATATTTCTAAGAAAAAAATTGTTGTTATGGTATCAATTATATTTCTAAGAGAAAAATGGCTACTCTTGCTTGGCTTTATGTTTCAAGTAACACATTAGTTGGAGATGATTCTTTCGGTCTTGGAGTTAATCACTGAATATTATCTTTTCCTTCGTTCAACAATGGTGGACTGTTCTGGGGTTGAAAAGAAATTGTGAGGGTTGCTTGTAGCAATGTACTCGTGTATGCTAAACAATACATTAGGTTATTGTCTAGTCATATCTGATTTAGTTAGTAGGAGCGTCGCCAATAATTGCCCATGATTTTGACAATCCCATCTAGATAATTTTGTTAAATGATTTTGTTGAATGCACATATAGACATAAAGACCAAGTAAAATTGTGTACCTAAATTCTCTATACCTCAGTTGTGTCCAAAGATTACAATTGTGGTATATCTGTTTCAGACAAAACACCTAACTAAGATAGATATGCATGTCTGATCTTTCACATTTTTCTATATACAAATCGATATCATTTGCCACTCAGTGCACTCACATGGTTACACTTAGGGTTCACAGTTCGTTAGGTAAGCAACTTGCAACATTAGATTATTAATGTTCTAAACTAAACCTTATCTCTAAAATTTGATAAAACAAACTTTTTTGAGATATAAAAATAAAAACCAACATTCAGTTACACTCATTGATATAGAAATTGAAACATAATGTATGTTAACCCTTAAAAACTCGACCTTTTTTATACCATTCCACCAAAAACACCTCACATTTATTTATTAGTTGTAGTTGAACTTGACTTCTTCACTTAATTTTAAATTTGAGATTTGAGAATTGTTTGGATTAGTCCTGGGATTCATATGTACCGAGTTGGATTTCAACTAGCATTATTGTTTTATACATGCAGTTGCAAAATGTCTAACTCACGATCTTGTTGACCCTTCAATGTTAGTATTACAGAAGAACCATAAGTCATCTTCAACTCACGATAATGTAAGTGTTTTAATTGAAATTTATGTGTATTGTTCCATCTTCGATTTTAACAAATTAATATTATGTTTATGAACAATTGTTTGATCTTAAGAGTATTGAGCACGACATTCAGTTCCAACACATGAACGGTGCAGGATAACAGAGTATGAGGGTTGCTGTAGGTTGCTGGATTTGATACAAGATCCTATTTGACTTGATTGTGACTTGATTGGAATTTGATCTGTGTTGTGGTTGAGAGGTGGAGACATGAGACTCACACTTTTCATTTTAGACACGGGGAGATGACGACCACATTGCAAGATGTTGGTATTCTTACGGGTCTCCCCATTGACGTTCTAGTTGTTTGTGTCACTTTAGATCAGGATTGGTGTGAGGTTTGCATGAACATGTTGGGTATTGACGAAGTGTAGGCCACGAATGCAGTTAATAGTGGATATGTGACGTTGCAGTGATTGCAACATAATTACCACGTCGTGGCGCTAGAAGCAAAAGATGAGCAAGTCTTGCAACACACTAGAGCATACATCGTGTTTTTGTTAGGTTCTAGAATCCTTGGAGATAAAAGGGGTAATAAAATTCATCTCAGATATTTGCTTCTTTTGGAAGATGAATTTTACTGTATGAGCAAGTATCTGAGATGAATTAATCACCACTTTTATCTCTAAGGATTCCAGAGCCTCATATTCTTCCACAACCTTACCTAGCCTTATATTCTTCCAATTTGTTTTTTTTCTCATGATTATTTTGACAATTTTTCCATTCTTTATCTTATCATAAATATTGACATGGGACTCACTTGGGAGCAGAAATGCAGGACCAGGACAAGAGTTGAGACTGCTCATGGGATGTTCTTAGTGTTGTGTCCAATAGCAATGGTTTAAAAAGCCCAACGATGTTATCCACAATGAACCATAATGATGTTTACATGAACTCGATTTGGCTACGTTGCTTAGTATATTATTAACAAATTGAACCGTATCATAAACCTTAGTTCTTAAATGGCTTTAAAATGTATGGATCCAGAACCAAAATCATCATGATCTACCCAATAAACAAACAAAACTACTTTACTAAATTGTGTGATTTTCCACAAACAATATGCTAACAACATGTCGAACTAAATCAAGCATTTTTAATATTAAATGAAATGGGCATGAAGAGCTTCATACTATTGAAATAAATTCCATTTTATCATAAAGTTATACACCCACAATTCAGTATATTCAAGCATGCATATTTTCTTTAAAAGAATCACCTGAAAATGTAGACTAGGAGGAACCCCCCATTTTTTGGACTGAACCAAAGAATCAGATAAGAAACCGACAGCTATCAAAGGTCCTATGCGATCATCACTTGGCTTCACATGTACAAGTTGCTTCAAGGCATTTTGAGTAGTTATCCACCTCCCAACCTCTGTTTGTGTTATAAACATTAGCATTTGACAAAAAAGAAGAAAAAAAACTTACATCTTAGAAATTCTGTGCTCTTTAAGCAACATTATGTAATTCTTCCAGATTTTCATAAAAGATTGTTTTTGCAAGTAATTCTCATAAAAGATGAAATGCATGACTGCTGCAGATTATTTTGTCATTTTCCTAAGTAGTAGAAAAGTATGCTCACTCGAACATTTGGTGTTTGATAATGATCTCATCGAGGTTGATCTCTCCACATTGTTCAAATGGCCAAAAAACAATTTACATGGGAAAGAGCCTTCTTGTCTCTATTGGAGTGCAACTCCAAAGTTAATTAGGACAGCTTCTTCGATTAGAATCATTAGAGACATATTAGGTGTAGACCGTCATTTCTTAATGATTCTAGTAAGTATATAAACCCTTCATATGGTCAATTGCATGACATTAGAAAGATCAACCCCTACAAAATTTATATCAGTGTCAAGTATGAACGTGAATGAGACACAAAAGGGGGATTCGAAAAGTCATACATCTTTATTTGTTCTAAAATAAAACAACAACCACAGCCATAGACCTATGACACAATTCACCTTACAGGAAAGACGTTCAAACGCACAACGATTCCTAACCAAGTAGCCATAAACATATGCTCACACCTTTTGATTTTGAGGTGTCCACTTCTTTGTCTCCCAACTCCCCGACAACAAAAACCGTGTGCATGGGAGGTCCCGGGCCGAACTCGGCATCTTCACAGTACTTCCAAAACTTCCAACAACCACTGCTTGTCAAATCCATTCCCACTCGAGATAAAGCCTACAAAACCATTCAAATCAAGCCTTCATCCCAAACCTACACTTAATTTTCCGATCCTTCCGAAAAACAAAACACATAATTTACATCTAAACCTCTTTTTACATCTGAAAGTAAACAATTTTTCAAAAAAAAAAACTTGATTACCTGTTGTAGAGCGGAATCGACGTCGAATCTGCTCAGATCGAGCTTCTCGGAGCATAAATCGGCTCCCTCTACAGAGATCCGGGAACCGGAACCGTCGTCTCCGGGCAGAGGCGGTAAGGGGGCGGAAGGGAGGTCCCAGAGGGGGGAGTCGGCGTAGGTCTGGTACTCCTCTCCCGGCGGCATTGATGGAGAGGTCTGGCGGACGAGAAGGAACTCGTCGTCGCCGGAGGAGCCGCGCTTGACGGCGACGGCGAGGGTGTTCGTCGCCATTCCTGGTTGGTGTTCAGTGAATCAGTGTTGCTTCCGGCCCAGTTGTTAGGAGGTGGAAGTTATGAGAGTCAATAAATTATATTCTTTTAATCGATTTTCGGTTAAAATCCGACCCGAAATCAAAATCCATTCTCTTCACTTTGGAGTGGAAGTGGGGGAAAATCATCTTAATTCTCAAGTATAAAATAATTAAGATTTGAAACTCTTGGAATTCAACTTTTAGAAGTTTTCCTTACAAATTGAATTTTATTCAAGAAATCTAATTCTCTCGATGTTATTTTTCTACAAACTATATATACTTATCTTATTTATGTTATCGAGAAAGGAGAAACAATTAGTTTCCCTGTGGGCTAGGGGTGAGCTTCGGTCCAAACCCGGACCGAACCGGACCGGACCGAAACCCGAATTTTCGGAAAGTCCGGACCGAAGACCGGACCGAATAGGTTCGGTCCGGTCCGGTCCGGTCCGGGTCGGTCCAAAACCCGAATTTTTACCTTAAATTTTCGGTCCGGTCCGGACCGAAGACCGAATTTTCAAAATTTTGAGGACCGAAGACCGGACCGAAAAAATTCGGTCCGGTTCGGTCCGGACCGAAAAATTCGGTTCGGTCCGGGTACCCGGACCGGACCGAATTTTGCTCACCCCTACTGTGGGCTCAACTCAATATCTACCATTATAGTTGATTTTCGATTCAACCCGACCTACTATTATAGTCGATTTCCGATTCAACCCGACCGACTCACTCCACCCTTGACCAGAAATTTTTTGATCCCAATCGATTTCCGATTCAAACCAATTACTAAACTAGAAACAAGATCTAACAAACAAATCCAAATCTAATGGCGTCGTCGTCTTCCTCCACCACCACCACCACCACCTCTCTGGTCGAAACCCTATTCCAACCATCTCTCCCGGACCTAATCCGCCACCTCCGCACAACCCCAACACCCCCCACCTCCCTCCTCCCCTCCCTCCGCCGCGAGCTCTCTTCTCAAGACCCCTCCACCCAATCCACCGCCCTCCTTAAACTCACCTTCCTCTCCTCCCTCCACCACGTCCCAACCCCCTTCGCCCTCTTCCCCTCCCTCACCCTCCTCCCCAACCCCTCCTTCCCCCTCAAACGCCTCGCCTACCTCTCCACCTCTCTCCTTCTCCCCCCCGACCATGACCTCCTCCTCCTCCTCCCTAACCAGCTCAGAAAAGACCTCTTCTCCCCTCTCCCGCAGGTCCAGTCCCTCGCGCTGTCCCTCTTATCCGATCTTCCGCTTGGGATGGCCAAGGATCTCAATGACCTTTTGTCAACGTCCAACAGATCCGCGGTTAAGAGGAAGGCGGTTGTGACGGTGAGGCGGATTTTTGTTACGGATAAGGAGGATGTCAGGCTGGTGTTGAGGAGGCTGGTGGAGTGTGTGGAGGGGTCGGATTTGGAGGTTTTGTCGCCGGCGGTTGGGGTTTTTTGCGAGTTCGTTCGGTCCGATCCGAGACCGTATTTGCCCCTTGCGCCTGAGTTTTATAGGGTTTTGACTGAGTGTAGGAACAATTGGGTATTGATTAAGGTCTTGAAGGTTTTCGGACGGTTAGTGGCGGTTGAGACAAGGTTGGGACGGAAGGTTGTGGATGCGGTGCGCGACCATTTGAGAAGGTCGAATGCGAAATCATTGATTTTCGAGTGCGTTAGGATTGTTTTCGAGAGGTTGGATGAGTACGAGGATGCTGTGAGGCTTGCCTTGGAGAAGACAGGGGAGTTTTTGAAGGCCGAGGGGGATCGGAATTTGAGGTATCTCGGGTTGAGAGCGTTGGGGATGCTCAAGCCGGGGTACTCGTGGGCGGTCGAGGAGAATAGAGATGTGTTGATGAGTTGTTTGGGCGATTTTGATCCTAACATTCAACGGGAGGCTCTGAGGCTTGTGATGGGGTTGATGAATCGGGAGAAGTTGATGGAGATTACCGATCTTTTGGTCGAGCAAGCGTTTAAGTCCGATCCTTTGTTTGCGAACGAGATACTCGGTGCCATTCTTTCAACTTGTGGGAGAGATTTCTACGACCTTATTTTGGATTTTGATTGGTATGTTGCGATACTTGCGGGAATGACGAGGAATCCACATTGTGCCAAGGGGGAAGAGATAGAGATGCAACTTGTGGATATTGCTTTGAGGGTCAAGGAGGTCCGACCGGAGCTCGTTTACGCTGCCCGCGATCTTCTCATTGATCCTTTGTTGTTGGGGAACCCGTTTTTAGTCAGGATTTTATCTGCGGCTGCTTGGATATCTGGTGAGTTCGTTGAGTTCTCCAGAAACCCATTTGAGCTTGTGGAGGCGCTTCTGCAGCCCCGAGTAAATCTCCTCCCGGCGCTGGTAAGATCTATTTATATCCAAGCCGTGTTCAAAATCATTGTCTACTGCTTTGGTTCGTACATGGAACAAATAGAGGCATCTGAAATAGAAAATAACAATCCTGTAAGACTTGAGTCGGAATGTTATGAGTTAGAAGTGCAGCAGAATAGAACAGCAACTAAAGACCCTTCCAATTACGAATCCATTCAGCGGATGTTAAATCTAGTCAAAGCAGCACTTTCACCTCTTTCAGAATGTGATGAAGTAGAGGTTCAAGAGAGAGCAAGAAATGTTCTTGGTTTGATTCATTTGTTACAAGAAGCGCAAGTCTGCAACATCAACAAGTCCAGTACGGATGACACAAGCAGCATTACTGAAATTGTTAAACTCCTGCAAGACGTAGTCTCCGAAGATCTGGGTCCAATTCCCCCGAATTCTCAAGATAAAATTCCCGTACCAGATGACTTAAACCTTTTGGATAGTCTTGACAGCATAGATGCTATTATCGGTGTAAATCTTGCCGAATCATCTTCATTTCCTTCATTTTTGCCTAGAATCCATAATCAAGGGGAAGCAAGTGATGTGTCGGGGCCAGAAACTATTTCTCTGCTTGCTGAGCATCGCAAGCGTCATGGCATCTATTACCTTTCAGGAGACAAAAATGAAACTGAAGCCAGCGAGTATCCACGGGCTAACGAACCACAAGCTACTGAAGATCTCTTAGAGCAGACACAGAGATCACTAGACACTAAGAAATCTAAGCCCTTAAAACCACGCCCTGTGGTCATAAAGTTTGACGAGGAAGCCGCTGCCCCGAGCTCTTCTACAAAATCTACAAGTCTGTCAAAGGACAACTCTTTGTCTGGGGCAATTCGTAACATCCTATTAGGTGATGAAGATGAACTTTCAATATCTAAAACCGATTCTTCAAAGAAGTCACACACCAGGAGAGGAAAGGATAAGGAACCTATGTCTATGCTAAAAGAGAATTTGGGAGGTGCAGATCATGGAGATTCTAGCAGTAAACATCACAAGCGTGGTCACCGGAAGCATAAAACCTCCAAGGAGAACGAGGATAATAAAGAAGGGACCAGTCACAGAAGTTCACACAGGAGCAGTAAGAACCAAGACAAGCACAAGCATAGACAGAAAGGGGATGACTCTTTGGATGTGGTTCCACAGACACCAGTTTTTCAAGACTTTCTTTTGTGAATGGTGTGCTCAGTTTCCAGTTTTTCGTTTACTGGGGCTTTTGCTTATTGATGTGTTCTTTTATATTGAGGTCAGTTTCCTTGATATGCTTTTGTTCCTTTTGTGATCGGTTTCATTCCTTCTGCAACAATCTGTATGTTTTACCTGAAACTATGTAAAGTTGATGTTTGATCATAATTTTTAATTTATTGAATGTCTTGTTTTTGTTATTGAATTGACAAAGGCTAAATAAATAGTGCTAATTTTCTTGTTTGGTCAAGTCAAGTAATGAAATTCCACTTTTACTAAAAGAAATCAAATTTGTATTTTGTATTTTGTATTTGGTATTTGGCATTTGGCATTTGGGTTTTTCTCTTACATTACAAAACAAACTTTAATCTTGTCCATTAGACAACTACCTACTTGTATATCCTTGTAATTTCTCCACTCGTCGGGTTTGCAAGGAGCCCTTGGAGTCTTATAGTGTAGCTAACCCATGAACTAGTGGACAGTATTTTTAATTTCAAAATGGAAATGGCCACATTGACTTAATAACCCAACATATGTAATATATGACATAATAAATTTTCGTACTGCTAACAACAAGGAACTTCCCTCTCAAAATTTGTCTTGTTGTCCTACTTGAACTCTTCATATCTCATAGGCTCCATCTGAGTGCAGGAGTTCCAATGAAGCCTTGCACGCCTTCTTTTGAAATGTATATTACTAAGTGAAAGTTGTTTAAGTGTATGGCTGCACTTATCCTGTATATATAACAGAATTTGGTCATAGTAGAGATGCCAGGAAGCTTGGACCGCTTGCGCTTTGGTGGAATATTTGGGGGGCTAGAAATAGATCTTGTTTTGATGACAATTGAGTAGATTCTGGAGGCATCTGGAAAAAAATCAGTCTGGAATGTGGTTTTCTGGTAACAGAAAAGGGCATGACGGTTTATTCATTGTTCGTCGTGTTGTTTTGACTCCCACTATATGTCCTTTTGGAGTTGGGGTGCCTCTTGTTGGCCTGGACACCCTCCAGCAGTTTTCTTATTTTGAGTTTGTTTTTGTTTTGCTCTTTAATCCCGTTTTCCAACTTTATTAATGATAAAAATATAAGAGACTAAGAGAGCTTGGTCATTGGATATTGGACAGTATCAAGCTCATTAAACTTTCAGCTTAAGGATATTTTACCTTTAATTATGGCTTTACAAACTCAGTATTACCTTGTTTGCTGTATAAGATGACTCAGGATTCAGCCTCAATTTGAGGCCACCTGAGACATATGACCACTTTTCATTGGCTAACCAGTAAGGACTAATCAAGAACTTAAAATGCTGGTGACTAATTGGTGAACAGGAAATTCTAAAAGATATTGTGGTATTAATGTGCATAAGGGCAGATTAGTGCAAATTTGAAATATATGCTTTCATTTAACCTTAATCACGACTCACAAGATATGCAACACGTGAAGTAATCAGGCTTAAGTAGAGAATTCTACACTTGCAAGTTGCAAGTTGCAACTGAGTTTATGTTTCATATGTTCTGCTTCTACCTTTAAACTTAGTTATACCTTGTCAAAAGTTTAATTAGGATCATTATTTCTACACTTAAGACATGATTATTTCTCCTTTCCTGCTCATGCTACTAATGGTTACAGTTTCGTTTTTTTATATTTCAATTGTTTGAATCAATTGGGTTCTAGAATACGTGAGACATCCACATTAAACAACTCCTACCATGACTGATCAAGTGTCAAAAAAAATCAATTGAGATTTTTGAGTATTTGATCCTAACAGTGGGCAAGAAATTTAGCTAATCAAGTTCCATGACCAATGTGTCAGACTAAAATTAATATTTTACTTCTTTACTATCGCCTCGTACTATTATAGCTCCCATAAGAACCAATGTGATAGGAAGCAATCTTGGATTTGTGTATCATGTTTTGTATACTTAAATCCACTCTAGGTCTATGATCTGTCTGCCAAAACATTGGAGTCAGTGCGCATGATCATGTTTTAGCTAATTACCAACACCGTGCATGATCCTGTTCAACCTCTTTCTCTGCCATAGCAATTGTAAACACTAGGGTTGCTGATGAGAAAGCATGTGCTTCAGGAATCAAGAAGTTGTTGCTACACTTGGTTTTTGCAGAGCAATTGGGCACCCAACATGCTGATCATGATGTCTCAACAAAATCATGGGCTACGCATTATCCTGATCCTAATGTAAGTGCCTGCTGTGGGTTTTGCTGTTCGGCAATTAAATCTGATTGTCCTATTTTACCTTTTGTCTTGGGCATTTCATCTTAATGCTTTGAAGGTGGATTTGACTAGATTAATGGTTTTTATGGTTCAGATTTGTTTCATTTTCCACATATGCTGATCATGTTTAGATGCAGTGAACTTACGACTTACGAGGAGCATGATGCTGACGGCAAGCATCATGTAACTTCTCCTTTTTTGTTTTGTAAACTTTGCATTCAGCGTCTTGTATCGGCGTCTTGTTCTCTCTTCTCAATGTCTGTTAAGCAAGAATTCAACTTAGAATGCACATGATTAAATACATGGTTTGTACGATATCAAGGGTCTGTATTCTTGTTTGTGAAGTGATATCAGTAGATTCAGGGTTACTCCCATCAATTGACTTTATTACTAATATATTTTGAGTCTTGAAAAGATCTTTAGAAATGTTTACTGGGTTCTTTTCTTGTATTTGTCACCATTGGTTGGATGTCTTCCTCACAGTTGGATGTAGGCGCATCAGATTGCAGGCAGAAAACTTACCAGTTGTGCAGAAACCCTGGGAACACAATCTTCACCGACAGTGTAAGCCACTAATGATCTTCACTTTTGCTTTTTCCAGCCTTTTTCTATCTGAGTATCTTTATTCTTTCAAAGTTTGGTATACTTATCAAGATGTCAGGAGGATATATAAGCACGACTTGTTGGATGTACATGCAGACTCCCATTTGCCTAAAATAGAATCAAAGCAGTTTGTTGTGTTCTAAAGTATCCCAGCTTATGGTGTCTGTTGTTGTCAGTAGGAATACACACCATGTCTTCTGTGCTCCGGGGCGAGTGGTAACAAGACAAACGATGGTAAATCGGTTCGCAGTCGCTATCCGTTTTGATTTGTTCGGCATTGCCTGCTGATTGAGCAATGGTCAAAAAAAACTTTATTTTCGTGGGTTTGTAATGAGTAATGACTTCCTTGAAGCTATAGTCCCCACCATTTTTCTGATTAGTAGTCTTCTATTCTTCTGAGACTGTCAAATTGTTTTTAGCTTGATTTTGGAGAACATGGGAGGAAAACTTTTGGTGTTTGTTGATTTTGATGTGATTTGTCGGCTCGCTCGTCTCTTTCCCAACAGGAGCGCCTCTGAGGAAGGTTCTGGTAGGTATCGAGTCGAAGAAGAAGAGTGCATATCCAACATGAGTGAAGAAAACATCCAAAATATGGTTCTGATCATGTTATTCCATTCGATTCAAATGTTCATTTTTTTTATTTTAACACGAGATACACACTGAATTTCATCTTTTGGTATCTTTTCAGATATCATGACTTTTATTTGATTGTGAATCGAAAACCACAATTATTCGATTTCAGCCAAAATTCAGCTTTTTAGCTCATTATGATCGTAGGTGCTCGTTAAGATTCAAGCAATGATTCGGGGGTCGTTCACGATAATCAGTATATACAAAGGGGGGAGAATAGAATAAACTTGTATTTTTGTGACGCATTGCAACAAGAATAGTATCAAGTTATATTCGTGTGATACATTGCAAATAACCCTAATAATTAACTTCCAGTCTAGGGCATACTAAACAAAATATCTGTTTTCAGTTTTCACTATTGCATTTATTCTAAGAATAGTTATATACGGACGCGAGCGTCCGTGACGCGTCCTACGTGGAATAACACGTCAGCTGCCAGTTCAGCGTCCAGTCAACCAAAAATTGTGCGCGGGGAAATGTAAATTACGAATTGTTGGGTGCGACGGTTCATTACCCTAAATCACGATTTCTTGGGTGCGACGGTTCATTTCCGTGCGACGGTTCATTTCCCTAAATCACGATTAGACGGTTCGACTTCACGTACATCAGTAGCGACGGTACAGCATTCGAGTAACTTTCCCCATTTCACCCGGAGTTCCTTTCCATACGCTCATCCAAAACCTTCATTGCTCCAAAACCTTTCCATTCCAGTAACGAAAACCAAGACAAGGCGAAAATGGATCCTTCTCTACCTGAAACCTCCATTGCTCCTGAAATTGTAGCCGCGCAGGTGTTTTGTCAACCATGTTCTTTCTGGTTCATTTTAAGGTTCATTATTGGCCTCTAACAATTTTTTTGTGTGGTTTAAGGGAAGCACGTACTACTTCCGCGAAACCAAGTGCGGTTTCGCGGCCCTTCACAAGCAGTTCGACCGGATGAAGGAGGAGGAGAAAAATGTCTTCCAACGGACGCCTTTCGGTCATTTCCTCAGCTTTCCTCACGTCACAACTGACAACGAGATACTGGGTTGGTTCGTCGAACACTTCGACGCCAAAGAAGTCGGTCTGAGAATAGCCACTGGGGTAGTCCCATTTACGGTAGAAGACGTCGCCCTTCTACTTGGACTAAGAGTACATGGGCAGAGAGTGGATATGGATGCCACGTACGTAGAGAAACGTGACGGGGTTAACCTCGACAACACCCAACTACTGGGTCATCTTACCGCCACGAGCAAGATGGGCGAGGAGGAGGAGCACGTCCGACTCCTTATTTCTATGATTTTCAATCATTTTTTGTTCTTCGATGGATCACTGCGAACTAAAGCGTGGTACACGAAACACCTTAAGAACCTCAAGCGCCTCAAGAGATATGCGTGGGCAAATGCGGTTCACACTTTCTTGGTTGAAGGCCTGGAGGAAGCCCAACGGGAACTCTCGAGGAGGAGATCGTCAGCGAACTTCTCTATGAAGCAGGGCTACGTGTCTGGTTGCGTTGCCGTATTACAAGTAAGCATCTTGGTCCGGAATGAGTGTTGTGTCAGTCCGGAGTAGTGTCGGTCAGTCCGGAGTAGTGTCGGTTTATGTCCGGAATAGTCCGGAATAGTCCGGAGTAGTGTCGGTTTATGTCCGGAATAAGTGTGCTGCCTGTCCGGAATAGTCCTGTATGTGTCCGGAATGACTATCTTGCTTGTCCGGAATACGTCTGGAGTCTGTCCGGAATACGTCTTGTGTCTGTCCTGAATAGTGTTGTCTCTGTCCGGAATAAGTCTTGTGTCTGTCCGGGATAAGTTTTGTGTCTGTCCTCAATAGTGTTGTCTCTGTCCGGAATAAGTGTCTTGAGGTTGTCCGGAATGAGTGTTGTCTCTGTCCGGAATAAGTGTGTTGCCTGTCCGGAATAGTCCTGTATGTGTCCGGAATGACTGTCTTGCTTGTCCGGAATACGTCTTGAGTCTGTCCGGAATACGTCTTGTGTCTGTCCTGAATAGTGTTGTCTCTGTCCGGAATAAGTCTTGTGTCTGTCCGGGATAAGTTTTGTGTCTGTCCTCAATAGTGTTGTCTCTGTCCGGAATAAGTGTCTTGAGGTTGTCCGGAATGAGTGTTGTCTCTGTCCGGAATAAGTGTCTTGAGGTTGTCCGGATTGAGTGTTGTCTCTGTCCGGAATAAGTGTGTTGCCTGTCCGGAATAGTCCTGTATGTGTCCGGAATGAGTGTCTTGTCTGTCCGGAATACGTCTTGTGTCTGTCCGGAATAAGTAATTTGTATGTCCGGAATAAGAGTTGTGTCTGTCCGGAATTAGTGTTTGGTCTTTCTGAATAACGTTATGAGACTGTCCTGGGGATGTTATGTTTCTGTTTTTTAACTCATTCCTGTTTTCAGGTGTGGCTTTGCGAGAAGTTCAAATTGGGGGATCCCCGGTCAGCATTTCCACGGTTCAAGTGTTGGACCGAAATGTTTAGCAGACGCCAAATCCTTAGAAAATGGGAAGATCGAGGCATCAACTTGTCCCGGATATACTCGGGCCAATTTGAGTTGAAGGGCACCCCAAAACTCAGTGCACGGGAGCATTCATTGTTGTCAGAGGATCAATTTCCTCCTGAAGCATCAACTCCCGCAGCGAAGGAAACAACTTCAACTCCTGCAGAAGCAACGGTCGCCTCGAAGGAAACACCTTCAACATCCACTCTACCAAGGATACAACTCAGTGAATGCAGCATTCCATGTGACCCACTGCTACAAGAATTGGAACTTAGTGAGGTGAAGACGAAATGGCTGCGAGCCGAAGCAGCACTTAGGGAGGCGACCGTTAAAATTAACAACCTGGAGGAAGAACTCCGGATCTCTCAAGAAGAGTGTCGTGAGCTGAGAGTCCGTGGGGAGGAGAAAGAGAGGGAAAAGAGGGAGGAGGAAGAGAGAAATAAGAGGGAGGCGGAGGAGAGGGAAGAGAGGGAGGAGGAAGAGAGAAATAAGAGGGAGGCGGAGGAGAGGGAAAATAGGGAGGAGGAAGAGAGAAGTAAGAGGGAGGCGGAGGAGAGGGAGAAGAGAGAGGAGGAAGAGAGGGAGAAGAGAGAGGAGGAAGAAAGGAAGAAGAGGAACGAGGAAGAGAGGGAAAAGAGGGAGGAGGAAGAGAAGAAGAAGAGGGAGGAGAATGAGAGGAATAAGAGGGAGGAGGATGAGAAGAAGAAGAGGGAGGAGGATGAGAAGCATAAGAGGGAGGAGGAAGAGAGGAAGAGGAGAGAGGAGGAAGAGAGGAAGAGAAGGGAGGAGGAGGATGAGAAGAAGAGGAGGGAGGAGGATGAGAGGAATAAGAGGGAGGAGGAAGAGGAAGGAGGAAGAGAGAAAAAAGAGGAGGGAGGAGGAGGATGAGAGGAATAAGAGGGAGGAGGAAGAGAGGAAGACGAGGAAGGAGGAAGAGAGAAAAAGGCGGAGGGAGGAAGAGAGGAAGAAGAGGGAGGACGAAAACAGGAAGAAGAGGAAGGAGGAAGAGGAGGAAAAGAGGGAGGAGGAAGAGAGAAAAAGGCGGAGGGAGGAAGAGGGAGAGAAGAGGAAGGAGGAAGAAAGGAAGGAGGAAGTTATGAGGAGACAGGAGGAAAGAAAGAGGAAGGCTGGGGTTGCGCTTCCGATTTTGCACCCTCAAAAAATGCGGACTATTAAACCACGCTTGCGCACAGAACACATAGACGAAGCGCAAAGCAAATCTGGCCAAGATGAGGCACAGAAGATTTCCGCAGAAAAACAAGAAGAAATAAAGGAGGCCGAAGAAGCCACCACAAAAACAAAAGGGCCCGAAGAAGCCAGTGAAGAAACAGTGAAAGATGAACTGGCCGCCCATGTTTCGTCCACGAGGCCCGATGTGGATGAGACCGCCTTGAGAACGCTGACGAATGATGAGGTACATCGTTTATTGAATGCAACGGCTCCCGAGCGAGAAGCAAAAGATATTATCTGGAGGGGGGTTCTCAGCATTATCAGCAGGGGTGATCTCAAGGAAATAATTTCGCGAGGCACAGAAATCACCAACGAAACTCTTGACGGCCTAATTGAGGTACTCGTCAGAAGAGGAGGGCAAAAAAAGGTGGTCTGCTTATCAACCTTCGAATCGGAAATGATTGTGGAGCGACAGGGAGAAGATATAAAGAAAGATTATTTACTCCCAAAAATTGAAGGACTTAATGTGGAGGAAGTCGTCATCGCACAGCCATGCTGTTTGTCCGGCCACTGGACTCTGTTCGTTGCCCACGGACCTCGATCAGAGTTCATTCAGTACAACAGCATCTCCCGCACGCTTAAAAGAGGTGAAAATCCTAACCGTTTAGTCGGAACTCATGAATGCACCGCGTCTAAGATAGCGGGATTCTGGAGAGGGTTTTTGGCGGTCGAATGGCCACTGAGAGTTGACAGGAAGGGTAGCCAACGACAGCTACCGGGGAGTAACGACTGCGGGCCATACGTTTTGTACTGGATCAAGCGTTTGATGGAGAATGCTGATCCGACTCAGCCCAAGCAGAGCAAGGTTCTTCACCGTTTTAGAGGCGATTTGGCCAATTTCTTACTCGAAGACTCTGGGATGTGCGATCAACAATAAACGACTCTGGATGTTTTAAATTTTTTTTACAAAGTTATACATGTATACATATTAAAATTACATAGACTATTTGAATGATTTATCAATACAATGACATTTGGTGTTGGGTTAAATTATCAATACAAGGACAATAAATGATCAATACTCTTAAACCGGACAACAAATACACTTATTCCGGACAGCAAGTACACTTATTCCGGACAGCAAGTACACTAATTCCGGACACACTTTATTCTTAAACCGGACAACAAATACGCTTATTCCGGAAAACAAATACACTTATTCCGGACAGCAAATACACTTATTCCGGACAACAAATACACTTATTCCGGACAACAAGTATTCTTATTCCGGACACACTATATTCTTAAACCGGACAACAAATACGCTTATTCCGGACAACAAATACACTTATTCCGGACAGCAAATACACTTTAGTCTTAAACCGGACAACAAATACACTTATTCCGGACAGCAAATACACTTATTCCGGACAGCAAGTATTCTTATTCCGGACAACAAATACACTTATTCCGGACAGCAAATACACTTATTCCGGACAGCAAATACACTTTAGTCCGGACAGCAAGTATTCTTATTCCGGACACACTATATTCTTAAACCGGACAACAACTACACTTATTCCGGACAGCAAATACACTTATTCCGGACAGCAAATACAATTTAGTCTTAAACCGGACACACTTTAGTCTTAAACCGGACAACAAATACACTTATTCTGGACAGCAAATACACTTATTCCGGACAGCAAGTATTCTTATTCCGGACACACTATAATCTTAAACCGGACAACAAATACACTTATTCCGGACAGCAAATACTCTTATTCCGGACAGCAAGTACACTTATTCCGGACAGCAAATACACTTATTCCGGACAGCAAATACACTTATTCCGGACAGCAAGTATTCTTATTCCGGACACACTATATTCTTAAACCGGACAACAAATACACTTATTCCGGACAGCAAATACACTTATTCCGGACAGCAAATACACTTTAGTCCGGACAGCAAGTATTCTTATTCCGGACACACTATATTCTTAAACCGGACAACAAATACACTTATTCCGGACAGCAAATACACTTATTCCGGACAGCAAATACTCTTATTCCGGACAGCAAGTACACTTATTCCGGACAGCAAATACACTTATTCCGGACAGCAAATACACTTATTCCGGACAGCAAGTATTCTTATTCCGGACACACTATATTCTTAAACAGGACAACAAATACACTTATTCCGGACAGCAAATACACTTATTCCGGACAGCAAATACACTTTAGTCCGGACAGCAAGTATTCTTATTCCGGACACACTATATTCTTAAACCGGACAACAAATACACTTATTCCGGACAGCAAATACACTTATTCCGGACAGCAAATACACTTTAGTCCGGACAGCAAGTATTCTTATTCCGGACACACTATATTCTTAAACCGGACAACAACTACACTTATTCCGGACAGCAAATACTCTTATTCCGGACAGCAAATACACTTATTCCGGACAGCAAATACACTTATTCCGGACAACAAGTATTCTTATTCCGGACACACTATATTCTTAAACCGGACAACAAATACACTTATTCCGGACAGCAAATACACTTATTCCGGACAGCAAATACACTTTAGTCCGGACAGCAAGTATTCTTATTCCGGACACACTATATTCTTAAACCGGACAACAACTACACTTATTCCGGACAGCAAATACATTTATTCCGGACAGCAAATACTCTTATTCCGGACAGCAAGTACACTTATTCCGGACAGCAAATACACTTATTCCGGACAGCAAATATTCTTATTCCGGACACACTATATTCTTAAACCGGACAACAAATACACTTATTCCGGACAGCAAATACACTTATTCCGGACAGCAAATACACTTTAGTCCGGACAGCAAGTATTCTTATTCCAGACACACTATATTCTTAAACCGGACAACAACTACACTTATTCCGGACAGCAAATACACTTATTCCGGACAGCAAGTATTCTTATTCCGGACACACTATATTCTTAAAGCGGACAACAAATACACTTTAGTCTTAAACCGGACACACTTTAGTCTTAAACCGGACAACAAATACACTTATTCCGGACAGCAAATACACTTATTCCGGACAGCAAGTATTCTTATTCCGGACACACTATAATCTTAAACCGGACAGCAAATACACTTATTCCGGACAGCAAATACATTTATTCCGGACAACAAATACGCTTATTCCGGACAACAAATACACTTACTGTTAAAATACTGGACATACTGGTCACTTAATATATTTGTCGCCATGAGAAATTAATTCACAAACGATGAAGCAAAGAAAGGGTTGAATCTTATGCAATAATACAATGACTTTCAACAAAATTACATACAATGACTTTCAACAAAATTACATACAATGACTTTCAACAAAATTACATAGGAATAATTCCAACCAAGGACAAATACAATAATCAAGGAGGAACTCCCTCGTAATGCAAATTCATGTCCCAGTCATCGAAATCGTGATCCCCCGGTTTGGGTGCTGCAGGGTGTAACGGAGGTAGAGTCTTCTTCCTGTTGATTTTCTTAACGTTACTTTTAATTAATTTCTCAGACAAAGAAATCCGTCGTTTGCTCGGTGGTCTGCCTTTCCGTATTGTCTTATCCGGATTGAGAACGGACGTACCAGCGAACACAGGATCAGGTCGTTGCATATGTTCCTTAAGCAACTCAAGTGCCTCTACCGCCTGAAGATATCTGTCGTTTGAGTCGAAAACGGCCTCGGCGATCCAAAGCGCACGACCCATTATGTCGTCGTGGCGACGAAGCGCATCGTTCCCCGTTATGCCGCTTCGAAGAGGAAACTTGACTCCATAGCTCCTTCGGATGTCCTTCCTCCATCGGTGGACGATGTAAGACTCGGGGAGCAACGCGTTTGGACGTATTCGGGCAATAACAACATAAACGTGACAACATAGGATACCGACGTGATCAAACATTCTGCAATCGCATACCCACTTCTCATCTCTAATTTGCACTGTGAACCATTTCGACAATGGGAGGATATGTGTCAATACATGTTCGGTCACGTTGAAGTGCAATGTGTCGTCCTCGTTGAACTCATCCTTGATGTCGCAGTACATCATCTTCCCAATTTCTAACTGCACCTTCTTGAAGACACCCACCGTATACAACTCGCTCAATTGCCTCTCGAATGGATATTTCGAAATCAATTGCGGAGCCTTATGCTGACAATCGAAATCAGACTGAGCTTCCTTCTCATACTTGTGGCGTAGTGCGAGTTCGTATTGTTGAACGAACTGCTTAAGTGTCGTCCTTGATGTGAGGTACTTATCGAAGAAGGCGTTCATACCCTCACTTCTCTGGGTTGATGTCATTCCGGCGGAAAAACAATCCCGCGAAAATGCAGGTACCCAGTGCTCTCGAATTGCATAAATGGATCGGAGCCAATTATTGTCGTGCAACTCGAAATCATCTAGAAATCCCTGCCAATTCCGCTCGAATTCTGCCGGAGTCTTCGAATCGAATACACAGTTGTTGAGGTCAAACAACGTATGCTCCCGGTACTTCTTGGGCAGCTTCACAGGGGCCTTATTCATTATGTGCCATATACAAAATCTGTGTCGCGCTTCAGGGAACACAATCCTCACAGCCGAAGCTATGGCGCCACATTGGTCTGTTATGATCGCCGGGGGGCTTGTATCTGCACACAACGCGATCAAGATAAAAACAGATGTTAATCCGGACAGAAATAACGTAAACCGGACAGACGTAAGGGATAAACCGGACAAGCAAAAGACGTAAACCGGACAGACGTAAGGGATAAAACGGACGAGCAAAAGACGTAAACCGGACAGACGTAAGGGATAAACAGGACGAGCAAAAGACGTAAACATGACAGACGTAAGGGATAAACCGGACGAGCAAAATACGTAAACCGGACAGACGTAAAGGATAAACCGGACGAGCAAAAGACGTAAAACGGACAGACGTAAGGGAGTAACCGGACAGGCACACAACGTAAAATGGAAAAAGCCGGACAAAATAAAACACGTACCGTTCATGCACGTCAACCATGTTTGGAACAACCAAATGTAATTTTGTGTCGTCTCGGAAGAGAGGAGTGCGCAACCGAGTAGGACGGACTGGTAGTGGTGATTTACCCCCACAAATGGGGCAAAAGGCATGTCATACTTGTTTGTTATGTATGTTGTGTCGAAACATATTGCATCTCCAAAGTAAGAGTAAGCAGCTCGAGAACGACTGTCGGCCCAGAACACATTTCGTAGTCTGCCTTCGTCGTCCATATCCATTACGTAAAAGAAGCGGGAATCATTCTTCTGCATCCTGATGAAATAATCTTGGATAGCTTGCGCATCTCCTGGTCCCATTTTGAGGTTTCTAACCTCGTTCACAACATTCCTGCGAAACATAATTTTTATGACAAAGCTAAATGCGTAACTTCAACCAGGTTAAGTGGAGAATAAATAACCTTAGGTCCCGCTCGTTGAAAGACAATTTATCGTGACCTACAGCTTCGACCACAAAAGATTGCATGGTCTTGGCGGCAGATATACCGGCAGCATCATTGCACGAAATGCGTGCTCTGGCGGACTCCGGGACGGATCGTTTTTGTCGGAGGAAGCGCATCTGGTCTTCCGACAGCATGGCGTGATTATGTTCGAGATCTACGTAATTAATTACGTAGCCTCTGGATGGATTACCGGAGACCCTAATCCGCGCAGTGCATTCGACCCTACCGGATAACCTATGTTTCGGTCTACCTTCACCTTGGTTTCCGGGAGCATTACCTTCCTTTGAGCAAGTAAGAGTGGCCCGTATTACAACACCATGACCGTAATGAGATTGTCTTATCTTCACACCAAAACCACAGGAATCGGCGTATGAAACGTAAAATGCTTTGGCTTCTTCGAAGGAAGGAAAATTCATCATCACTTGAGGGACGTTGGAGGCATGAGCCGGCTGTGAGGACACATTTACGAGTGCCATTACAGTACAACAAAAATGGAGGAAGGAGAGAAGAAGGAATGGTTCGTAGGATCGGAATAACCTAGACACTCATATTTGTATCTCCGTGACGCGCCAAACAATAAGAAAGAAGACGGAGGACGTGCTGATTTGAAAAGCATTAAATGCGATGGTGGACGCATCGGGAAAATAAAACAACAGCAACAAAAAAACAGGAGTAAGTAGTTCGTCTGTCCGGAATAAGTGTTCCGTCTGTCCGGAATAAGTATTCCAACTGTCCGGAATAAATAGTAACTTTGTCCGGAATAAGTTACGTGCTTGTGCAGAAACTAAAGAAAATGAATGATGTGTGTGTCCGGAAAAAAATGAATTTAATAAAGAGAAGGGAAGAAATAGGAGGACGAATGTTGAGTGTAGGAGCGCCAACATGATGAAAGAATGGAGTGATTTGAGACGCATTAATGAGGGATGACGATGGATGGCGAAATTTGTACGAAACGAGGAATAAACTAAACAAAGAAATTGTTTCTGGGGAGAGAGCGAACTCAGCCGCGTCTGCTGACTGGGTTGCCCACATCAGCCATTCTGCTGACTGGGTTTGCAGCGTCCGTGACGCGAAGCGTTCAACAAACATTTTCCTTATTCTAATTATGTAGGATAAATATTTTATTTGCCATGCACGTCCAAGATTAAGTTCATGTTTGCCTTACACGCCCAAAACCCACTAATATCGTTGATATCCATATTCCATATCCATCTAAAGCCCAACTTAGTGAATCTAACCATTATTGTCTAGTCAACAAAAATTAGAAATATGCGCTGCATCATTAAAATTATGGATCATCTCATTATTTTATCTCATTTCGAAATCACTTTGTATCTGATAATGTTTATGATCATTTTTGTCAAAGTGTATTAAAATGTTAATGGAGTAATTGTTAGAGTTTTACCGTACATGCAGGTTTGGGTTGGTCCCTAGGAAAATAACGATTTCAAGCAATGACTCATCACAAATTTACAATAAACTTCATGAGGAGAGAGAATAGATCAATTAACACCAGTTTACTTGAACTATTAAAACACTACTGAACGAGACTTCAACCCCTCGAAGAGAAATGGATCTACCTCATACTCATGCCTAACTAACTAACTAACTAACTAACTAGAGCATACATAAAGCGTAACACTAATTAGAGCTTCATAACACAAGAGGTGGTAGATCACAATGTGCAGCAATCCACAAAAAAAATGTTTTTTTCAATCTTCTAATACATGAACTGTAATATCCTGAATTTTTTAGTTTAGGTAATAATCAAATATCTTAATGGACTAATTAAGATTGTTGGATGATTGTGTGGTTTTAGGAGAAGATGGAATTTTGAGAAGAATATTGAGAAGAAAAAGATGGAGATTTTGAGGCAAGTACTGATTCGTTATTCTTCAGTTTCATATCATGTATGTCTCTCTTGATATTCGTAGTTGCATGCATGTTGAGCATTAATATTGATTTTATGGATATGCATATGATTGCATGGTGGTGTTTCGGTCGACATGTCATGTGGTTGTGTGTATGTTTCTAGCAGAGCAACTTAGGAAAGAGCTGCCTAACGGACAGCGTGGAGCCACCCGAGAGAGGAAAGGGCTGACTGTCGTTAGTGTGGAGCTACCAGGTGTGCGTCTGACAGATTGATAGATTTCAGAAGCACAGTATGTGGTTGAATCTGAATGGGGGTTTCAAATTGATATGCATGCATTTTATTTGTGATGCATGTCTTATGATTGTGCTTATTGACTGAATGTCATATTCTGTATTATTTTCCACATGATTATGATTCTGATTGATTGATGGTTGGTACTTGCGGGTTGTCGAGCTCACAATTTGTTGATTATATTTTTCAGATTATTATGGGCTTATCAGATGGATTTAAATATCAGAGTGTGTAGCGGTCAGGATCGTGGATCGTATCTTAACGCACCGGGTTCGGGCGGGTGATCAGTTATCCGGGCTCGGGGCGTTACAAATGGTATCAGAGCAATACGATCCTCGGAATTAGTCGGGATTTGGATTTGAAATAAAATTTTGATTGAATTGGAATTTGAGAAATTGGATTTAGAAGTATTGACTATTGATTTAAATGTGAATTTTGACTTAGTTGGATTTGCTACCAAATTATTAATAAATAATGAAAGATGAATTTAGAGATATTTGGACTTGAGTTTAAATGTGAATTTGGATTTGGTTGGATTGATTATCTAAATTATGAGCGGTGTTAGGTTTTTAGATTTGATTAATAATGAGTTGAAAAATTTGTATTGATTTGTTTGGATTGAGACAGTATTGAGATCAAATTTCGAGGACGAAATTTCTTTTAAGGAGGGTAGAATGTAATATCCTGAATTTTTTAGTTTAGGTAATAATCAAATATCTTAATGGACTAATTAAGATTGTTGGATGATTGTGTGGTTTTAGGAGAAGATGGAATTTTGAGAAGAATATTGAGAAGAAAAAGATGGAGATTTTGAGGCAAGTACTGATTCGTTATTCTTCAGTTTCATATCATGTATGTCTCTCTTGATATTCGTAGTTGCATGCATGTTGAGCATTAATATTGATTTTATGGATATGCATATGATTGCATGGTGGTGTTTCGGTCGACATGTCATGTGGTTGTGTGTATGTTTCTAGCAGAGCAACTTAGGAAAGAGCTGCCTAACGGACAGCGTGGAGCCACCCGAGAGAGGAAAGGGCTGACTGTCGTTAGTGTGGAGCTACCAGGTGTGCGTCTGACAGATTGATAGATTTCAGAAGCACAGTATGTGGTTGAATCTGAATGGGGGTTTCAAATTGATATGCATGCATTTTATTTGTGATGCATGTCTTATGATTGTGCTTATTGACTGAATGTCATATTCTGTATTATTTTCCACATGATTATGATTCTGATTGATTGATGGTTGGTACTTGCGGGTTGTCGAGCTCACAATTTGTTGATTATATTTTTCAGATTATTATGGGCTTATCAGATGGATTTAAATATCAGAGTGTGTAGCGGTCAGGATCGTGGATCGTATCTTAACGCACCGGGTTCGGGCGGGTGATCAGTTATCCGGGCTCGGGGCGTTACAAATGGTATCAGAGCAATACGATCCTCGGAATTAGTCGGGATTTGGATTTGAAATAAAATTTTGATTGAATTGGAATTTGAGAAATTGGATTTAGAAGTATTGACTATTGATTTAAATGTGAATTTTGACTTAGTTGGATTTGCTACCAAATTATTAATAAATAATGAAAGATGAATTTAGAGATATTTGGACTTGAGTTTAAATGTGAATTTGGATTTGGTTGGATTGATTATCTAAATTATGAGCGGTGTTAGGTTTTTAGATTTGATTAATAATGAGTTGAAAAATTTGTATTGATTTGTTTGGATTGAGACAGTATTGAGATCAAATTTCGAGGACGAAATTTCTTTTAAGGAGGGTAGAATGTAATATCCTGAATTTTTTAGTTTAGGTAATAATCAAATATCTTAATGGACTAATTAAGATTGTTGGATGATTGTGTGGTTTTAGGAGAAGATGGAATTTTGAGAAGAATATTGAGAAGAAAAAGATGGAGATTTTGAGGCAAGTACTGATTCGTTATTCTTCAGTTTCATATCATGTATGTCTCTCTTGATATTCGTAGTTGCATGCATGTTGAGCATTAATATTGATTTTATGGATATGCATATGATTGCATGGTGGTGTTTCGGTCGACATGTCATGTGGTTGTGTGTATGTTTCTAGCAGAGCAACTTAGGAAAGAGCTGCCTAACGGACAGCGTGGAGCCACCCGAGAGAGGAAAGGGCTGACTGTCGTTAGTGTGGAGCTACCAGGTGTGCGTCTGACAGATTGATAGATTTCAGAAGCACAGTATGTGGTTGAATCTGAATGGGGGTTTCAAATTGATATGCATGCATTTTATTTGTGATGCATGTCTTATGATTGTGCTTATTGACTGAATGTCATATTCTGTATTATTTTCCACATGATTATGATTCTGATTGATTGATGGTTGGTACTTGCGGGTTGTCGAGCTCACAATTTGTTGATTATATTTTTCAGATTATTATGGGCTTATCAGATGGATTTAAATATCAGAGTGTGTAGCGGTCAGGATCGTGGATCGTATCTTAACGCACCGGGTT
Source organism: Triglochin maritima (assembly GCA_963682175.1). Lineage (NCBI taxonomy): Eukaryota > Viridiplantae > Streptophyta > Magnoliopsida > Alismatales > Juncaginaceae > Triglochin > Triglochin maritima. The sequence continues at coordinate 47,728,214 of OY821777.1, forward strand.
CGGGCGGGTGATCAGTTATCCGGGCTCGGGGCGTTACAAATGGTATCAGAGCAATACGATCCTCGGAATTAGTCGGGATTTGGATTTGAAATAAAATTTTGATTGAATTGGAATTTGAGAAATTGGATTTAGAAGTATTGACTATTGATTTAAATGTGAATTTTGACTTAGTTGGATTTGCTACCAAATTATTAATAAATAATGAAAGATGAATTTAGAGATATTTGGACTTGAGTTTAAATGTGAATTTGGATTTGGTTGGATTGATTATCTAAATTATGAGCGGTGTTAGGTTTTTAGATTTGATTAATAATGAGTTGAAAAATTTGTATTGATTTGTTTGGATTGAGACAGTATTGAGATCAAATTTCGAGGACGAAATTTCTTTTAAGGAGGGTAGAATGTAATATCCTGAATTTTTTAGTTTAGGTAATAATCAAATATCTTAATGGACTAATTAAGATTGTTGGATGATTGTGTGGTTTTAGGAGAAGATGGAATTTTGAGAAGAATATTGAGAAGAAAAAGATGGAGATTTTGAGGCAAGTACTGATTCGTTATTCTTCAGTTTCATATCATGTATGTCTCTCTTGATATTCGTAGTTGCATGCATGTTGAGCATTAATATTGATTTTATGGATATGCATATGATTGCATGGTGGTGTTTCGGTCGACATGTCATGTGGTTGTGTGTATGTTTCTAGCAGAGCAACTTAGGAAAGAGCTGCCTAACGGACAGCGTGGAGCCACCCGAGAGAGGAAAGGGCTGACTGTCGTTAGTGTGGAGCTACCAGGTGTGTGTCTGACAGATTGATAGATTTCAGAAGCACAGGATGTGGTTGAATCTGAATGGGGGTTTCAAATTGATATGCATGCATTTTATTTGTGATGCATGTCTTATGATTGTGCTTATTGACTGAATGTCATATTCTGTATTATTTTCCACATGATTATGATTCTGATTGATTGATGGTTGGTACTTGCGGGTTGTCGAGCTCACAATTTGTTGATTATATTTTTCAGATTATTATGGGCCTATCAGATGGATTTAAATATCAGAGTGCGTAGCGGTCAGGATCGTGGATCGTATCTTAACGCACCGGGTTCGGGCGGGTGATCAGTTATCCGGGCTCGGGGCGTTACATGAACTCTCCCAAGTTTGCCACCGACCAAATTGAATTAGTTCTAAGTATAGAGGTTGCTGAAAAACAAAAAGCAGAATGATTACTATTTCTACCTAATTATATTCAATCAACACCCTAAAAACACTTAAATGAATGTCAGAATCAAATCTGCACAAGTGAAATATCAAATCTGAGAATCCGAACTCCCAGATAAAATTCATGTACATTAAAAAATTGAAATCTATAAATAAAATGAGTACGATAAGTACACTATTCAACACAAAATTTAATGAATAATTTTTTTATCTTAATTAATTCGACAAAATAATAAACAACATCTGTACTATTTTAATTGCGTAGTTACATAAATTATGTTTAAATAAAGATAATTTGTTATTTTTCTTTTTCAAAGATTTATAAATGAATTTAAACAATAGTGATACTTGAGTTATCTAATATGTATTTATTTTGTATAAAATTATTTAAAACAATGTTTATGATGAATAAGCCAAAATTAAAAAGTATTTCAAAATCGCTTATTATTCGACCTAATCCGAAGCTCGACTCAGCTAATTAGATTTCGGCTCGTTATATTCGTAGCTACGCATAAATACAAGGTTCTAGAGTGGCCTTTTTGCAAGAAAAGCAAAAAAACTATAAAAACCAATCTCCCTCTCCGGCGCCGTCTCCGGCGAAGATGGAAGCCGACGACGAGAGGAGGAGGAGAGAGGCGGCGTTGGCGGCGACGCCTCTTCTCGACCCCAACTTTAAGTCTTCTAAACTCTCTCAAGCCAAGATCGACAAGTTCAAGGTCATTTCTTCCTCCCTTCCAAACCCTAACCCTAGAATAAATTTGAGTTGAAAATTGTGGTTTTGATGAAGATTTCTTCTGGTTTAGGAGAAATTGTGTTAAATAGTGGACGCCAATGGATATAGATGTTAGCAGAAATTTGTTTTGCATCCTAAATTGTTCAGAATGCTGGTTAGAAAACAACGCCTCGAATACACCAAACTAGCTGAGAGTAGGCTAGGATTGAGTTCAAAGTTGTTATTCTGGGGAGATTACTGGTTTAGAACTGGAAATGTGTTGGGATAAATGATTATGAAATTTCACATCTGAGGGAAATGATATAGAACATAGTGTGTCAGGTGAAATTGGTTTTACATTCTAAATTGTTCACGATGCTGGTTAGGAGAAACAACAAAACAACAACAGCAAAGCGTTTAATCCATGCTAGTTGGGTAGGCTAGGAATGTAACTCGACAAGAATCGTGGTGTCGGTACGTTGCCTCATTTCGTGTGTTCATATCCATGACTAGTTCTTCGGACATATTCCTATTCTTCAAGTCTCTTTGACTGTCTCCTCCTAAATTTGTATTGTTTGATCTCTGCCTCACTTTATGCCTCCCCCCCAGGTCAAAGAATGTTGATTGGGAAAAAGTTATTGAACTCATATTAGTTCTAGTAGTCATGAAAGGGGAAAATTGTAGTTGTGTAGTTGCTTGGTCTTAATTGATATTTGATATTTGATACTGATTCTATGGACCAATTTGCCAGTAAGGTTTCAAACCATGTCTACCTAGTTCTACCTGATATGAAATTAAATAACTAACTAACTAACTATGTAAGCTATCCGATTTTATCTTTCTATTCATCATACTTTTGAAGAAGACTATATGCAATGCATTTTTATATGACCTTATAAAAAATAGTCTTATGTGATTTAGAACTTATAACCATATAAGTGTGTCCCAGTAAGACATGTGTGCTTGCTTGACACCCGAGCTACCCTGACGGTGTATGCTTGTATATTTATGAAATTAGTTATTGATCTTTGAGCCTTGACATTACCGACTTTGATCTGTGGAAGAATACTGAATGAATTCTGAGTGGGCTGGGTCATGTGGAGAATATGAATTTGAATCAGATATAGTAGTGAATACTAGAAGTAGAAATTGGATGTGCAAATTTTACTTTCCTAACCTATAATCTGTATGAACATGTCTTCAATTTTCTGGCAAATTTGGTTTAAAATATAGCACAAGTATTCAAAGTTTGTATTGGTCACAGCTTCTCCGTTTAGAATCACATGAAGGCTAAATTAATACGTTTGTGAAGATTCTTTTATTTTGGTCGATTGCCATGATGTATTTGAAAATTTTGTTAAGATTGCATTTATCTGAGATTATATATTACAATAACATTAACGTAGAATCTGGCTACAAAATTCGTTTTGTGTTGCATAACACTGGGGATCAATATCACCATTGTTGAGATGTTCGTTGGTCCAGGAAGTTTGTTTTTCGTTGCAAGAATGTGTTCCTACATGTATTTAGTTCCAATGAATGTTTACTTTCAGGAGCTACACAAGAAACGTTTACAAATGCAAGGGAAGATAAAAAATAAAACGGTGCATAAAGGTAATTCTCTTCATTTTTTTCCTGTTAAGTCTTGTAGAGTTACTCCACTGAAGCTCCCCAGGGAATGCTAAGGGGTCCATGAAGGATCAGAGCATTCAGGGCGCTGAAATTGACAATCCTGCTGACCAAGTAAAAGATTCAGAGCTATCGACTTCAAAGTATTGTTTGACAAACAAAGTAAGATTCTGATTAAATGATTCCGAATTTTACTTATAAGTTGCATGTCGCTTTTTTTAATAACCACAGGCTTACAGCATATTTGCACAACAATTTAATTCTTTTTTAACTGCAACTGTTCTTGAGGTTTATGTGGAGGTCCTTCTGAAGATTCTTTGATCTCAAGAGACAATAGGGGCGTTTTACGGGTTATGCATGCATGTACTTTTACCTGTAAACTAGTTCCTCGGGACTTTTACAAATCTCCTATCATAGAGGTCAATATATTATAAGCTTACCTAGAGGTTTATTGAATCTTGAGGTTGTACTTTAATTCTTAAAGGTGCTGGTATTAGGGGTGTTAGGTTTTAAGTATGGTATCAAGTATCAACTGTTGAAGATTCAACTTGCACTTATCTCGTCAAGGGTTATGTGTGTAAGGTCAATTTTACCCCACTATGGATTGTTAAATTACATTCCACATTGGAAATGCTTTTTGAAAAGCATACTTTTTTCGTGAGCTTATGAAGCTTGTGGCCATCTGTTACAGAAATAGGGTTCACAACCTCTATTTTTCTGCTGCAAAGTTGCAAACTTAGCATTCTTAAGAAGGGGGTGGGGGTAGAAAGGGATTTGGATCGGGTTCAAATATATGGAGGCTATCTGTAATCCTTACTTTGTGTGCATTCAATTTTAACGGAATTTATTACCTGATTCATAAACTACAATTATATCGGGAATTGCTATTAATTATATATATTTCCTTTTCGATGTAGCTAATGCTTTTTGCCCTTTTCTTCATCTACCAGGCTGAGGCAACTCCTTCCAAGTCACAAAAGCGGCAAAAATTACACTGGGGGTAATCATCTTCATTTTATTCAAATTGTTATGCTATAACCAGATACTGAAATATATGCATGAACATGGCGAAATTACTATAAGATTACCAATATCCCTAGATTATGCTTATATATGTGTGAAGAAGTGTGGAAAAAAATCATGTTGTTCCATTAGCCTGTCACCCTCTATGTAATTGACTAAGAATTTAAAACTGTTCATATTTGCATGATAAGGGATGGTAAGAAAGGTTCTTCAATCTTATCATGAAAAACAATGTGCTTAGTGTCTATGATTATGAAGGGTTTTCTTTGCTAGCTATCTATTGTAAATCTAAAACCTTTTTATTTGTTGGGAATCAGGCCTTGCTGTTTGTGCTCGTTTGACTGTTTTTAGGAATTTAAGATGCATCAAGCTGATTGGGACTTTCATCTTTTGTTTTAATCTGAAATCTGTGTTTGAATGCAAAGGGTTAGTGGTTCTGCAGCACGATGCTGAAAAACGAAACCAACCAATTTTTTGGTATAGTTGTATGAGCAATTTTATAACAAAAAAAAGTAGTTTAGGCCTGCACCTTCCATATAGTACAATAAGAAGTTGAAAGCTGTTTATATTTTGTGATTGGTAGATGGGAATTTGTTAGAGGGAAGGAAACAACAAAAAAACTATTCGTTTTTGTTTGAATCATAAATGATAAGTATGAGAAATGGTACATGCATCGGCATGTTATCATATCTTACAACATTATGTTCAGGCATTTTTTTGAAAGCTTTAACTTTGTTGGTCATCTACTCTGAATCTAAAGCATTATTTTTGTTTTTGTCAGAAGTCAGGCTGTGTCAATTGGTTTTGTTAAATTGTTTGTAAGAATCTGAGGTACATCGAACTGATGGGTCTACAATCTGCAGACACAAAAATATAATTTAACATCTAAAAAGCAAATTTTAAATGGGAAACACCTATGATGTGTTTCATGTTTGTTTATCTTTTTATTCTAGGGAGAAACCATGCTCGTTCTACATTTCATGTACATATTTAGATGAAGTTCTTTATGTGTGGTCCGATTTCATGCTAACACTAACATGCCTTTTTGCCAGGCTTGATGTAAAGGAAAGGTGGGAACGTAAAGCGAACATGTAAAAATGCTCTATTCATTGGAGTTTACATATGATTTGGAAGGCATTTGTGTTCCAGAGATGAGTAGGTCATACTCATTCTATACCATCATTCCACAACGCGTAGTCGTGTTTTGTTCCTTCACGATGCATTCTATCAAAGAAGAGGCTTGTCTTTTCTGGTTTTCTATCAGCAACGCAGAGCAAAAATTGTAGGACATGAATCTTTTTCTGATAGGAATTGAAGAACATCATGGGTTATTCCTTACAACTTGCAGGCTTGTGATTGTGCTGTCGTAGTGTATCGTATGAACATAAGACATCAGTGTTTGTTCAATTTCAGAACTGCAATAAGCATAGTGGTGGTCTATGGTCACACCAAAGCCAGGTCTTGGGCGAGGAAGCTGCTTGAAGGATGATCTAGATTTTGTTCTGCATGGGTTCAGAGACTAAGATCGATCCGGCTTGGTTGGTTCTCTGCAAGGAGATAAGATAATTCGATGCGTATCGGGACGGGAGGACGGGCTTTTTGTGTTTTTGGAAGATATAATAGTTCCAGTTACGAGCATTGTAGAACGGAGACTTACGTCGATTCTTCAATTATCAACCTTTTGTGGTCTTCCTTCTTAGCTTTTCCTCTTGATTAAAGTTGAGATTCTTATTATTTTTAGTTAGTGCAATTCTCTTACTCCTCATCAGTCGTCACTTTCTTCAGCATTAAGTTTGTTAAATTTGCAATACTGCCTTTATTAATAATTTCACACATTTATTTAAACAATTTATAACTTATTTTAAGATCGACAACAGCGGTGTTGACAGTTTGACGGATGGATATATCGTATATTAACAATTTAGTCATGCAACATATGTATGCACACGCAAACAAAAAAAATTCAGATTCCTAATTTTGAAGATTTCATTTCGTGATTTTTCGTGCCTGTGAGAGCAAAAAAAGTATCGGATTCGTCCATCTCCTCTCTTGGAATCTGCCTCTATATGTTATTATCAAACAGTCGATCTATATTAGAAAACCTACCTATCGTTATCGAAGACGTAATGTGGCCTTCAAAAAAATTCTTATATAAAATGCTAAGATAGAGTGGTGTACATACGTTGCAATTCGAAATTTGTATTTACTTTGGTCTTAGCACTTATGGATCTTCCACTGCTATTTAATTTTACTCTACGGTTAAACGTCATCCATGAATTACTTAAATTGCTTGTGTCAAGTATCATATTATCATTATCTCGTTTTTACTTATTTATGCTACAAATACTCTTTTCTGTTCATACTGCAACAAAAAATAATCATGAAAAATAAAATCGAAGTATGAATGCGGGGGTAGTAGACCCTGTGGGGGACGCTAATCCCTCGTTTTGCGGAGGTTTTTTTGTTTCGACACCCTATTATTGTACTCCGGATATTAATATGTTTACATGTTTATTTACGTTTGTATTTTTTTTCACCCCGTCACTACCGAAATCTTGCAACGGAACCTGAAATAATTTGAAATAACACACCATATAAAATAAAAAATAGGGCGTCTAGCTGGACGCCTCGGTCGAAATTTTGTTTTTTGGTAACTAACTATGCCGGATTCAGATGTTTCACCAGACATTTCCTTACATTTTCTTGGTGTTGGTACTGGTAGAGTGGTGAAAACTGAGACAGGCGTCTTATTTTAAGAGACGTGACGAAATGAGAATTAAATGAAATGTGAATGACAAAATGGTAATTGATGCGGACGATTTAAGTAATTCGCGGACGACGGATAATAATTCCCTAATTTGTGACATTTACATTAATTTCCTATAATAACTTGATTTAGCATTAAATAATCGTTTAAGTTTATCTACGTAGACATTACATATTGATCTTTCTTCAATAATCTTTGAAGATTAGATGGGTTGTTCGATATTATTAATTTTGAAAACCTAATTTGATAAATTTAGAAAACGTTAAGGGGAATAGTCTAGCCTTTGGATTTAAAACCTGATCCCAAAGGTTTTCATATGAAAACAATAAAAAAGTGGTTGAAATGTGAAAAAGTTATAAAAGTGTATCATTTTATGTCTTTTTTAGCTTTATATGTTATTTTTGTGTGCTTATTGCTAAATGAAGTTATAATTCCAGTGACTAATTAAGTACATAATAATATTAAATACAATTTAATTGACTTTAGTGTAATAAGATTTATTTTACATATGCAGTATTGTTACAAAAAAATGTAAATTTTGATAAATCGTGGAAATTATTTCCTAAATTGTAAACTTATTGTAATCATCGATACACTTAATATATAAGATTAACAAAATTTGTAAATACATTATTAAATAACAATTTGGTATCTTAAATAAATGTTAAATTTGATTTTTGTAGTAATATGTACGTCCTGAATATCAACTTTAACTTTCATATAAAGGGGTAATTAGAAGTATGTTATTAACCACTGTTGAACATAAATAATTGAGAAAAAATAACTTTGCAATCAATTTAAAAAAATTGATTTTGAAATGTAAAAAACTAAATTGTTTATAGAGCAAAAATATAAATTTAAAAATGTAAATCTTGGAATTGGAAATGGAAACAAACAAACAAGCGATATTTTTTTAGGAAATGGTTGTTCTTGTGAATGATGTAGGGCCCATGTTGTTAAATTTATATGATGATGCAAGAATTCCAAGTAATGCATGATTTTAATCCTTTCGTTGTTTGCAAGAAATTTAGCTTATTTCACTTAATGAAATTGAACAAATGTAAACCTCGGTTGAAACCTGAAAGCTTTGATCTATATATATACACACACATACGTTCTCGATTTTGGTATACACACACGCCTAAAAAACCGAATTGTGGTATTGGTTGGTTTTTTGTTAGGTATTGGTGGTCATAAAGCTGACACGTGTAGGTAATATTCGTGGCTCTTGATGCCCGTGTAGTAAAGAATGTTGCATGAGAAAATATACCAATATATTGAGGGAGCAACAACAAGTAACCCAAACCATTCCTCTGACAACGAATCCATGAAGAAGTACATTGAAGGTATGTGCAAATCTATTCGAGTTACGCTTGACCAACACTTGTTAGGAGAAGAGCTCGAATTGTGGCCATTATTTGACATGCATTTCTCCGTGGAGGAGCAGCAAAAGATTGTTGGGCGGGCGCATAATTGGGAGAACTAGGACCTGAGGTTCTTCAGTCAATGTTGCCTTGGGTCACATCTCCTTTGTCACAAGAAGAACAAACCAAGATGATAGATACATGGAGGCAGCTCTCATGTGTCATTTCCAGAAAGCCAAATATTTACTATTTTTTGTCTTTTGGATTATAGTGGATTGAATAAAGATGACCAGTTAATTGTTCTCACTTTGTGAAATAACAAATGGTTTTTTGTATTTTGAATGATTGGTCAATCAGAAACAAACCCTCTTTTATTACAGGGTAAGGCTACTTACATTTGACTCCCACATCCCCTAGCTTTGGGTATGTTTTTCTTATTAACATGAAATGATGAAATGTGATCCACGTCTTCCTTGTAGAAACTCATACAGATGATAATATACAGCAGAACAAAATGTTTGAGCCTGGGTGGATGGATATTTCCCAAATGAATCAGATTGAGCCTGACTCGAGGTCTATCTCCAGTTACATTAGTTTCCTTATTAAATGCTAAAGATGATTATCATAACCATCCAGTGTGGCCAACTACATGTAGTAGTTTAATCCCATAAAATGAGATATCTCTTCACCGTAATAGAAATAGTTAAGATTATCAAACTATCAACTATGGTACAAGAGTAGCTGGCACTGACATATGATGTCATATGATCCATAGTGGACATTTCTTTAGATTGTGAACGGTATCAATGACCGATCTACGCACATTGCTCTTACTGCAGCTGTCAGTTGCAGACAACTTTTTTTTCTTGTCTGATAGTATTATAGAGCTTGCAGTAGGCTTAACCCTATATTGTATTTATTTACATTAATGAAATGAAATCCCACAGATGATATACACACCTGCAAAAACTCAGGTTGTGAGGGTGAGACCTAGATGGCCTTTTTTTTCCTAGTCATATACGAGAACCCATTATGCCTGCCCCATTTGTAGCAAATCATTGGGTAACATGGAGGTAAAATCCATTTTTTACAACTTTTGTACTTCGATGTTTTTTGTATACTATATATGATTCCCTTGCAAGCCAGTTTATTAAAACAACAATACTTCCTTGAGTAGGACCTCCACTAATTTTCAGCTTAATTCCAGGTTTATTTTGGAATGCTTGATGCTTTACTAGCTTCTGAAGTCCTCCCAGAAGAATATCAAGATCGCTGTCAGGTTCACATTTTCGAACCCATCTCTTTCATATTTCTTGTCGATTTCAACTCTGAAGTTTGGTTGGTGGTTCAGGATATACTATGTCACGACTGCAGCAAGAAAGGAAAAGCTCGATTCCACTGGATTCATCACAAATGCAGTTTTGCTCATGTGGTTAGTATAACACCCGGGTAATAAAAGTCGACGCAGATTGCTCCTGAAACAAAACCAAACAAATCAACAGAAAAACGAAGGTTTCATTGGTGATGGGACTGTGATGTTTTTATTAAGTAGATAGGTTTCCACTAGCGGCTGAAGATGTGTAGTTGGACTTGTAATAAGTAATATCTCAAGTCATTTTTTGTATTATTAAACTCCAAGTCGTTCCCAGTTTTTCCCCCAGGTTTAGTCCAGGGGTTGTATCATATGTGGTAGTTTATTTTTGGAGAAAAGTGGTTGTATGTGGTAATTAGGTAGTAATAATGGGAATGTTTTGTGAATGTATTTTAGTGGGTATTGATATGTATGCAATTTTTTTGTCTTAGGAAATATAATTTTGTACTGTGTATGTGATGACTGCTAACATTATAAAGATGGGAGTTTTGGCATGCTTGATTCAGCTATAACTGTATATATTTGAGCAACTATACTTATGATGAACTCAAATAACTGCAGCGAGCAATAAAACTCATGGACTTAAATTCAGTTTTGACTCTAAATGGAATTCCAAATCGCTTATCATCATATAAAATAAGACAACAATGCTGCCATCAAAATCTAAAAAATATATATTATATAAGAACGTAATGAGGTTTAACAAACAAGTTTACGAAATAAGAATTTCTCGGAAGGGAAGATCTATGTAAAAATCTTCCAAATTCAATTTGTTGGTGAAAATTGGAGATCCATCTTATGTTAAAACAAACAAACATATAAATAAAGAGTTAATAGATGGATGGATTAGATGGATCAAAAGCAATTGGATGGTTGACAAGGAATTACAAATCCTACTCACTCAGCCACAAAAATCTTTCCAACCAACCGTTTTTTAAATCCAAACGACCAAACCAACTGCCAATCAATAATGGGCAAAACCAAAAATGGTGGCGACGGTGAGGACACGGCAATGCCTGCAAAGAAGAAAGATAGGCACCTGAAAGAGTTGGGCGCCCTGTTGGCCGTCATCCGTCGCCCCTCCAACCTCACCTCTCAGACTCTCCCTTCGGGCGACGACAATGCGGATACACATTTTATTCTGTAACATCCCGAAGCAGTGGAAATTTAAAAATTTATAATCAACACACAGGAACTCAATAATCAAAGACGGGACTGTTACTTCCCATAAACAAATAGCGGTGCACCAAAATTACATCAGAGTTTGTCAAATGATACATGATTACAACAAAACGACAAAAGATGATAAAACGTAATCATGTCGACCTCAGCGGTCTGAGAAGAGGATCAAACTCCAAAATGCGCGTGCCCGCCGATCACCACCCAACTGGACCTACTGCGGTCCTGAAAATACATAACAACAACGCCTGAGTTTCCAGAAGGAAACCTCGTATGTCAACTCACCTATATGCATGCATTACACAAATAAACCTATCATACTAGTAGCATGTCATGACATCGACAGAAAGTAAAACAGTTCCCCTGAAGGATAAAACAGGACATCAGTCTGACAGTCAACAACGAGTCTCCCGAGGAGACCTACTGTAGGCACATGCAGCCTTACAACACGCGACATCGCACCCCCCACACGCAGCTACACTACTCAAGGGTTCGGCAGGGAGCCTCTGTCACGCCTGCGCGCCGATAGAATACAGATTTGCAAATCTCTGTGGTCGGAGCCACTGGGACCAACGGGGCCGTCGCCCGGAAGGTATAACAACAACATATCGATAGGTGCCGAGTCGAGGAATCAACATAGCCGGAACAGCCTCGGCCCAACAATCATCATCGCCAGCACAACCTCGGCGGCATCACCAGCACAACATCGGTGGTCCATCACAACATCCGGCACAACATCGGACGGGTCCAGACCGAAGTCTGCCAGGTCATCAAGCTCCACGAGCCGCAAACACCAACCGCGCCGCTATAAAAGCAGGGCAGCGACCTCCGTAGCCCGAAGGCCGGTAGTCACCTCACACAACGCCAGTTGCGTGCCCGCACAAACATCAACATTGGGATCAACGATCCCTCATGCCTGCTATACTACAATGAGTCAAATCAATCCATCACAAGAGTCACGGTCCATACCTGGAGGTGACGCGTCCCGAACACTCACACTCTTCCCAACGACGGTCCCTGGGCAGGCACGCAACACGCGCCCACCGTCACCTCCCGGCTCACGCACAAGGCGAGGACACGAGTTTCCATGGATAAAGTTGGCATTCAAAAAGGGAACCAGGAATTCTGTCCTGGGCCCAAACGGTCGACCGAAAGAGGTGATTCGGTTGACCGGTTCCAGAAAGGAATCGGTCGACCGTACGCCTAACACGGTCTACCGCTGTGCTCAAAACACAATCCCCAACGGTCGAACAAAGGTCTAAAACCGGTCGACCGAACGAGGTCAAAATTCGGAGTCTGGTCAACATAAAATCAATCTATCGGTCGTCCGACTCAGGGGTCCTGGTCGACCGAAAACTAACATGGCATTTCTACATCATTTTAAACTACCAGTCGACCGACTCAGGGGTCTCGGTCGACCGATAACATATAGGGTCGACCTATTATTCTACATCATATAATCGGTCGAACGCAACATACAACGGTCGAACAAGCATGCATAGAAAATCAGTACACTTAAGTTCCGGTCGAACGACCCAAGGAACCGGTCGACCGAAAACAGACAGAGAGTCCCAACTCACCAGCAAATATGCACTACCGGTCGACCGCCACAAGACATCGTTCGACCGGTGAAGGTTAAAGTCGGGTAAAAACACTACATTCGGTCGACCGCCCGAAGGGACCGGTCGACCGTTGGTCGTTTTCCACCTCGCGCCAGCCGAGGTTTTACGAAGAAACACGCCGCCGGAGAGGTCTCCGACCCCTCCCCGACCGACCAACACCTCCCTCACACCTGGGGAGCAAGAAAACCACACTAATGAGACGGCATACCTCAAATGAAGACGACGAAACGCCGGAGCAACGCTCACGCCTCCGTCCTCCTCACGTGCGACCTCCTCCCCGCGATGACCTCCTCACGCCGGAGCCTCCGAGCCCTCTTCTTCCTCTGATCGCCGGACAGAAAATAGAGAGAGAGTGAGAGAGTGCAAGTAAGGGAGAGATATTACAACTTAAATAACCCTACACCCCATCACCTCACCCTACACCCCAACCCATACTTCCCATCACATCCACCACTCCTTCCTCTATCCCCATGCAAACCCCTCTTCTAACCAAAATTAACCCTAAACCAAGGGTCAGGGTTCTAACATATTCTCTCCTTGAAAGCGCTTCGGTTTCTCATCTTCCAACCACATTTTGTTAGTTTATGCGTCAATTCTAGAGACTTAGTCTCACTGTTCTTGATATTTTAGCAGTTACATTCTCCCTCTCAGATTGGTCGATGGTATTTTCTATTTACTTTAATTTCAAGGATCTTCATTTTTATTTCTTTACTATTTGTGTTATATTTATAGGTCGGACCACTTGCTGCATACTATCAAATTCCTCTGCGCCATGTACTATTGGTAATGATTGCTAAATAATGAATATTGGATTTTGATGGTTCTGCTGGCACTATATTTTTTAACTTATAGTTATATATGTAGTGTTGTTTTTCATTCCTTTTTGCTCAACATGGTTATTGTAGATATATGATGACATGAGTTTACCAAATGCTGTCTTGAGATTACAACAAAAAATGAGGGCATGGCTATTATCATAATGGGTATGCAAGTTTATTAATGTTGTTGTTGTTGTTATTGTTCAGGTATACTGGGTCTCTTAGTTTCTCTTTTATGATCAAAGAAATAGTGGAATTGGTAAGAGCTGTACTCCACGGGGAAAAGAGCATTTTCTTCAGAAGATTGTGCTCTTACATAGAACTTTTCTGTAGGTAGAATGTGTTCCAAACATTTGCCTACAAAATAAGTTTTTAATCACTTTTAGTTGTCTTTCAGAGTAAAGAGTGTTGTGAATCATTTGGACGGCTGTCGTGAATTTCCTAGGCTATGCATAGGTTAGCAAAACCTTCACCTTCATCTGGTATACACAGATCTTCTTTGTCATCATTAAGATTTATTCTGTAAACTGTTCAATTGTACAGGAATTGGGAATCCACCAGGAAAAATGGATATGAGAGTTTTTTGGTTAAAGAAATTTAGCCCGGAGGAACGTGAACAGGTTTCCTTTTATTTGTGAATTTTACCTTGCTGTGAAATGAATAGACTTTCTGTTTATCATTATGAAGGAACTTTTGAAGGGTTAAAAGTTTTAACCATTCAAAAGTACTTAAAAGATTCAGTAGCCATTATCAATTAAAAAATATATTCAGTAGCCATTAGGTGTTCAATAAATCAGGGCTTTTTTGTAAGTGATAAATCAGGGAATTCCCCTTGCGAGGTACATATGTAACTTGATGGGATATTAAATTATCGACGACAAAGAGGAATGATGGATATCAATACTCTTTCACGAGATAGTAGTGCTGAAAAGGTCACAAGTAATGATTTATCTTGATGTAAATAAAGCTTAGAAATTACTTAGCGAACCCACCGAAAAATGTTTTCGTCTTCATAAAACTTGCACCTGATCTCAATCTTCATATTTTAATAGCAGAATGATCCAAAAATATTCATATCTCCCTTCAAGTTATTGTCCAGGCTCTTTATATGGCGAGCTTCATATACTTTTTTTCCTTTTAAGGCGCTGAAAGAAGGTTGTGGACATGTGCAAAAATTGCTACACAAATAGAGTACAATTATTAGTTTGCTTAATAGGTTACAGCTTAATCATAAAAGATCTGCTGTGGAGTGTTTGGAATCCAATAGTATGCATGAAGTTCTTGTCTGTTGCTCTCCATCTTTCTCACAATGTATCCAATCAGTTTCCACTCAAACAAGTAAATAAACATCAGTTTACATTGACAGTGTGTTACTTCCCTGCTTCTTCTTTTTTTACTTTTGCGGCCTGCTATAATTCAAGTGTTTAACAAAAGATTATACCCTCCTTAACCCATGGTTGAATAGATTGATTCTGCTTTGGAACAAGGAGTGGAAGCTACTAGGATTTTAGTACTAAAAGGATTCAATTCCAGCATCACTCGCTTCAATTCCAGCATCATAGACCATACCAAAATGGTTTTCTTCATTGACTACATATGCAGTCCTTTTCCTTGTAGGGGTAACCTTTTTGTTTGATTTCTTAACCAGAAGATTGGATATCATCATCAGATTCCAAACGGAAGTTAACCTTGAGATGACACATTTTTATTTTCATGACTAACAACATTAATTTTTGAACTGATGATTGTCTTTTTTCCAAGCGCATCCTAAGATACAATACTCCGTCTCGACTAATTACTCTATGTATCGTAATTTGCTCTTCACCTTTTCCTAGCAACATGTTCTTAGAAGATATGCTTAGGTGAGCAGTTGACCTTACTCAAGTTGTGGTAACTAACTTATTTAGGATTAGAAGAAGTAAAATGATTTATGAACGCAGCGCGTCACGGACGCGCTCTACGTGGACATCCATGTCAGCCCTTACGTGGCCAAGACATGAATGTTTTTTTGTTTTTTCTTCCTGATGTCCACTCAAATCACATTAAATGCGTTTCAACTCAGCACGTTCTCTCTCTCCACCCAAATACAAATATGATGACACTCTTTCTTTCTTCTTCATTCTTTCTCTTCAGAATAAATCACCATTTCAAGCAAGATATTAGGTCGAAGAAGCGTCTGATGCCGACTCCCAGGATTCTTTACAACGTAAGCAGCGTGAATGAGACGGTGCGAAGACTTCCCGATGTTCTACGTAAACAGGAAATCTGAGATGCTATTTTTTCCTAAACGTAATTCTTGTGGGGTAAAATATACAGTGGGAGGTTTGTTGAGTTTGTGCGGGGGCGGTAGCCCCTGTGGGGGACGTTTTTTTGTTTCGACATCATATTATTGCATTCCATATATTCGTTTATTCCGACAATAATGAAGTCATATATTATTCCGCTGCAAATACACTTATTCCGGACTGCAAATACACTTATTCCGATTCCGGACAGTAAATACACTTATTCCGGACAGCAAATCCACTTATTCCGGACAAACTTTATGTTCCGTTTCTAGACACACTTTATTCTTAAACCAGACAACAAATACACTTATTCCGGACAACAAATACACTTATTCCGGAAAAACTTTATGTTCCGTTTCTGGACAAACTTTATTCTTAAACCGGACAACAAATACACTTATTCCGGACAGCAAATACACTTATTCCGGACAGCAAATACATTTATTCCAGACAAGCTTTCTGTTCCGTTTCTGGACACACTTTCTTCTTATTCTGGACAACTACACTTATTCCGGACTGCAAATACACTTATTCCGGACAGCAAATACACTTATTCCGGACAACAAATCAACTTATTCCGGACAAACTTTATGTTCCGTTTCTGGACACACTTTATTCTTAAACCGGACAACAAATACACTTAGTCCGGACAACAAATACACTTATTCCGGACAGCAAATACACTTATTCCGGACAAGCTTTCTGTTCTGTTTCTGGACACACTTTCTTCTTATTCTGGACAACTACACTTATTCCGGACTGCAAATACATTTATTCCGGACAGCAAATACACTTATTCCGGACAACAAATCAACTTATTCCGGACAAACTTTATGTTCCGTTTCTGGACACACTTTATTCTTAAATCGGACAACAAATATACTTAGTCCGGACAACAAATACACTTATTTCGGACAGCAAATACACTTATTCCGTACAAACTTTCTGTTCCGTTTCTGGACACACTTTATTGTTATTCTGGACGACTACACTTATTCCGGACTGCAAATACACTTATTCCGGACAGCAAATACACTTATTCCGGACAACAAATCAACTTATTTCGGACAAACTTTATGTTCTGTTTCTGGACACACTTTATTCTTAAACCGGACAACAAATACACTTATTCCGGACTGCAAATACACTTATTCCGGACAGACACATAACGTAAACAGGACAAACACATAATGTAAACTGCACATACACATAAAGTAAGCTAGACAAATTAAGTTGATCCAACATAAAACTTAAAAACAAATATTTTATTATGATAAGTGTGGGCTCTGCACGAATAATGAGACTGCACGATGTCCTAGGGTCTGCACAATGTCTTATCTGTGTATTGGGAAATGAATCGTTCAACTTAAAGAACCGGCGTTTTTAAAAAAGACCAAAACGCGCGAAGAGAAATTTCGCTGACTGGACGCTGACTCAAAGAAAAATATCTGAGCTGTACAGATCCACGTAAGGTGCGTCCGTGACGCGCGCGTCCGTCTATCACGGTTCTTAGAAGAAACATGTCCCAAGTATACCCTCAGAAAATATCAAAGTAAATAAATTTAAATGGTTGGTCCAGACATATGATATATTACGAGCTAGTTACATACATATAAGCACCTGAACTAATTTCAAGTAAATTGATGGAGATCATGTATGAGAGAAAGACTTCTCAAAACTTAAAGCCGTAGCAAAAGGTCTTCTTTTAGCCTTATGAGATTCAATAAGAAACACAGAAACAAGAAAATCACATCTCACACTGCAATAAAGAGGTCCCAGAACAATTTTATCAAACACAGAAACATCGGATACATGTCACTTACAAATGCCACAATTTGAACTTCTAACCGAAAGAATGGTGTATTAGACGAAACCCTATACCGCTATACCGGCTTAGTGGTGTTTTTGAGTCTTCTAAGATGGAAAATAATCCCTGATTCTACAAATATTCAGTAAACAAAAAATTTCAGAATACAATGTTCAACTTTTTTTATCCGAGCGACTTAGATTGAACCATCTCTTCTTCGATTTATCGTTGTCATCTGACTGGCCATTTTCTTGAGGACTCACAGCATTGGAACCCTCAGTAGCACCTTTTACGTTGCTACTTGTGCCTCCAGCAGAGGAACTCGTTGCTGTTTTTGTGGTTGTAAAGGAGGACTGAATGGCGTCCCTCGTTTTGAAAAGCTCGTCAACCTACACGTGAGATTTATATGGAGCAAATCAGCAAATCTAGTTGCGAAAGAATAAAAAGTTCAACTACAACATCAAAAGAGCATCCTTTGTTTTCAAGAAAAAAATTGTGTTTTGAAAAATTATACTTTAATGCGTAACTGCAATAGAATCAAACTACATTAAGTTAAAATCTAGTCCAAAACCAGCACCACTGAAAATGAAAGAACATGAATTTATTATAATCAAAATTCAAAAGGAAAGAAAAACCAAGGTTTCGAAGTTCACATCCTCAAATGGTGCAAACTTACAGCCTGTTTTTCTTCAACATATTTGTTGGTCACTTCCTGGAAACGGGCCAAAGCCTACACAAAAAGAATGCAGGGAGGTCAAACTCATCATTCCTTAAGAAAGTGAATCTAAATTTACAGAAAACTTACTTTTTTATACTCCAATTCAAATTGACGAAGATCATTTCTCTTTATGAGGATCTGGGCTTCCACGTCTTTCAGTTTCTCTGATACGTCTTCAAACGATTTTGCGCATAAAGCCTCGATTGTGTAACTCGCGGATTTAAAGAAGTTGTCACCTGTAAAAAATAGGAACGGTACATTGATATAGTATCTAATTCTATAATGAAACTAGAACGGCACCAAAGGATGAAATCTGTACCATAAACAGCAAAAACGTGAGGTCCAGGTTTTAATTCAGATACTTCGCAGGGCTGCAGACCATCCAGTCTTTTAAAGAAAGCAGCCTGAGGATCTTTTGCCATTGCCAACTGTACACGAATCAAGGAAAGTTAGATGATCCGCAACTCATCTACACAGAGCAAAGCTAACAATTGTTGAGATTAATGTTTTATACCGCATTGACTGATGTATCCATCCGATAGACCTGAAAATGCAAGAAGTACATCCCAGCTGAAGTGACCTTCCCAGTTTTCTCACTGTCTTCCTGCAAGATTGGAAATAAAAAACAAAACGAAAGCTACAGATTGAGGATTTTTTTTTATCATTCAAAAGGAAAGCTACAGGTTGAGAATTTCTTTTATCCACTGCACATATACTGACGTAAGCAACATAGCATGGTACGATAAAATACGACACGAACTGGACACATGTAAACTTTTCCCAAGAAAAGTAAAACATGAAAGCCAATTTCAACACATCATTACATGGTGACAAAAATGAAACGATTTTTTCCCAGCGATTCTTATTCTTATCAGTCTTTATTTGATGTTTCAATGTCACAATGGTCCTTGCCAGTAAACCTAATTAAAGCATTTATAACTCAAATGTGGTCAAAACCATCTTACAAGTAACTGTTATAAATAAGGATAACAAAGAAAAATAAATAAATAAAAGGTGAGCATTATGTGTTTGTTTCACGGGAGGCACCATCTACCAAGAGCATAATCCATAAACAACAGTAGTGATGTCAGCTTTGACAAGTTGCTCCCTTGGTTCGATTCACAACAACCCATGCATGAGCATAAAAAATAGTTGTTTTATCTTTAACGAGATAAACGGGAACAACCCACTATGGTTCATTAAGATACATTTGCTTAAATCAAGTAAAAATATCTTATTTTAAAACTTCAATCTGATACCTAAATAAAACTAAACTAAAACCAATCATGCAGTAAAATTCATTTAAATTTAGAATACAATCGCATGTTTGGATTTTTTTATAGATATTTTATTTTGAAGGATGATAGATGAGCGCTTAGTTAGAAATATAAGCCTTTGATGGCTGCTTTATTTCATGTTTTCGGCAATAATGAATATACAAAGACTCAACATTTCAAAACAGAGAACCAGGGAGGCTTGCAAGTTCATGCAAGAATTGGCTTTTGAGATCAACAAGGGTACTCTGTGCAAGACTTAAAGTTGAATAAGAACTTGATATTGAAGATTGGCTCCACCACAGGTGCTAACCCGAGCCACGAGGACACATTAAGCTTTAACAAGCCAACCACCTTTCAAGCATGATCTAACAAGCGTGGCTCATTTGCACCCATAATAATAGTGATACATCCATCATACACAAGATATTATATTCAAAACATGGGACATAGAAATCACCTTTCATATAATATACACCTTCATATCCTTATCAAGAACTCAAAATCTTTTTACAAAGGGATAGAATCATACAAATCATGCTTGATGGCAAAATGTAAATTTGTTAGGAAATAAATCCACATATATAAACACTGAACAAAATAACATTACTTGTCTTTTTACAGTTAATATATTGAAGCTATTATTACCTGCAAAGCCAATCCGTAGCCTCCACTGCTCTCATGTATAAAGTACAGAAGCTATGAGAACAACGAACATCATAATAGAATGTCATTTCTCAGTAAACTGGACAAGTAACATAATATACTTTCAAGTCAACAATATTATACTAATTACTAAAAAGAAGCATTTGTAAAAATAGCATTTACTAACCTTGAATTTGCTTTGAGCAGCAGATGTAACTCTTACAACAACTCCAGCTTGGGCCTGTTCCTCATCTATCGTTACACCGAAAAAATGTGCATATTGTTTCTCTACCTGCGTTTTGAAAGATGGTAATATAATCATCATGAGAACTTAGGGTAACAGAAAATCAAACACAGCACCTTCCCAAACCTTTCCAGTCACTGATTTTCCAAGAGGAAGAGGAGTAATTGTGACAGTCCCATTTAAAGCTTCTTCAACAACATTGGCAGAAATTGTTGTCTTGATGGGAACACCCAACTTACTATGAAGTCAAGTCAAAAGAGCATTTATGCTTCTGTGATAAAGATGTTCTGTAATATAATCATAATTCATAAAGCTACCTGAATATCGCTGCAAACATTGTGTTTACAGTTCCAAGGTTAGACAAATCCACCTCCATATCCATAGCATCATTTTCCAAAGCCTGCAATCAAAACTCACACCATGAGATTATCAAGGCGAAAGGCAGTGTCAAGGCGATGACCTCGATATTAGCCTGGGAATTGAAGCGAGAGGTGAGGCGCCTGCCCGATTGAAGAAAGGTGCTATTTTTAAAAAGAACATAAAAAACACTAAAGTCTAATTTAAAACTTAAAATTTATTAAAAAATGTAAAAAATAGGAAAACAAACAGAATACATAAACAAAAAACAGAAAGCATTAGCAAAAAAATAGTAAAAAGGCCAAAAAAGGAAAAAAGAAAGAAAAAATAGTAAAACAGGAAAAAAACAGTAAATGGGCATCAAATAATAACGAAATAATAATTAATAACACCAAAGGACAATAGAAAATAGACGAATAACAAATAGAAAAATAATAATTGAGAAAATAAAGGAAAAAAACACAAAAAGAGACTGGCGGTCTAGCAAGAAAAGCTACCAGCAAAAGGCCCAAAAGGTCACCAGGCCCTGAGGTGACCTAGGCACCTAAAAAGGCCACCAAGCGGTCGCCTCTTTGAAGTTGATCGCCTCTCTAGACTGAGAGGTGACAGCCCTGAAAAAGCCTGGCCTGATCGCCTGAGGCAACCAGGCGACTCACCTTGATAGCACCAGCCACCAGGTGCAAGTACATGCTAATTCATTCTAAAAAAGCTACACTGCATACTTGTTTTTAGCATTATGCTACATTATAAACTTGTGTGTCATGAACAAAAGCACGGAATCAAAAGGTGAAATAACTAAACCTAACTGAAATGTGAAACCTCCTCAACACCAGTTATTACTTAAACCAAATGAAGGTAGTTTTTTATCCATAAATCACCTAAGTACTTGGATTTTGTTGAGATTAGTGGACGAATTAAATTTCACATGGTATCAGAACGGGTCGATGACCTACGGGGACTCACTCTATGCGTAGACACACAAAAAACTCAAGGTAGCCTAACTTAATCCATAAGTTTATTGACACATTTTCTAGGTAAGATTCTCAATATATATCCCAGAAGTTTGAAAGCATTTGGTTTTGAACTTCGAACGTTTCAACTTTCTATTGACATCAAAGTTTCTAACTTGTAGTTGACTTGAGAATCCATGTATTACACTGCCACACCTAAAAGCTACAAGAGAGTCACTCCTATAGACTTTAAAATTCTAAATGTGCTACAGTAATTTAAGGTTTGAATGATCCACAGCATAACCTTCAGCTGCAACCAATGGCAAGGAAGACAATAATAAGAGGCAGATTAGGCATATAACCTCAAACCCTGCTGTATCATATTGCCTTTTTTTCTCTGGATCTGACAAAATGCTATATGAGTACGCAACCTCCTTAAAAATATCTGCAGCTTCAGGGTTGTTGGCATTCTTATCTGGGTGGTACCTGTTCATATGGGAGTACAGAATGCATTATAATACATGGGAATAAATGCCCAAGGGCTATAATTGAAGATGATGCTCAAAATCACACAAATTTTATAGTCAAGTCACCACGTTTAGCCATTGGTAGATGTTCAGAAACTCCACCAGAGAGCAAAACTGAGACCTTTAAGTACACTCAAGGGTGGAAGGCTCAGTGCAATGAAGCAAATAATACTGCAAATAAAACCAATAACACCTTCTGCCCAGGCTAATGCTTCCTAATTACTCAGGTCTCATTTTTATGAATTGGAGTGTAAATTAGGCACCTATAATGGTAAGAGGAAAAGCACCTCAAAGAGCTTTCTGGGGATAGGCAGTATTTCATAATTGAACTTCACCAAAACTTTAGCTGGCAGTGCTTGTATTTGGAAACATTTTGGGAGATTTTGTCAAACCTTCGACACTTTATACATTCTTAAGATTGATTGATTATGACATCATCACACTTATAAGATTATAAATGTTTATGGGGGCATTCGAAATTCGAAACCACATGACCATAACTTCCTACATATCCTGAAATAAGGCTTGGTGCTAAAAAAACCAAACACTTGTCAGTAATAAGCAAGCTCAAGGAATAAGAATGTACATACTTGAGAGCAAGTTTTCGGTATGCTGTCTTGATCTCTTGATCCGAAGAATCCTTTGATATGCATAGCACCTCATATGGACATCGGCGAATTGGTGGCCCTGAAGATCCTACCACCTTATTGGCAGCCATTTCCAATAAACAACCACAAAATAGCTATTGCAGACGTCTCCAGCTAACCATGGTAGCTACTACAACATCAGAAACAAATTACATAGGAAAAACCATCCCACAAAACAAGAAAAATAAAGTTTCTCGATTGGTAGGCTACAAAACATTAGATTTCAAAAAAGAAACAAAAGAAAAAAGACATCACATCTTCTCAGAGTCGGACCCTTCTGGCTTTTCTTGGTTGGTTGGCTATTAAACTTATGTTTAGAAGAAAGTGAAAGATAAAATAGGCCGGGACACCCAAAACTAAAGAACAAATTCAGACCAATTTTTTTGGCTTTTGTCAGATTGTTTGGATATGAAAATCAGGTTAAAAGCACAAGTGATTAGCTAAACAAGATAAGAACTGACCAACATAATATGACAAACACACTGAGTTTCTCAAAGCGGTCATACTTTCAGGCTTTCCTAAATTTCTACAACAAAAACACAACAGTTTTGAAAGCATGAATGCACAATCAAATGAGAGAGGAAAAAGCTAAATCTCAGGAAACGTTGTTTTCCCCAAAGAACAAAATTTAAGGGTTCTCTGATCATTCGGAAGTAGAATCAGGATTCAAAACCGTAAACAAACAATATATAAAGCATTGAGCTACAGAACAATAGCCAAAAAAAAACTCAAAAAGGTCAGACCTTGGGGATTTTCTCAAATCTTTAGGCCATAAAAACCATACTGTCGATACCACAATCAAATGATACATTATTTTTTTTACCGGAATAATATAATAAACCATTAGTCATTGAACCACAGAAGAGTAACTCAAGAATCACAGAGCTTTGGGGACCCCAAAGCACCCAACTATAGAAACCCAACTTTTAGCATGAGATGACTAAATAAAACTGATATCAAACCACAGTACAAAGCACACTAAAATTTCTCAAAAGCTAGTATGTGGGGGCTTATCTTGTTGTGGAGGCTATAAAAAATCCAATTTCTAACAACAAAACCAAACAATATTCTTACAATTAAGTCATAGAACAAACACATACATAATTGGACAAAGGCTAGCCTAACTCAAAATCATCCTACTAATAGTCTTTCCATAAGATCAATCCACCAAACTTTAACTACCATTCCAAGAAAAGGTCAGACCTTTCTAAAACCATTTTTAAGGGCACAATCAGAAGCACGACATTATACGAACAACCGAAAGCGTAAACACATAATATTTCCCAAAACGATCCCACCTTTGCGTGTTTTCTCAACCTTCAAACCATAAAAACCTAATTTGCATTAAAAAAAACACTACAAATCGACACACAAAGCATACCCACAACCGATTCCGCATTAAAGGTCAGACCTTTAGGTGTTTTGTTGATCATTAAACCACAAAACAAGCAGAATCAAACAAGAACCAACACAATGCCTCAAAAAGATGCCACCTTTGGGGGTTAATGGAACTTAGGCTAAAAAACATTTTTTTCGGGAAAAAAAACGGATTTTGAGGTACCTGCGGGCGAAGAAGGTGATTGATTGATTGAATTTACGGGAATGGAAGAAATTGGGGTTTTCGACCTCTTCTGCTATTTTTAGGTTTCTTCAACAAAACCACCAATTGAAGTTAACAAATGGTTTGTTTTTGTGATTTAATCCCTCATTTTTCTTAAACGTTTCCTTACTTCAAAACATCTCGACGACAGACGCCAAAAGGCATCAGATTTTGAATGTTTAGAGCACACTTAACGGTGCTCTTTGCCCGGACGCCCTCCCTTAACGGGAGGACGCACCCAGGGTGGGGCGCCCTGAGTGGATTCTCGGGCGGCAGGCCGCCCGAGAATCTGCCTTGGGCGCCCAGGCGGGGGGCCATGTGCCCCCCCCCCGCATTCGTCCGAGAATTATTTTTTATTTTTTTTGTTTTTGTTTTTGTTTTAAAAATAAAGATTATTTATATATAATTAGGATAATGTATTAAATAGGTAAATAGATTTTAATTAATTAGGTATTATAAAATAATTAGAATTTTTTTATAATTAATTAAATTTTTTTTTGACTTACTTAAAAATAAAGAAATAATAGTACAATACTCATACATTAGGGAAACAAAATACAATACAAATACATAATACGAAATACAACAGAAATAAAGAAAGGAAATACAGTCCTCCTACGGATACAAATACATAATACGAAATACTGATAAACTACCACAGACATATTGAAAACATAAGCACCTACAGATATCCTTGTGCTTTAGCCCACTCTTTGAGTTCAGCAAGTGATTCTTTACCGAATTCGTCCTTATTTTCCTTCTTCATTAGAGCGAAGATGACATCAAGTTTCTTGCTGTTCAGTTCCCTTTGGAAATTCGCCTCAGCTTCGATGCGTTTCCTCTCCAGCCGTTCTTCGTAACGCAAATATTTTTCCTCTTTTACTTTTGCGCTATATTCAATTTGTTTCTCCCGTTCTAACATCTCAGGATCAAGTTGTGCCTGAAATGGTTGTTTCCCCTTCTTCTTTTTGGCTTTTTTAACACCTTCAGGACGAGCATATGTTTCGAACACCATTTCATCTGCTGACGGTGTTGCGTTACTCTCATCGTCGTCAGTGCTTTTTCTTTTCCCGCTGATAAAACTCTCTGGACTTTCTGTAGCGACGTTTCCGGTGGTATTTCCAAGCGCAACAGACTCCCATTTAGGGTACCTGCGTAACAAAAGCAAAACATGCATGAACTGAAATTTGGCGTTGTGTGTTCGTTCGAAGATGATGTGCGCTTCATTGATGATATCGTCCTCATTGTAACCGCTTCTCTTCCTCCGCACCGCCTGGTCGAAGCAACCGACTTATTGGTTCACAGATGGCAATGTACGCCTCCATCGCCCCTTCAATGATTCATCGTTACGCTCTACTACACCTGGCTCGCTTGAGTCATTGTAGATGTGCTCCACACGTTTCCAGAAGGACTTCATTTTTTGGTTTGTCCCAACCACAACATCGCCACTAACAGCCATGTAAGCTGAGACAAGTCGTTGATCATCTTGTGCGGACCACGTGTTTTGCAACCTCATCGTCGCGGTTTTGCGTGTTCCCTGGGACGCGGTTTCGTCATGCACATCAGTTGTATAGCGGCTTGTATTTCCACTACTTTCGTCACTTAGGAGGCGAGTATACATACACATTGGGAATTGGGTTTGCCCTTCTTCCTGAGTTGGCGGTTGGTATTGATTGTGTGGGTAGAACCTTGGGTGTGGTAAAAATTGGTTTTTGTGAGACGGGTGGAATCCTGGTTGTGGGGTAAATTGGCTTTGGTATAACGGGTGGAATCCTGGTTGTGGAACATTTTGGTAAGGGAAAAAGTGTTGGCTTGGGGGTGGACGACGTGGAGATCGTCGGTAATCTGGTGAACCATTGCCTTCTGAAGATGACATTGTGAGTAGAGAGTAGAGGTGAGTAGAGAATTATGGTGGAAGAAGTAAGATTGGAATATAGGTGGTTGTGGTATATATATTGAAGTAGTCACGCGCGTACTGTAGGTCCTCGATCCAATCGTCTCGTCTTTTGTGAGTCACGCGTATACTGTAGATCCTCGATGCTTGAGAAGTCCAAGTCTCGATCAAATCGTCTCGTCTTTTGTGAGTCACGCGAATACTGTAGGTCCTCGATGCTTGAGAAGTCCAAACCTCGATCCAATCGTCTCGTCTTTTGTGAGTCACGCGCATACTGTATCTCCTCGATGACTGAGAAGTCCAAGCCTCGATCCAATCATCTCGTCTTTTTTGAGTCACGCGCATACTATAGGTCCTAAATTTTAAATTTATTAATTTGTCGTTTTCTTAATTTTAATAATATTTTCGTGTTTTTTAATTAAATGTTAATTAAAAACGAATGAATTGTTGATGTTAAATAATTATGATAATGATTATTAATATATTTTGTTGATTGTTGAAAGAGTTTTGGAGAAAAGAATAAAAATAATGACGTGGCAACAAATACTGTAGCGTGACTGGGTGGATAGGGTAATGGTTAAGGATTTTGTAGGGGGGTTGGTTTGTGCTGACGTGACAGAGAGAGAAGCTGACGTGGCTAAGAGAGAAAGCAGGGCGCCCGGGAACTGCCTGGGCGCCGTTAATGATGCTCTTAGGGGTCATTTGTAAACTTCCAAACCTTTTATGATCTGAATTGCTATTCGTCGCCCTAAAACTACTTAAATCGCCCCAACAGATTACCATTTTGCCCTTCTCTCATTTCTACTGCTATAACGCGACATTTTACCCTTCTATCACACATCTCTCTTCATCTTCCTCTTATAATCATAAAAAAGTAATGTTTTGGAGGTCAGTAATGAGTCAACGGACTCCCTGGTGTACTCGAATCTGGTAAAATATTCAACATCTTTTTAATAAAAAAATAATAATAAATTACGGGCGTCTGACGGAGCCGCCCAGCGTAGGAGAGGTGCGTTTGGGTAAGACGCCTCCCCCTGGGGGGGCGTTTTACCCAGATGCCCCTCCCATGGGACAGGCGTCTTAGCCAGACGCCCCTTTCCTACGCTGAGCGGCTCCGTCAGACGCCCGCAATTTTTTATTATTTTTTTATTTTTTTATTAAAAAGACAATTAATCATAAATTTAGATAATTGCTAAATTAATTAATTAATAAGTTAATAATTACTATATTCGGACGATCGATACCCCTTCGGTACACCGAATAGAGATTTCCAGAGAAATGTCGAAGCTACTGAGAATAAATATTCGGATAACCGGGTAGAGATCGGTAAACCGACCCAATGATTATAGGAAGATCAAAAACTTACTGTCTTTACGATCACGGTGGACCGATGAAAATTCGGTGATCCGCATGGAACATGTTCGGTAGACCGAGAAGCAAACGGTCGATCGTCCGACATCTCACCTTACAATGAGTTTTTGCAAGTGATCAACCTTAAAAAAATTCCAGATCCAACAATTTCAAAATCCAAAAAATTTCCACCTCACCGCCGCCACCTCACCGGCGAGACCCCCGAACGACCTGTCGATGTGGTATTTGTAAGTCGGGAAGTTTTACCACCGGGGATTTTGGATCTTAAATTTTTTGAATATTAATCACTTGCAAAAAAACTCATTGTATTTGACCCCGTTACCACCGAAAAACTTGCAAGAGAACCTTAAATAATTTGAGATAACACACCGTATAATTTTAAGAATTTATTTATATTTTATTTTTAATTTTTTATTATTAAAAAAATACAGCGTCTGGCTAGCACGCCTCCACGTTCTAAGACGCCTCCACCATGGTGTAGGCGTCGTATCCAGACGCCTCCACCTAGGTGGAGGCGTCTTGGCCAGACGCCCGAGTCGGAAAAAAAATCCGTCTCCGTTACATAGCCGGATCCAGGTGTTTCGCCAGACATTTTCATGGTGTTGGTACTAGGAATGTGAGTAAAACTGAGTCAAATACATTGTTTAAAGACACAGAACGAAATGTGTATTAATTGATTTGTTAAGGGTAAAAAAGTAATTTTTAGGGTGATTTAAGTAGCGAATAGTAATTATGTTTAAGATTCCATTCCAAACTCGTTTGTTTTGTAATAATACGATTCTAACTTCGAAATAAATCGTTGTTTCAACAACATTGCAAGAATTATTTAATCATTCACTACTAAAGTTGACCGACCAGGAGATATCTTTTCAGAAAAAGAAGAAGAAAAATGGACTGGACCAACACTCGATTTTTCCATGTTTAGGGGTCTTCCCACGTCTCAATTCTTAAATGATGATCATCTCATAAGCACACATACACAACACACGTTAATTCTCGTGATATCTCACTTTGACATTATTAGACCATTGTGAGATCTATGTTTTCTCTGTCACGCACAAATTAACTCCTAATTTTTCCTTAGAACATCTTTAGTAGTGCCCGAGTACTTTATGGGCGTTTTGTTTTCTCTCACAACCACATCAGTTTTTCTCTCTGTCACGTCAGCATAAACCAACTCCCCAAAATTTTCTTAGTCACACCCAGAAACAACTCAAACGTCTTACATTCTCTCATATGTACGTCATTTAGGGATCAAATCTGGATAAACACAAAAAAATTAAAAAATATAAACAAATAAAAAACTTATTTTCATAAAAAAGTTTTGAAAAAACGATGTAAAATAAATTTTAAAACATTTGTTAACATATTTTAAAACATTTTATATAACAAAAAAACCAACCAGGAGCACGACGTGTCCTCTTGATCCACCAGGCCTACGTGACCGGATGTGCTACAGTGCTACCCCGAGCTACAGTATGTCGTTAAGGATGACCTTAATCCAAACTCCACCGTCAATCGATCAACTCTCCGACAGACTGGATTATTCTTCCCATACCCTTTTTAATGCAACCGCCCGCGTCGATCATGGACGTACGTACGAGACATGCATCAATCTCAAAGTCTAGCTAATTGGTTCTGTAATGTACCCGAAAACAGCGGAAAATTTAAACAATAATAAAGACCGTCAACGATCAACACGGGGCACGTCACGGGAAAACAAACTAACATATATATAGAATATATAAGATACAGACCCACGTGGAAGTCAAACTATATAAATGAGTCAACTGTGATTACAACAAAAGTGAATGTACATGTAATCACTACCTCAAACAAAAGAAGATAATAAGGAAAACATGATCTAATCCCGGGGGCACCGTCCTCGGTCACCACCTGACTCTAAACCTGCTCGCTACCTGAAATGAAAACAAATAAACATGCCTGAGTTCCCTGCAGGAACCCCGTATACCAAACCTCCTAAAATATAAAAAGGAATTAAAGACAATGCAATGCTATGCACATGATCATCCACCTCGGGCCCACAATAATGCCCTCACCGCCTCCGCGGCACTGAACCACTCCTGCCACTAGGGTCAAGTCAGTCCACCGCTGCCTCACAAGGGTCAGTTGACACCACTGCTCCCCAAAAAGTGCAGGAAGGAACCCCCGGTACACGCCGCACTCCAGGAGCGAGTCAGCCCGTCGAATACACAACTCGGGTCAGACAACAGCCGCTGCTCCCCCAAGAGCTGCCAAACGCGCACCCTGCCGGAACATCCTCGGCCTACCGCTAAACCCTCGCAAACTGCCCAAGGTTTACGACACACATCCCTCACACCCCGCTCGGTAAGAGAGGAAAAAGTAGTACAATAATACGCCTTCGTCGAAGGTGAAATCCGTAGCTCTCAAAGCCGGTAATCAACCGTCGCCTCGGAGCCGGTAGTCGACCTATACTCAACGGATCGCGTGTGGATAAATCCACCAACCTGCGGCAGATCGGTCGACCGCTAAAAGCACACCGGTCGACCGGTCCCCCACACAGTACACAGTACTGTACAAACAAGTCTACCGGTCGAACCACGCCAACCGAATTACCGACCAATCGGTCGAACAAAAGTCATCTAGCGGTCGACCGTTTGGATGGTCTACGCTATACAAATTTATATAATATATATATCCGATCGGTCGAACCAAGGGGTCGTTCAACCGATAACAGGACTTCTCAGTATCTTGCCCAAGTGACATTCGGTCGACCGGAACTGCTATACAGTTCGACCGAAACATCACAGGCACTCTACTGCTTAATTAAAATGCTCAGTCGGTCGACCGAAAGTTAAAGAGCAGTCGACCGTTTTGATGGTCAAAGCTCCCAACCGACTTAGCATCGAATAGATCGGTCGAACAAGGTTAAGGGCGTTCAACCGTTTAATAAGTCAAAACCCCCAACCGACCCATTCTCATTGTTATTCGGTCGACCGGCTAAGTGGTCCCGTTCGACCGATAACAACATAACCCCTTTTTCCCGCACAAATCTGGCATAACGGTCGACCGTCCTAAGACATCGTTCGACCGTTCGCGGGTAAACATCAATATAATAATAGGATCGGTCGACTGCCCACAGGCACCGGTCGACCGATCGTCGTCTTCAACCTCTGAATTGGTTGAAATCCGACGGGGAATTCGACACCAACGTCGATCCCCAACACTCACAAAGCATAAGTGAGTTATATTGAAGATTTGACATACCTTTTGGTCGAGTGAAGAAGCCTCCCAAGCTTTGGCAACCTCAACCCACTTCTTCTCCACTTCTTCTTCTTCTTCTTCTTCTTCTTCTTCTTCACTTCTTCTCTCCTTCTTCTTCTCCAAAGAACACTTCTCTCACTCTCTGATAAACCAACAATGAAGCAAAATGTTTTCAATTAAATTCTTATCTAACTATATATAATTACCTCATAACTCATCACCTCTATCTCCTTCAATCCTACTCCAACACCTCATCTCTCAATTCTTATCCAATTCTCCACCTCATCCTTCACTAATCATGGTTTAATTAGGTTAATTAGGTTTAGTTTAGTTTAATTAAGGTGTTTTAGATTAGGTTATTACAATCTACCCTCCTTAAAAGAATTTCGTCCGCGAAATTCGAAACAACTCTGGATACAGCTTCCTGACATCCTCCTCGATCTCCCAGGTAGCCTCTCTGACACTGTGATGTTGCCACCTGACCTTCACCATCGGAATCGCTCTCCTCCTGAGCTGATGTACCATCTGATCCACAATCTCAACTGGTCTCTCATCTAATGACAAATCCTGCTGGATCTCCGGTACTGATATCTCAATCACATGAGCTGGATCGGTCACGTACTTCCTCAGCATAGAAACATGGAAGACGTTGTGAAGTCCTGCGAACTGTGGTGGTAGAGCAATCCTATATGCCACCTCACCGACCCGATCCAATATCTCAAAAGGTCTGACATATCTCGGACTCAGCTTCCCCTTCTTCCCGAATCTCATCACCCCTCTGGAAGGCGAGATCTTCAGGAAGACATGATCTCCTACATCAAAAGTCAGCTCACGCCTCCACGTATCAGCATAACTCTTCTGTCTGCTCTGCGCCGTAGCTAGTCGTCTCCGAATCACGTCGACCTTCTCTGAATACAACTGGATAATGTCAGGTCCAACTAGCTGTCTCTCGCCCACATCACTCCAGCATACCGGCGATCTACACGGTCTCCCGTATAATGCCTCATATGGTGTCATCCCAATACTCGAGTGGTAGCTGTTGTTGTAGGCGAACTCGATCAACGGCAAATGCTCATCCCAATGCCCGGCCCAGTCAAGTGTACACGCTCTCAGCATGTCCTCCAATGTCTGTATCGTCCGCTCTGACTGGCCATCTGTCTGTGGGTGGAAAGCTGTGCTAAACTTCAGACGTGTCCCCAGTGCTCTGTGTAGACTCTCCCAAAATCTCGAAGTGAATCTGGGATCTCTGTCTGAAATGATACTGACTGGTACGCCATGAAGTCTGACAATCTCATCAATATACAACTTAGCTAGACCCTCCAGAGCAAGAGTGGTCTTAATAGCTAAGAAATGCGCCGACTTGGTCAGTCGATCGACTATAACCCAAATCGCATCGTGGAATCTCCGTGTCTTCGGTAGCCCCGTAACAAAATCCATCGTCACATGCTCCAACTTCCACTCGGGCAACTCAATCCTCTGCATCTGCCCTGCTGGTCTCTGGTGCTCGATCTTCACCTGCTGACAGACCAAACACCTCGACACGAAGTCTGCAACGTCCTTCTTCATACCTCGCCACCAGAAGTTCCGCTGCAGATCTTTGTACATCTTGGTGCTCCCTGGATGAATGGAATATCTCGATCTGTGTGCCTCCTCCATGATATCATGTCTCAGGTCCTCTGTCTTCGGCACCCAGATACGATCTCTGAATCTCAGACCTCCATCCACTCCAACTCTGAAGTCTGATCAATCTCTGGCAGCTAACTGTAACAAACTGCTCAACTCCTCATCTGTAGTCTGAGCATGAATCACTGCTGATATTGTCTGAGGCTCTACTCTCAATCCTGCAATCACTGCACCCTCAGAGCTATCTGCAAATGGTCTCCACTCTGCTAAAGACTCCAGCAGTCGCCACTCCTGAATGCATAGGCCTGCTACTGATACCTCCACCTTCCGGCTCAAAGCGTCTGCAACTGTGTTCGCCTTTCCCGGATGGTAAGAGATAGTGAAATCGTAGTCCTTAATGAACTCAAGCCATCTGCGCTGCCTCATGTTCAGCTCCTTCTGCGAGAACAGGTACTTCAGACTCTGATGATCTGAAAACACCTCGAACTGCTCGCCATAAAGGTAGTGTCTCCAGGTCTTCAGTGCGTGAACCACTACTGCTAACTCCAAATCATGTGTCGGGTAATTCCTCTCATGGACCTTCAGCTGTCTGGATGCGTACGCGATCACCCTCCCGTGCTGCATAAGTACACATCCTAAGCCAACACCTGAAGCGTCACTATAAATCACGAATCCACCCGTGCCACTCGGCAATGACAAAACTGGTGTTGTGGTCAACAATCTCTTCAGCTCCTGAAAGTTGTCCTCGCACTTCTGCGACCATATAAAGGTGACTCCCTTCTGCGTCAGAGCCGTCAGTGGTGCTGCCAATCTCGAGAAGTCTTTGATGAAGCGACGGTAATAACCCGCCAGTCCAACAAAGCTCCTAATCTCCGTCACGCTCGTAGGGGTCCTCCACTGTGTCACTGCCTCTACCTTCGCCGGATCCACTGATATCCCCTCTGCCGATACAATGTGTCCGAGAAATGCCACTCTGTCCAACCAAAACTCGCACTTTGAGAACTTAGCATATAACTGCTGAGCCCTCAAGATGCTGAGTACAATCCTCAGATGCTCTCTGTGCTGCTCCACATCTGGTGAATAGATCAAAATGTCATCCACGAAGACAATCACAAATATATCAATATACTGCCTGAATGTCCGGTGCATCAGATCCATGAACGCTGCCGGAGCATTCGTCAATCCAAATGGCATCACCAAGAACTCATAGTGTCCATATCTCGTCCTGAAGGCTGTCTTCTGGATGTCCTCATCTCGGATCCTCAACTGGTGATATCCTGAACGCAGGTCAATCTTCGAGAAAACCTTCGCTGACTGCAGCTGGTCAAAGAGGTCCTCGATCCTAGGTAAGGGATACCTATTCTTCACCGTCACCTGGTTCAGCATCCTGTAGTCTATGCACATCCTCAAGGATCCGTCCTTCTTCTTCACAAACAAAACTGGTGCACCCCAAGGCGAGACACTCGGCCTGATAAATCCAGAGTCCATCAACTCCTGCAACTGCTTTTTCAACTCTGTCAACTCAGCAGGTGTCATCCGGTATGGAGCCTTCGACTGTGGTGTAGTGTCAGCTACCAACTCAATGCCGAACTCCAACTCCCGGTGTGGTGGTAAACCTGGAATCTCCGCTGGAAAAACATCCGCGAACTCCTGCACCACCTCTATGTCCTCTAACCTCTGAGACTCTGCCTCCGTAACCACAAGTGTCGCTAGAAATGTTGTACAACCCCGCTGCAACAACCTCTGAGCTCTCACGGCAGATACAATAATGCGACCCCCTCTGCTTCTGATCCCTCTAATCAGAATATCAGGCAAACCCTTCCTCGGGATCAAAATCTTCTTCTCACGGCACAAGACTCGAACATCATATTGGGACAGCCAATCCATCCCAAGTATGACATCAAAGTCCTCCATCGGTAGCAAGACCAGGTCTGCCGGAAACTCCTGATCTCCCGAAACAACCGTGGCGCCGGGGACAAATCTCCCCACAGTGCCCACCAGACCCAGGGGTGTGCTGACCTCCAAAGTGGCAATCAACATCGCA
The DNA here is from genome assembly GCA_963682175.1 of Triglochin maritima. Taxonomy (NCBI): domain Eukaryota; kingdom Viridiplantae; phylum Streptophyta; class Magnoliopsida; order Alismatales; family Juncaginaceae; genus Triglochin; species Triglochin maritima. The sequence continues at coordinate 47,763,154 of OY821777.1, forward strand.
AGGGTACAGCCCAACACTCTCGCAAATCGCTCTGAGATGAACGAGTGTGTCGCGCCACAATCAAAGAGCACCCTAGCTACTGAACCAGCGACAAGAAGTGTACCTTCCACAACAGCGCCTCCATCACGAGCCTCCTCTGCCTGGATGGTGTAAACTCTGCCGGTGCGCTGCCCCTGCTGTGGTCTGAAAGGTGGTCTACCTCCGCCTCCACCTCTGCCTGGTGCTGGTAAACCCGGTGGTCTGCTTGGTCCAGCTCCTCGACTCGGACAGCTCCTAATAAAGTGGTCCAGCTGGCCACAACCATGACATGCTCCGGGGGTGAAGCACGGCCCGGAGTGAAACCTCCCACAACTACCACAAGGCTCAGGTCGTGGTACTGCAACTCCTGCTCCCTCGAATCGGGGCCTCTTGCCCGGATTCCCTCCAGTCTGACCTCCTGGCCTCCCAGAGAACCTACCCGATGGCCTCCTCTCATCCTGGTAGTTCTCTCTGTAGTCACGATCGAGAACAGTAGCACTCTTCACTGCATCGGCTAATGTGCTCGGCATATGTGTAAGCACCTTCGTCCTCAACTGCTTCCGGAGCCCTCGGACGAACTTCCCCGCTCTCTGCTCCTGTATGATATACATCTCGGGACAGTAACGCTCAAGGGCGTTGAACTTCCCGATGTAGCCCGCCAGGGTCATGTCTCCCTGCTGAAGGCTCAGAAACTCCTCCCTCTTCGCATCCTGGACGTACGTACGAGACATGCATCAATCTCAAAGTCTAGCTAATTGGTTCTGTAACGTACCCGAAAACAGCGGAAAATTTAAACAATAATAAAGACAGTCAACGATCAACACGGGGCACGTCACGGGAAAACAAACTAACATATATATATAGAATATATAAGATACAGACCCACGTGGAAGTCAAACTATATAAATGAGTCAACTGTGATTACAACAAAAGTGAATGTACATGTAATCACTACCTCAAACAAAAGAAGATAATAAGGAAAACAGGATCTAATCCCGGGGGCACCGTCCTCGGTCACCACCTGACTCTAAACCTGCTCGCTACCTGAAATGAAAACAAATAAACATGCCTGAGTTCCCTGCAGGAACCCCGTATACCAAACCTCCTAAAATATAAAAAGGAATTAAAGACAATGCAATGCTATGCACATGATCATCCACCTCGGGCCCACAATAATGCCCTCACCGCCTCCGCGGCACTGAACCACTCCTGCCACTAGGGTCAAGTCAGTCCACCGCTGCCTCACAAGGGTCAGTCGACACCACTGCTCCCCAAAAAGTGCAGGAAGGAACCCCCGGTACACGCCGCACTCCAGGAGCGAGTCAGCCCGTCGAATACACAACTCGGGTCAGACAACAGCCGCTGCTCCCCCAAGAGCTGCCAAACGCGCACCCTGCCGGAACATCCTCGGCCTACCGCTAAACCCTCGCAAACTGCCCAAGGTTTACGACACACATCCCTCACACCCCGCTCGGTAAGAGAGGAAAAAGTAGTACAATAATACGCCTTCGTCGAAGGTGAAATCCGTAGCTCTCAAAGCCGGTAATCAACCGTCGCCTCGGAGCCGGTAGTCGACCTATACTCAACGGATCGCGTGTGGATAAATCCACCAACCTGCGGCAGATCGGTCGACCGCTAAAAGCACACCGGTCAACCGGTCCCCCACACAGTACACAGTACTGTACAAACAAGTCTACCGGTCGAACCACGCCAACCGAATTACCGACCAATCGGTCGAACAAAAGTCATCTAGCGGTCGACCGTTTGGATGGTCTACGCTATACAAATTTATATAATATATATATCCGATCGGTCGAACCAAGGGGTCGTTCAACCGATAACAGGACTTCTCAGTATCTTGCCCAAGTGACATTCGGTCGACCGGAACTGCTATACAGTTCGACCGAAACATCACAGGCACTCTACTGCTTAATTAAAATGCTCAGTCGGTCGACCGAAAGTTAAAGAGCGGTCGACCGTTTTGATGGTCAAAGCTCCCAACCGACTTAGCATCGAATAGATCGGTCGAACAAGGTTAATGGCGTTCAACCGTTTAATAAGTCAAAACCCCCAACCGACCCATTCTCATTGTTATTCGGTCGACCGGCTAAGTGGTCCCGTTCGACCGATAACAACATAACCCCTTTTTCCCGCACAAATCTGGCATAACGGTCGACCGTCCTAAGACATCGTTCGGCCGTTCGCGGGTAAACATCAATATAATAATAGGATCGGTCGACTGCCCACAGGCACCGGTCGACCGATCGTCGTCTTCAACCTCTGAATTGGTTGAAATCCGACGGGGAATTCGACACCAACGTCGATCCCCAACACTCACAAAGCATAAGTGAGTTATATTGAAGATTTGACATACCTTTTGGTCGAGTGAAGAAGCCTCCCAAGGTTTGGCAACCTCAACCCACTTCTTCTCCACTTCTTCTTCTTCTTCTTCTTCTTCACTTCTTCTCTCCTTCTTCTTCTCCAAAGAATCACTTCTCTCACTCTCTGATAAACCAACAATGAAGCAAAACGTTTTCAATTAAATTCTTATCTAACTATATATAATTACCTCATAACTCATCACCTCTATCTCCTTCAATCCTACTCCAACACCTCATCTCTCAATTCTTATCCAATTCTCCACCTCATCCTTCACTAATCATGGTTTAATTAGGTTAATTAGGTTTAGTTTAGTTTAATTAAGGTGTTTTAGATTAGGTTATTACAGGTTCCCTCAAACTCCACCATGTGTTTGTTCATCTCATGGTCCAATATCTTTGTTGTTGTTGTTGTCGTCATCGTTATCTTCGTTAGAAAAGGAGCAAATCATTAGGTTCCGACCTCAAATAAGTGACCACCAAAAACAACACCAACTCAAAGGCTAAAGCTTCAAATTTTGGTCCTTAATTCATCGTCGTCTTCATCTGACTACTACCCTTTTGTTCAAGTGGTTGTAGAAGTGGGAGAAATGTGTTGGGAGGGGGATCTAACAATGCACTAACTCGACACGGATTAAACGCACCATGTAAAATAGAATATTGATTGCGGAATTAACTTCGGACCCTCTCCCAAACACAATTGCAACAAGAACACACGCAAGATGGAAATAAAACAAGCAAATAACACATGCACACCTGAAACAACCACGACACACGCGTTTTACAAGGTTCGGCAACGTGCCTACGTCCTTGGGGGGTCTCCTGCGGGTTTCCTTTCCTTCTTCCGTTTCTCCAACAAGAGAAGCAACCGAGATTACAAACGCTTGGAGGCAATAGGTCCTCCAAATCACTCTAGATCTATCTCTAGCCTTAATCTCTCAACTCACAATGAAGGAAACTAACTTGTATGCAATGTATGAAAGAGGAAGTACAAACAAACTCTTTTATAGACTCAAAAAACCGAGCTAAAATTAAGCAATAACCGAGCAGAACTATTCATGCGCACGGTTAACCGACGCTCGCTCGGTTAACCGTGAATGCCTCAACAGGAAATATTCCTGTTCCGATTCGGTTAACCGGATCCTTCTCGGTTGGCCGAGGGAACTATTCTCGCGCGTCTCGGTAGACCGCGAGAACGCTTCTTGCACGAACTAACGAACTATTCCAACAACCCTTCGGTAGACCGAGTAACCCTCGGTAATCCGTTCCAACTTGGACATGCACTTTCCAGATTCTCGGAACACCAAAAATCCCCTCAACGGTTTACCGAACCGTTGTTCCGAAGTGCTTGAAACCTTCTGACGGTAGACCGAATCCAATTCGGTCGTCCGATCCCAGCTGCACACGGAGTGCCTGGAATCCTCGGGTCGGTGGACCGAATCCAATTCGGTAGACCGACCCGTCTTCGCCGAAAATCTCCTGGGTTGTGCGTCGGTGAACCGAATCCAATTCGGTCGACCGACTCTTCCTGGTTTTGCTTCCTTAACAAATATAAGCCAATATTCAACAATCTCCACCTTGGTTTAGATTTGTTACCTGAGTCTTCTTCTAACCCGCATCCTTCGTGTCTACACGAGACACCACTTGGCGCTACCCCCGGAGCGCCCTCCTTCTCACCTTCTGAGGACATTGAGAAGCTTTGAGCACAACTCGAACTTCTCCCGATTGACGACCTTGGTCATCATATCCGCAGGATTCTCACTTGTGTCGATTTTCTGGAGAACAACCTGCCCTTCTTCGATCCACTCTCGGATCCTATGGTACCTTACTTCAATATGTTTGGTCCTTGAGTGGAACGTCTGATCCTTGGCTAGATAAATTGCACTTTGACTATCGCAATGCAATTTGGTCACTTCTTGTTCCATCCCCAAAGAGCTAACCAAACCCTTCAACCATATAGCTTCTTTTCCGGCATCGACAGCAACCATGTACTCCGCTTCCGTTGTTGACAACGCGGTAGTGTGTTGGAGAACCGATCTCCAACTCACTGGACCTCCACCCAAAGTGAACACGTACCCTGTTGTGGACCTCCGCTTATCCAGATCTCCAGCGTAATCTGAATCGACGTACCCCTCCACCTGCCTTTGTGCTCCATCTTTGGTGAACTTCAAGCTAACATCCATGGTTCCCTTCAGGTACCTCAGCAGCCACTTCAACGCTTCCCAATGCTCTTTTCCTGGGTTAGCCATATAACGACTCACGAGGCTAACTACGTGTGAAATGTCTGGCCTAGTGCAGATCATAGCATACATAACGGATCCGACTGCACTAGCATATGGAACTTTCTCCATATCTCTCCTTTCCTTTTCAGTAGAGGGGCTGCACTTCAACGAGAATTTGAAGTGAGCACTCATAGGTGTGGCCACCTGCTTGGCGTTCTCGAGATTGTACCTCTCGAGTATCTTCTGGATATAACTCCTTTGAGTGAGCAGAATTTCACCTTTCTCGGTATCCCTTGAGATCTCCATACCGAGAATCTTCTTTGCACTCCCGAGGTCTTTCATCTCAAACTCCCCGTGAAGCTTCAGTTTGAGATCATCTATATGATTCATCTCCTTAGCCGCGATCAACATATCATCGACATATAAAAGCAAGAACACGTGTGTGCCGTCTCCAAGACTCCGCAAGTATACACAACTATCATAATCGCAACGTACAAAACCATTATTAATCATAAATAAATCGAACCTTTTGTACCATTGCCTCGGCGATTGTTTAAGTCCATAGAGGGACTTCTTCAGCTTGCATACTTGTCCTTCCTTGCCTCGTGTGATGAACCCGTCTGGCTGCTTCATATAGATCTCCTCCTCTATGTGCCCGTGAAGAAAAGCTGTATTTACGTCCATCTGCTCTAACTCCATGTTATCCATAGCTAACAACACTCTAATAGAGGTATGCTTTATAACGGGTGAGAAGATCTCGTTGTAATCGACCCCTTCCTTCTAAGCATATCCTTTTGCCACCAACCTTGCTTTATATTTTATCTCCTCCATAGGAGATGACCCTTCCTTCTTCCTGAAGATCCACTTGCACCCAATCGCGCGCTTTCCCTTGGGGAGCTCCGTTAACTCCCAAGTTTGATTCTTATGAAGAGACTCCATCTCTTCGGTCATGGCCACCATCCACTTGTTCCTGTCCTCCTGCTCAATAGCTTCTTCGAATGTGCAAGGGTCCCCACATTCGGTAACAAGTGCAAACGCAATACTAGCATCATCGTGACCATACCTCATCGGTGCCTTTGTGATCCTCTTTTGTCTTCCTTGAGCAATACTCTCTTGCTCAGCTTCCTCCTCTACTCGTGAGTCAATTGTTTCCTGCTGAACCTCTTGATTCGATTCTTCCCTTGAAGTCGTGACCCCAACTTCGATTTCGTCTTCCTGCATGGGAACCTCTTGCTGCTCTTTCTCCTCAAGGCCCTTGAGCAAACTTGTCTCGTCAAAGACCACATTACTCCGTAGGAGTACCTTCTTGCTCACCGGATCCCAAAGCTTATATCCTTTCACCGTCCTATCGTAACCAAGGAATATGCACTCCTTTGATTTCGAATCCAGCTTCGACCGTTGTGTCTCATCAACCAACGCATAGGCTTTGCATCCAAATATCCTAAGCCTTGAGTAATCAAATAGCTCACCCGTCCACACTTCCTGAGGCGTCTTTAATTCAAGTGCTGATGACGGTGAGATATTTACTAAATAGCATGCAAGATCTACTGCTTCCGCCCAGAAATCCTTCGACAGATTTGCATGAAGCCTCATGCTCCTTGCCCGTTCGCATAGTGTCATGTTCATCCTTTCAGCTACGCCGTTTTGTTCCGGACTCCGCGGTGTAGTGAAATGCCTCGTGACGCCTTCTTTCTCACAGAAACTTGCAAACTCCCTTGAGGTGTACTCACCTCCGTTATCTGTCCGTATGTACTTCACAAATTTTCCTGTACTCTTCTCTACTTGGGCCTTCCATGCTTTAAACTTATCAAAGACATCAAATTTATTTTTCAGAAAATAAACCCATACCTTCCTTGAGAAGTCGTCTATGAATGTGACGAAATATTCGGCTCCACCCTTTGACCGAACCTGAGCCGGTCCCCAGACGTCTGAGTGCACATACTCCAGAATTTCCTTCGTCTTGTGGATAGTCGTCTTGAATCGAATCCTGTGCTGTTTACCGAAGACACAATACTTGCAAAAATCCAATTTGCAGCTCCTAACACCCTTCAGCAATCCTTGTTTGTGTAGCTCACACAAACCCTTTTCCGACATATGACCAAGCCTCATATGCCAAAGTACGGTGCTGTCTTCGTCGTGTGCAACATTTGATGCACCTTTTCCTGCTACTGCATTCCCGAGCATCCAATACAAGTTGCCCACCTTGGTTCCCTTTATCACTGTCATCGCACCATGAGTGACCTTGATTTTCCCGTCCCCACCGGACCATCTCCACCCGAGAGTATCAAGCTCTCCTAGAGAAATCAGATTCTTCTTCAACTCTGGTACGTGACGCACACCCGTCAGCGTTCGAATGCACCCATCGAACATCTTGAACTATACGGAACCAATACCAACGGTAGTGCACGGCGCATCGTTGCCCATAACAACGATCCCTCCTTTCAGTGGCTCATAGGATGTGAACCACTCCTTGTCCGGGCACATGTGAAAAGATGCTCCTGTATCCAAAATCCATCCAGATGATGATTTGTCAATACCTGCAGCGCAAACCGTTAGAATGTCGACTTCGTTCTTCTCCTCCACGACGCTAGCGGAGTTGTACCCGTCTTTCCCTTTCTGCAGCGACTCCTTGAAGGTCCTACAATCACGCTTCATATGACCAACCTTCTTGCAGAAAAAACATTCAAAGGATCTCCCCTTTGATTTGGACCGCCCTTTACCGTTGTTTCTTCCTTTGTTACCCGTCCTGCCCCTTTCCGGTGCTGCGATCAATCCTTCACCCTTCTCGAAAGAGCTACTACTCAAATTCTTCCTTGCATCGTAGGAGATCAGCGTGCCCTTGACCTCCTCTAATACCAACGACTCCTTGCCATATATGATCGTGTTCACCAAGTTCTCATACGAGTCCGGCAGCGACGTCAATAACAACATTGCTTTGTCTACATCCTCCATCTTGTCCTCAAGCTGAGTTAGATCAGCTATCAACTTATTGAACACCGAGAGATGCTCAATGAACGGCGTGTTTTCCTTCATCCGAAGCATGTACAGTTGACGCTTCAGATTCAACTTGTTGCTAAGGTTCTTCTTCATGAACCTCTCCTCCAGAAGTTTCCAATATTCTGCCGCGGTCTTCGCCGATTCCTCGAAAAGCAAATCATCCGAGAGGCACAACTCGATGATTCCAATAGCCCGGAGATTCAGACTCTCCCACTTTTCGTCGGTCATCTTCGACGGCTTCTTCTCCACTCCATCCAACGTCAGCAGTAGCCCGTCCGTCTGAGACATCAACGCACGAACCCTCCGTTGCCATGTTGAGAAGTTCCCTTTCCCGGTGAATTTCTCCACCCGAAAGTTCCGCGCTTCCTCCGCCATCGAAAGTGCAACCAAAGCTCTGATACCAGCTGTTGGGAGGGGGATCTAACAATGCACTAACTCGACACGGATTAAACGCACCACGTAAAATAGAATATTGATTGCGGAATTAACTTCGGACCCTCTCCCAAACACAATTGCAACAAGAACACACGCAAGATGGAAATAAAACAAGCAAATAACACATGCACACCTGAAACAACCACGACACACGCGTTTTACAAGGTTCGGCAACGTGCCTACGTCCTTGGGGGGTCTCCTGCGGGTTTCCTTTCCTTCTTCCGCTTCTCCAACAAGAGAAGCAACCGAGATTACAAACGCTTGGAGGCAATAGGTCCTCCAAATCGATCTAGATCTATCTCTAGCCTTAATCTCTCAACTCACAATGAAGGAAACTAACTTGTATGCAATGTATGAAAGAGGAAGTACAAACAAACTCTTTTATAGACTCAAAAAACCGAGCTAAAATTAAGCAATAACCGAGCAGAACTATTCATGCGCACGGTTAACCGACGCTCGCTCGGTTAACCGTGAATGCTTCAACAGGAACTATTCCTGTTCCGATTCGGTTAACCGAATCCTTCTCGGTTGGCCGAGGGAACTATTCTCGCGCGTCTCGGTAGACCGCGAGAACGCTTCTTGCACGAACTAACGAACTATTCCAACAACCCTTCGGTAGACCGAGTAACCCTCGGTAATCCGTTCCAACTTGGACAAGCACTTTCCAGATTCTCGGAACACCAAAAATCCCTTCAACGGTTTACCGAACCGTTGTTCCGAAGTGCTTGAAACCTTCTGACGGTAGACCGAATCCAATTCGGTCGTCCGATCCCAGCTGCACACGGAGTGCCTGGAATCCTCGGGTCGGTGGACCGAATCCAATTCGGTAGACCGACCCGTCTTCGTCGAAAATCTCCTGGGTTGTGCGTCGGTGAACCGAATCCAATTCGGTCGACCGACTCTTCCTGGTTTTGCTTCCTTAACAAATATAAGCCAATATTCAACAAAATGAAGTTCGAGTTGATCCAATTTTGAACATCCCAAATGGTGGATTCTTTACTTTTTGGCATCTACGTACTTTGCAGAAGTGGCAAAGTGAAGACCAACAAAACGAAGTTCATGAGCCCTCCACATTCTTCAAAGGAAAATGTTGTTTTGGACCATTGTAGGTGATTCAAATTAGACCTTGGTGAACTACATAAGAGGATGAGGGAATTTGTTGTTTCATGCATGTTTGTGTATTGGTTGTTTGCAAGTGTGTGTATTGCAATGACAACAGAGAAAAAGAGTTTTAAAAGTGGGGAATGTGCTGGTTGGAACATATATATTGAATACTTCATGTTTTCTTCCTTTGCCTAACCTTCCATGTCATTTGCCTTTTCATTCCTGTTTAGTGTTCTAAAGCACAAAGACCTTGCTTGCCTTCCTGAGGTATTTAATTATATTCTAAGTTAGTTATTTTAAATTGCTTCATGTATAAATTATATATTCATACACGCTTGCCTTAACACGCAGACACACACCCCACTGTTTATTATTGGTACAAAGATATAGTTACAAAAAGAAGTGGTAGTAACATCCAAAGTTAATGAGTGGTGCAAATTGATGCAAAAACACGTCGAGGAATATTCATGTTCCAAGAAGATATATATCTAAAGGTAACACAAGACGTGTTGTGCTATTACACTACTATCTCTTTGGTCTCGTACAACTTATTTAATTACTGTAACGCCCCGAAAATTACTGAAAATTTAAAACTTTTAAAAGATACAAAAATCAACACTAGGATCGTTACCAAACTACAATTATATATATAAAGTGGTATACTGAATTAATACAAGAGTCAATGATGATTACAACCCAACATAAAATATATACAAACACAAAAAATATACAAGGGAAATCATCCACCTCAAGATCTGGAAGAAGGACAGGATCTGGTCAGGGTGCTCCTGTCCGCAGTCACCACAACCTACTGACGCGCACGACCTGACATGCGACACTACAATGTCTGAGTTTCCCATAAGAAAACCCTGTATGCCAAACCTTTAAGATATGAACATAACATATATATGAGACATGAAATAAAGAATGCAATAAAAGCACAACTGCCACCGTGCACACAAAGCACTGCTGGAAAACATCGGTCACGGGTCTCAAGCGTCCTCTCACCCCAACCCCACAACACACGTGCACACAGGGCACCGCCGGAAAACATCGGTCACAACAACGTGCTCACAAGGCACCGCCGGTCAGAGTCTCGGTCACAACAAATGTGCTCACAAGCCACCCGCTCCATAGAGCCACAACCACAATCTTCCTCTCAAGCCGGCATGTTCGTACCGTCACCCCAAAAAGGTCGGGGACCCATTGCCCTCGAGGCAGATCCAAACCACACACGACACCATCATCCATATACAAAACAGTGCCCAAATGGTCGAACTAAAATCCATAAACGGTCGACCGAACTCCACTACTATTCCGCAAAATAACCGAAATAACGTCCAACCGGTCGAACGACAAAGGGGCCCGTTCGACCGAAATCCATCAGTGAAATCCTCTTTTGCTCATAAAGCATAAACGATCGAACAACACATGCCCACAGTTGACTGAAACAACTCTTCCGGACGACCGGCCATCAAGTTAACGAGCGGACGACCGTTTGGACGGTCAACGCTCCAACCGACCTATGACAGTATTTTCGGTCGACCGGCAAAGGAGTCTCGTCCGACCGGAAACACCCAGAATCTCCATCTTCTCGCCCAACACGCAAAACCAATCGACCACCCCAAGTGTATCGTTCGACCGGTGCAAGAGATGTCGCACAAAATACACTACATCCGGTCGACCGAACCACTTTCCCGGTCGACCGTTCCCGTGCAAAAATCTGCTGCACAAGTCAGACGAGTCATTTGGCCTACCGTTGACCACTCCAATCCTCACGAAAGCTTAATGGAGGATTAAACTAAAGCTTGACATACATTTAAGTCTTGAAGAAGACTTTGAAGAACCCACGAAGGTTGCTTCCACGAGCACTTCTTCTCCACGCACTTTCTCCGGTGAACGCCTCGCTCCTGATCACTCCATTCCAACAACACTTGAGCTACCCTCGCCTTTGCCGAGAGAGTTTGTGTGTGGGTGAGAGAGTGTGGGAAGAGAGAGAGAGAAATCACCTTATATACTCTTCTCCTCAACTCATCTTGGTCGTCCATCTCAAACCTCCTCTAATCCAACACCTAAAACATAATTAACTCATAAGCAAAAGATTAAGATATAACAATTACAGGAAAAAAAACACCTAACTTGTTTAATTACAACCCTCCTATACAAGGGAAGGTTGTCTTGGATAAGCATCCCACTATGCTCAGACCAGTGCAGTTGTTTAACTTGTACTGTTTTGTTGTTGTTATCTAGAATTTGCAATCATGTCCTGGGATGTGTTTGTCTTGTCATCATCAATCAAGTTAAGTAAATTACAACAAAAAACATGTATACCAAATGGAATACGAGCATAGTTAACATAATATACAAAGTGGAATATGGATGTTCTAGTTTAGGTTAAGGGAGAATTTGTGTAACGCCCGAGTCCGGACAACTGCTCACCCCCCCGAACCCGGTGCGTTAAGATACGATCTGCGATCCTGACCGCTGCGCACTCTGATATTTAAATCTATCTGATAGACCCATAATTAATCTGACAAATATAATCAACAAATTGTGAGCTCGACAGCCCGCAAGTACCAACCATCAATCAATCAGAATCATAATCATGTGGAAAATAATACAGAATGTGACATTCAGTCAATGAACACAATCAAGAGACATGCATCACAAATAATATGCATGCATAACAATCTGGAACCCCCATTCGGATTCGACCACATCCTGTGCTTCTGTAATCTATCAATCAGTCAGACGCACACCTGGTAGCTCCACACTAACGACAGGCAGCTCTTTCCTCTCCCGGGTGGCTCCACGTTGTCCGCTAGGCAGCTCTTTCCTAAGTTGCTCTGCCAGAAACATACACACAGCCACAGGACATGTCGACCGAAACACCACCATGCAATCATATGCATATCCATAAAATCAACATCAATACTCAGCATGCATGCAACTACGAATATCAAGAGAGACAGACATGATATGAAACTGAAGAATAACGAATCAGTACTTGCCTCAAAATCTCCATCTTTTTCTTCTTTATATTCTTCTCAAAATTTCATCTTCTCCTAAAACCACACAATCATCCAATAATCTTAATTATTCTATTAAGATATTTGATTATTACCTCAACTAAAAAATTCAGGATATTACAATTTGTCTTAGGGATGGCAGGATAAACTCTACTAATGAGCACACTGAAACATTTGATTTAGTATTTACATGTATATTCTTTTTTTCTTCTTCAAGTAATTAAAAAGAACCCGAAAGCCTGAAGATGCAATATTTACATATTGATCACGTCAAAGAGGCAAACTGTTACAGATCCCATATTTATTGTAAATTGTAGTTTACCCTAATTTTTAAAAGTCCATAACAACCCTCCAGACTTTTGAATTGGCAATAAAGATCTCTCATCCCCAACATTATTTTATTCTTATGCTCAGTTAACTGAATACTAAAAAGATCAAAAAAATCATTTGTGGTAACAGATAAAACTCTTTCAAGTGCTAGCTAAGGTGAGAAGACTGGTGTGGTGCCTCTTAAATATGAGCAATTAGTAAGCTTTAAAATATGATTAGAACCTAAATGAGCGTACGTAGTAAGATCATGAATACAACTTACAGCTACACTATGAGACAACATCTATCATCATCTTTTCTACTAACAAAAGACCAACTGTATTCATTAAAGTTTTACATACATGAATAGTATCTGAACTTTGACCAAACATGTGGAATGAGAGCATTATATTTCCTTAATGATTTTTGTTTTGTTTTGAAAAACTATCTTGAATGAGTACTGGGTAAACATTGTTTCTTGAGAAATTATTATTTTTTGTTGAAAAGTAAAAAAACAAGTTTTTTTAGAAAAAGTAATGAGTAAGCCATTGGGGTGAGATTGGGAGAGTAATGTCTTATCACGGGTCTACTTCAAAGTGAAAGTTTGATATGATTGAAAGGAGAGTTCCAAGTGAGAATAGGCCACATCACATGGTCACACTGTTGTTCATCTTCATCAAAGGATTAGACACCCCCAACCATTCAAACCACAAACAACCAAGTTGACCACCTTCCCTTACTGCAACCTTTTGGCTAGGGCTCCCATGCATGCATCCTGATTTCTCAAATTGGAGCTAATTATTAGTTAATTACTTATGTAACCAACAAAGACTTTAGATGGTTGTCTTGTGGTTCCATAATTTTGTTGGGACTTCATATCCTTTAATTAACAAGGAGATGGAGATGGAGATGGGTGTATTTCATTTATTTTGCCCGAAAATTTATACGTTAATAAACTCCTTCTCTAAAGATACATAAAAAATATAATAGTTTGCCAGATGTGAGTGTGTGAGTCGTGATTTCAACATGATCGACAAGTAGGATATTCAATTTTAATTTCTTTTACCTTTTTAAGTTGTTGATACAAAACTCAAACTAGTGGATATATTTCACATGGAAATGAATCTTTCTTTTAATAAAAAAAGAGAGAAATCTAAAATCAAGACAAAGGATGGTACATTATTGGTCATTTGAAGTGACGGCACATATATATGATATGACATCCATTAACATGTCAATGACAACGATTAATTTTTCAGATAATATTGTTTCACCAACTTACAATATGACTCCTTACTCTCTTGTTTTGGAAAGCATTATGATTCCTTACTTCATTATATATGGATCTTCTTCAACACACATGATTTTAATTGTTAGATTTATAGCCACCAAGAATATATATATCTTAGTTGATTTACTAAAATCATTGAATTCGCAAGTATTAATGTAACATCATCGTATTATGCTCATCACGTACATATATGAACTAATTCCTAGAAGTGCATATGTTGTATGATATGATACAACAGGGAAGAAATCCCAAATTAAAGGAGAAAACAAAATTTATCTTTAGGAGTGTTTTGTTCTAAAAGTAGTAGTAGTGCACGTACAAAATTAAGCAATATTACAGTACAGCTAGCTACAAATTGAACTAAATTTACTTACAATTAATGAAGCCCAAAATGAAACCAAATCCATGAAGTGGATTGCAAATAACACAACATTCAGAATCCCCACTCAAGAAGCTTTAATTTGTAGCTTGGCATGACTCATCCATATATGTTCCAAAAAGCCTCATCCATATTGGCGTGTATGGTATTATTATTATTATTATTATTATTATTATTATTATTATTATTATCCATCATGGCCGAGAATTCAGAGGTCAAGGTGGCTCCATTAAACCCTTGGGTTGGCAAAGCCGGTGGAAAACCTAGATTATGATCGATGTAAGGCCCAACGAATTCACCATTCATGATCAGTTGAGAATTGTATCCATCATTGGTCGGGACCGATGTGATTAATTGTGATCTTTCTTGCCATTGATGACTATGCACAAACGCGTCGGTTGGAGTGTGATTAATCTCGTACATCATTTGGTCATACAAGCCGAATTCTTCGTGTCCACATCGCATCTCCGGTTGAAGAGAGGGTTGTTTGGAGGAGGACATAATCATGGGTTGGTGTAATATTATTGGGACGTGATCATCTATGTTGTTGTTGTTGTTGTTGTTGTTTTGATGAGTTGTTGTTGTTGTTGTTGTTGAATGGAGGAGTAGTTGTTGTGATGAAGCCATTTTCTCTAGCAATCTCGGCATCCAAAAGCAACGTACAGCATCATGGAACAATGCGCTGTTGGAATCGATTTTTAGTTGTCTTGCTTGCTTTTGCACTCTTGTTCTCCAATAGTTCTTTATCTCATTGTCTGTTCTTCCAGGTAGGTATTGTGCGATCCTCGACCACCTATATACACAACCCAATTAATCAATAATCAATTCAAATGACACTCTACGTACCAAGATTAATTGTCTTCAAATTAATTAATTATTATTTAAAGAAAGAAGTCTGTGTGAGAAACATTTCTTGACTGCTTAATTGACATGGTTGTCTCACCTCACAAATTAACCCTTGTTTTGGAGAAACATGAATGTCTCATATATATATATATATATATATAGGGTCAAGCTCTAGTGAACCCAGGGCTCATCAAATTTAGTTTAAGCCTCATACAATCTCACCATTGGATCTTATTTAAAGTTAATCTCACCATTCATTAGCATAACCGTTTTTTTCTTAATCTACCTTACATTTTGAAATGAGTGGTGGATATTGTGGGGGCTTAATTTATTTTGATTAAGCCATGGGCTCACTTGAGAAGTCATGTATATATATATAGGATCAAGCTCTAGTGAGCCCAGGGCTCATCAAATTTATTTTAAGTCTCCTACAATCTCACCATTGGATCTTATTTACAGTTAATCTCACCATTCATTAGCATAACCGTTTTTTTCTTAATCTACCTTACAATTTGAAATGAGTGGTGAATATTGTAGGAGCTTAATTTAGAAAAGTTGAGCCCTGAGCTCACTAGAGAATTCTTGTATATATATATATATATATATATATATATATATATATATATATATATATGGATTGAAGGGTAATTAATTACAAGTTACTGCTCCTAAATCAACAAGAACAATTTCCCAATTGTGCTATATATATGTGTGTGTATTTTGGCAATCGAAAGCTAACATTAAGTGCTCATACAGGTTTAAGCGCAAGTGTTCAAGTAACTGTGTTGTGTAGAACAATACTATATTAATCAACATAATTTCTAATACACACTTTAATGGGATGCACTATTTAATGGGAAAGCTACTTGAATATGATTACATAAGTCGCAAATTCTAAAATAACCCTAAATTAAAAAGGTAGAAAATCAACCCTAGCTATATATTTTATACTACGTGTATAATTAAAATTACCTCTGTCGATCAGTCATTTTGCAAAAGATCGATATCACCACTCATCAAGTTCCTCTGATTATACTCATCAAGATTCTAGGGTTTGACGCATGGATGGATGCATGAAATGATATGGATGATATAAGAATTAACTAACTACCTGTTTCCCCACTTGGAATGAAGCTCTAGTATGAGAATTTGCTCCTCAGGTGTCAAATTCCCTCTCTTCACATCAGGTTTGAGATAGTTAAGCCACCTCAACCTACAACTCTTCCCTGACCTCTTCAAACCTTCATAAAACCAACCACAAATCAAACCCTAAGATGTTTAACCTTTCATTCACATGAATCGATCACATCTTTATTTCAAAAATTACGAATCAAGCTATAAATTAATTAAGTTTATGTGTACCTGAGCATCTTGCAAGCAAATTCCACCTTCCTTCCCCATGACAAGCAATGTAGTGGATGAGAAGTGTGTCCTCCTCTAATGTCCATGGCCCTCTCCTAATCACCTCCATATTATTCTCCTCTTGATTGTAGGTGGTGCACCTTTTCTTATCACTAGACATGATCTTCGCTAGCTTTTGCATGTGTAGATGAAATTACACCACACCTTCTTCAAATTATATAGATAGACCTCTATTACTATAGCACCTAATCGCGTAATTATTGGTGGTCCATTCCTCTCTTTTGGTTATAATGACTTGGGTACAGTAACATAAAAGCAGGCTTTGGTCCTTTTTGAAGTGATCTATGAAAGCTAAAAGAAACATAGATACGTAGATTAGTTTGTTTAAAAAATTAATGGCTACCGCGTTAATTTCATGGAGTATTGGGTGTCCATTCCATCTTTCTAATCAAAACTTTACATAACATCTATCCTATCTTCTTCTCAAAGAAATATATATCCAAAAGAAAAATCTTCTTGAGAATTTGTAAGTAATGCACACTTCAATATGAGCCATAATCATGAGTGACTTGCCTATAAAAGACGGAGCAACCTTTAATGTTCATAAGATAGTCATACCTTATTATTAGACTACAACCATTAGCTCATCGACGGGTAGGCACCTTTGTCTCTAATTTTACTACTTTTGACACCAAACGTGTTTGACCAACCTTAGTTATATGCAACTTTCCACAACCTAGAAGTTTACTAGCTAAGGTTTGTGGTTGAGTTTAAAAGATCGAAGATGAGATGATGTGGTTGATATTTGTGTAATCTATGGGTAGTTTGGCTGCTGGAATGTTGAAATTAAAAAGCTTACCGACCAATCCAGAAGACTTCAAAGTTTGTTGGTGTCTCCCCTATCCAGCAGCATACGCTTCAATAGTTCCCCTCAACCCATACATGATAACATAATCACTTGTTGTTGATATAAAGCCATCACTTGTGACAAGTAACCAAAAGATAGAGACATGCATATGTCTAGGGTTAATTCTATAATAACTGTGTGGTTTATTCTCGAATTATTAACTCAAACATTCTCTTAATTACCTATCTAGGTGCATATGAAGTCCCGCATATTTTGTGATTAAAAAATATATATTAGTGTGTGTGTTGTTATTATATACTATGAAGTAACCTAATTTATGCATCTCACAATACCTTTTGACAAGTATATATAATAAGTTGTTGGAAATACCAAAATACAACCAAGATACACTTACCTTTTTGGGCTCAGAAGGAAATCTCATCATAGCCGTTACACCATAGCCGTTTCCAGATCTTCACCAAAGGAAAGAATTGTGATTCACGCTCCTCTCTTATTTTAGAATGTAACCAACGACTATATCATTGTAAAACCTATAAATACACTTGTACAATTCAAAATACAACAGATAATAACAAGAAATACAATCTCCCTACTGTTTCTCGTCCTCCAGCAAAATCAATATGGTATCAGAGCAGTAAATCGACAAACCACTAGACCTCAGGCTCCCCGGAGCTCATCATCGGTCTTCGCCTCGTTCAAGGGGGTTGAAGGCTACCACCACCTACATCCAAACCCTCAAAACACAAACCCAAAACCATGACCGACCATACAACCAACCAAACAGACTCCAACACATCATCACGGTTGGTCACCACCTTATTCAACGGGACCAACTATCTCTCGTGGTCGCGCGCCGTCACTCTCTCCCTCAGCGGCAGGGGGAGACTGGGCCACATCACCGGGAAAAGCAAAAAACCCGAAGGCATCGGGACAGAACACAAACAGGAGGAATGGCAAAACGGGGATCACCTCGTTATGTCATGGATCTTCGCCTCGATGCAACCCAATATTGGGGAGATCTTCCTGTACAAGGAAAGCGCACTGGAGCTATGGGAAGCAATCCACGAGCATTACGGCAAAGCCCAAAATTTTGCACATGTATTCAAGCTAAAGCAGGAAATCTCACAGACTCGCCAAAATCAAAAAACCATCACAGAGTATCTGGGGACCCTCAGGAGAGCGTGGGATGAATTGGGGGTTTACGAACCACCAACGACCGATGCGAAAATCATCCAACAACGGACAGAACAAGACCGGATCTACCAGTTTCTGGTAGGTCTGGATGGAAGCTACGAAAATCTACGAAGTCAAGTGCTAATGGCACCAGAACTCCCGTCTCTTGCAGCCGTCACCGGGATGATCCAACGCGAGGAAACTCGACGAAGGACCACCGCTCAGTCGCAAGGACTCTCCGACAACAACAACCAAAACGAAAACCATGCGTTTCTTGTCGGAAAAAACCAAAACCAAACCCAAAATCAAAACCACAGCAAGAAGAGATATGGAAATCGCAAAGAAGAACACTGCGACAACTGCAAAAAGAACGGACATAGCAGGAACAATTGCTGGTTCCTCTTCCCGCACCTCCGACCATCAAAAGATAACGACAAAAGAGATAGCGATGGAAGATTCAACACGAGACCAGGGGGCAGCGGCGGCTACAACACCATCGCAGGAGGCGGCAGCCACCAAGCGAACCAAAACCCTAACCCTTTTTTTTCGCTGCAGGACCAAAATGGAAACAACGAAACCGGATCCAGCGGAATTTATATGACGGGAAACCCGAATCCAAGAGGCTACCTGGTAAGCAACCCGAATCCGCCAGCACATGGACCGGACCCAAATATACAAACACAACAAATCTCGGATCTGGTGTCCCAACTCACAGGACTTTTGCAAAACTCCCCTCTACATTCAGGTAAATTTGCAGGTATGAAACAACTTCTGGAAAATTACACTGCCTTATCTAGTAGATTAAAATCAAATCATCAAAACTGGATAATTGACTCGGGTGCTACTGACCACATGACAGGAGATAAAACATTACTTTCTAAGATTGAAAATAATTCTAGCTCTCTAAATAAATTTGTAACTGTTGCAAACGGAAACCAAGTAAAAGTCAAAGGAATAGGAAATATAGAACTACTAAACCAAAGCAATAATAATGTCCTTTATGTACCCGGGTTTAACTCTAATTTGTTATCCGTAGCAAAAATCACAAAAAATTTAAATTGTAATATTGTATTTACTCCATTTGACGTATACTTTCAGGATCGTGCCACAGAGAGGACGATTGGTAGGGGAACCCTCGTCAATGACTTATATATCTTAGACTCCCAAAATTCTGCTTTTCATGTTGGAAATAATTCCAACCACGAACTTTGGCACAGGCGCATGGGACATCCGTCCCACTCAGTCTTGAAAACTTTATTCCCGTTTATTAATTCTGAAATAGCATGTGATATTTGTAGTTTTTCAAAGCAGACTCGGTTACCTTTTTATTCTTCTACTAATAAGGCAGGTCAACCTCTTGAATTGATACATTCCGACATTTGGGGACCAGCCCCAACTGAATCCTATAATGGGTTCAAGTATTTTATTACGTTTATTGATGATTTTTCCCGAACCACATGGATTTATTTGTTAAGATTAAAATCTGATGCTTTTAACATTTTTTGTGAATTTGTTACATTTGTGGAAAACATGTATGATTTTAAAATAAAAACACTTAGGTCAGATAATGGATCTGAATACACCAGTAATATTTTCCAGGATTTTTTAAAACAAAAAGGGATTTTTCATCAAACTACCTGTATTAATACACCTGAACAAAACGGGGTCGCAGAAAGGAAAAATCGACATCTCATGAACGTTACTAGATCCCTTCTTTTTCAAAATCATGTTCCAAACCGTTTCTGGTCTGAAGCCGTTTTAACTGCTGCTTATCTCATAAACCGCCTTCCTAGTCCTCGACTTCAAAACAAGCAACCTTTGGAAATTCTTAATGGGAAAAAGATGACTCTTGACCATCTAAAAGTTTTTGGTTGTGTTGTCTTTGTCCACAGGAAAAGGATGAATAAACTCGACAAAAGCTCGCAAAAATGTATTTTTTTAGGGTACTCCTTAAAGAAAAAGGGGTATAAATGTTATGATCCCCAAACATGTAAATTTTTTGTTTCTCGTGATGTTCAATTTGTAGAAAACATGTCTTACTTCAACAATAATGAAGGACATCCACCAACCGACATCAACGTACAACCACAACCACCTCTTCCGATAATCAACTCTCCGGAACAAAACCAAGACAACAATCACCAAGGTCACCAAGAAGAAGAAGAAGAAGAAGAAGACGAAGAAGAAGAAGTAGAAGCCAACCCACCACCATCTCCTCAACGCCGGTCATCTCGTCCCACTCGACCACCCACCTACTTGCATGATTATGTTACCCATCTAGCCTACCCTATTCAGGACTACTTGTCCTATACAAAAATAAACAACAACCATAGAGCATTCATAAACACAATCGATAAACACATAGAACCCACAAATTTCCACGAAGCCATAAAAAATCCAAAATGGGCCAATGCCATGCAAGACGAACTCACTGCCTTAGAATCTAACAAAACTTGGACCTTGGTTCCTCTTGAACCTGGAATCAAACCCGTAGGTTGTAAATGGATCTATAAAATCAAATATAATAGCGATGGAACTATAGAAAGATATAAGGCTCGCCTCGTCGCAAAAGGTTATACCCAAACTTATGGCATAGATTACTTAGAAACATTTGCACCCGTAGCTAAAATGAACACTGTCCGTGTCCTTCTCTCTATAGCGATAAATAATGGATGGAATATCTTTCAAATGGATGTAAAAAATGCTTTTCTCCAAGGCAACCTTGAGGAGGAGGTCTACATGACACCACCACCAGGTATCCACTCCGCTCCAAACCAGGTATGCAAGCTACACAAGTCAATCTACGGTCTAAAACAATCACCACGCGCATGGTACGCAAAACTCTCCCACTTCCTTACTTCTTATGGTTTCATTAAAAGTTCAGCAGATGCATCTATGTTTGTTCACAACTCTAACAACATAACCACTATAATATTAATATATGTTGATGACATACTCATCACCGGAGATTGTGACAAAACAATAAATCTAGTTAAACAACACTTAAAATCAAACTTCGACATAAAAGACCTAGGTTTTTTAAAATATTTTCTCGGAATAGAGTTTGCTTACTCAAAAAAGGGTTTATTTTTGTCCCAAAGAAAATATATCCTAGACCTTCTTCACGAAACAGGTAAACTAGCCTCCAAACCCCTCAACACTCCCATCGAAGCAAACCGGAAAACACACCCAACAGATGGAGACCCAGTTAAAGATATAGGACAATTTCAAAGACTTGTTGGTAGATTAATTTATCTCACTGTTACTCGTCCAGATATTACTTATGCTGTAAGCATTGTCAGTCAATTTATGCACGCTCCTCGAACCCATCACTTAGAAATAATCGATAGGATCATGGGCTATCTTAAGAAAACTCCAGGGCAAGGAATATGGATGAAAAGAAACAACTCTAATGAAATTATTGGTTATTCTGATGCAGACTGGGCAGGAAGTCATGATCGTAAGTCAACAACGGGATTCTGTACTTTCGTAGGAGGAAACTTAGTAACTTGGCGAAGCAAAAAGCAGAATGTTGTGGCTAGATCCAGTGCTGAAGCTGAATACCGCGCCATGGCCTCCACTACTAGCGAACTCATATGGCTCAAACAACTGCTTAAAGACATGAAGCAACCATTCAACAAACCAATAAAGATGTTTTGTGACAACAACGCTGCTCGCCACATCGCAACCAATCCCGTCTTCCATGAACGAACCAAGCACATTGAAGTAGATTGCCACTTCATTCGAGAAAAAATTCAGTCCAATGAAATAGAAGTCCCCTACGTCGGAAGTAAAGATCAACTCGCAGATATATTCACTAAAGGATTGGACTACAAACATTTCCAAGAAATACTACTCAAGTTTGGTGCCTTCAACCTCTATCAGGATCCAACTTGAGGGGGCGTGTTGGAAATACCAAAATACAACCAAGATACACTTACCTTTTTGGGCTCAGAAGGAAATCTCATCATAGCCGTTACACCATAGCCGTTTCCAGATCTTCACCAAAGGAAAGAATTGTGATTCACGCTCCTCTCTTATTTTAGAATGTAACCAACGACTATATCATTGTAAAACCTATAAATACACTTGTACAATTCAAAATACAACAGATAATAACAAGAAATACAATCTCCCTACTGTTTCTCGTCCTCCAGCAAAATCAATATAAGTACTCTAATTTAACAAGTATTATTATGTGTGGCTATAGGTAGTGTTAAATATACTTAAATTACTACTTAGTGTTGATGAATAGGTTAACATACCTAAAGCTAAAGTAGATTACTTTGCTGAAGAATAAAATCAAGTAGCCTTTGTTGACATTTAAAGATTCCAAAAGAAGGAAATTGATGAAAACCATAGATGCATGTGCCCAACTTGAAGGGTGAGTACCCAATGGGTGCACCCAATTAGTGGACCACTATGTGCATGCACCCGAATGGGTGCACCATTAACCCCAACCAAACCAAGTGGAAAAGACAACAATAAGTACTACCAATACAGATACACACACTCAAATTGACTAATTGATTACATAATCAAAACTTCACCCTTAACAAATAAAAAAGGAGAATAGAACACCTTTTTCATTTGTAGAATGACTCGCACCAATTAATAGTTGTGGCTGACAATCCTAGGAATTAAAATCACCCGACTAAATATTAACTTTGATTTTTTAGGAAAACAACTTCTCTGGTAACTTCATGTTTTTTATTTGGTTTAGCGATTTAGTCCCACCAAATGAATTTTAAAAGTAGTAAAATAATCCCCCGAATTTACTATGTATGTAGACTTCTTCTTGTTATATATATATATAATATATATATAATATATATATAGGGTCAGGCTCTAGTGAGCCCGGAGCTCATCAAATTTAGTTTAAACTCCCTACAATCTCACCATTGGATTTTATTTACAGTTAATCTCACCATTCATTAACATAACCGTTTTTTTCTTAATCTACCTTACAATTTGAAATGAATGGTGGATATTGTGGAGACTTAATTTAGAAAAATTAAACCCTGGACTCACTAGAAAATTCCTATATGTATATATATATATATACATATATATATACATATATATATATACATATATCATGAACAACAATTCTCACATGCATTAACGGGATAAATATGTTACACTAATACACTACTGATAAATTTATGTTGTGAATATGAAATTAAAAGCATCATATAGTTGACAACATGGTGGTTAAAATATCCAAGAAACAGTATCCTGTCATTTCTCACAATTGGATTCTATTAGTATAGTTATTGTTGCATCGTTTAGACTTCAACCATGTGTTCTCTTGGAATAGTATTGTAGTGGGCAGGTGGTGGTGTTTTGGCCACTAGTAGTAGTGCTGGGTGGAAGAAGAACAGAAGAGAGGTTTATATTTTGAGAATTGGTAGTAAGTTGTTGGAAGGCATATGAGGAAGAATTTCTCAGAACTTTCTGCCTGCGGTTGGATTTTATCAAAAAAACAATTTTGTGGTTGGAAGTGACATTTTGACAAGACCTTACTTGCTCACCCTAAACGGTAACTAAAGATCTACAGTGGTGTACTTTTTTCCTTCCTTCAGATTGATTGAGGATGGGACATCAGAAAGTTATGGAACACAAGTTTCTAATTTTCTTCCTTCTTTGATCCTTTTCGAGTAAGAGTAGGCTAACTACGTGGTTAAAACTCCTTTAGTGTAGCACTTCTTCCTTTTTTTCATTATTGATAGCTAGCTAGTGATGTTAAGATATTAAACCTAAGCTATGTATGAATCATAATTTGTAAAACTACAAAAGCATCTTATAGATTCTATAGTTGTTTTCGATAATATTTGGTAGCTTCGATAGATGATATTATTATAGATTCTATAGTTGTAGATATAGGGTGCAATGTTTGGCTCTATTGATTAGAAATTATGTTGAAGAAGAAGAAAATTTTTGATATATATTTGAAGACAAGAATGGCATTATTTGTCATTCGCGTGTTCGATATCAGGCTTGGTTTCACTCAACTTGTTTGATTAAGAAATCTAGTTGGTGTCCTTTAGAAGGACGACTCGATCCTTAATTATAATCATAAGATACATATGTTGGAGGCATGATCGAGTATTATCAACACAGGCATAAATTCTCTATATCGCTATATCCATTTCGATTTCAACCTTAAATCCAGATTACATATACAATACATCTTTCCCTAAATTAAGCACCAAAAATATGCATCCTACAATACATCTCGCGTTCTTGATTCGTAAAGATGGTATTATATACACTCTAATATTGTAGCCATACGAACAAATTGCTTTTTTTTATCTTTCATTTTTTTCTAATATGCGATCAAAATGTACTTACACACGAATTATAGAAGCTGGATCTCTAACTTTCTTCTAACTCACCATCTCTCTTATTTCATGAAACAAACCAATATTTATGGCCAAGTCTTCCATGAACTATATCTAAGGAATATACACCAAAAACCTTATGCGCGCCCTCCAGATAATTTATTAATTTGGTACGCACGTTGGTAGTAGTGGTAGTCGACCTACTCTAACACCTCATAAGCTATATATTCAATCATCCATAACAACCCTTTTATCTTGCACACCCTAGTTTGGATAACTTAATCATTAATAACCAAATCTTGAAAATTTGATCTCGAGCAAATTAACTTTTTATAAGTCATATTTCCAAAACACCACTTACTTCCTAAACACTATGCTAAGATATATATATATATATCACATACATATATATCATGAAAATTCATGATGGTCTGGAGAGTTGATGCGGGATCCTAATCCTAATTGAGTTTTGTGTTTGTTTAGGTGGTGATAGGAGGAGTTGGGTTGGACGGCTGAGATGGAGTGGAGTTGGATGAAGGGTTGAGATGTGGTGATGGAAGGATACGGTGGAGCTCTCTCTCCCACTCTCTCATGCCTCTCTCATCTCTCACTCTCTCTCACGTCTCTCTCTATCTCTCCCTCTCTCAGTGCTGAGCTCCAGCGGGAGGTGGTGAATCCGGCGTTGAAGTGAGGATCGATGAGTGTTGGGTTGGTGGCGAGTTGTTGTGGTTGGTGTGGAGATTGACGGAGGTTGAGGTGTGGCTGTGAATCGGCGAGGAGGTGTGATCGTGGATCGAGCGAGAGTTTGTCGGTGGATTGTGATTTTGGGGAGTTCTTGTGGAAGCGTCGTCGATGTTCTTCGAAGGTTTCTTTAGACCTTCACGGTATGTCAAACTTGTAGTTGTAGCTCATTTTTGTTGTGTGAGTATTTGGAAGTCGACAGTAGGCTGAAAGACTCGTCGCAAGCAAATGTGCAGCAATTTTACTGCTGGATCGATCGACTAGTTGGTGCAAATGGTCGATCGTTCCTAGAGAGATTTTGGGATTCTGCCTCACACCGGTCAAATGATGTCCTTGGGCGGTCGATCGGTGGTGCATTTGAGGCAAACCTGGTTTGTAATATCCTAACCTTGCTTATGGTGCTAATGGTGTTTTGGAGAGGATTAGGGGTGGATGAGATCGACGGCTGAGATCGTCTCGGGAGAAGGTATAAAAGGTTTGGAATTCTCTCTCTCTCCCTCACTCTTCACTCTCTCCCTCTCTCACGATCTCTCTCTTTCTCACACGTCTCTCTCTCCCTTGTGCTTCGTCGGTGTTGGCAGAGGCGAGGATCAGAGTGTTGGAGTCGCCGGAATCGTCGTAGAGTTCGGGATCGGAGGTTCGCCGGAGTTCGAGCTTTTCTCGCGAGGAGGCGCTCACCGTGGTTCTTCCAAGGCTTCTTCAAGCCTTAAGGTATGTCAAACTTGCTTTCAAGCTCACCTATTGTTAGTGTGGGAGTGGGAGCGGTCGACGGTAGGCCGTGTCGGCTAGTCGGACCTGCACAGCAGCATCTGAACTATAAACGGTCGACCGGTGTTTTGGTTCGGTCGACCGGTTATAGTGTATTTAGGGCAGAATCCCTCGCACCGGTCGAACGATGCCCTTTTGGGCGGTCGACCGGTTGTGCAATTTTAGCGAGAGAAGACGTCCTGAGTATTTTCGGTCGAACGAGACCCCTTTGCTGGTCGACCGAAAGTACTGTTGAAGGTCGGTTGGGGGCGTTGACCATCTAAACGGTCGACCGCTCGTTGACTTCGTCCGACCGACGTTTAAGTTAACTTAATGGCCGGTCGACCAGACGTGTGGTTTCGGTCGACCGTGAAGTGTGGACTGTTGGTAAATCTTACTGGTGGTTTTCGGTCGACCGTGAGTGTTGGGTCGGTCGACCGTTGGTGTTTGGTTTGCGAAAACGTTTTCTTACTGGTGCTTTTCGGTCGACCGGGCCCCCTTTGCCGGTCGACCGATTGACGGGTTTTTCGGTTGGGCCAGTTCTCTAGGTGAGAATCGGTCGACCGATTAACAGTTTTCGTTCGACCGTTTCTGCTATTTTTGGCGGATTCGTGGTTTTATGAGTACACTTGACGGCGCCTCGTCTCTCCGGCCTCACGGGGGGCAACGACACGGACTGGCGCCCGATGGTTGGGTGCTCGTACGCTTGAAAGTGGCTCGTCTCTCCGGCCTTTTGGGCAACGGCACGGACTGTCGCCCGATAGTGGTATGAGTAGCGTGCGTTGTAGGGTTGGGGTGAGAGGACCCTTGAGACCCGTGGCCGAGGATTTTCTGGCAGTGCCTTGTGTGCACGTGTGTGTTGTGGGGTTGGGGGTGAGAGGACCCTTGAGACCCGTGGCCGAGGATTTTCCGGCGATGCCTTGTGTGCACGTGTGTTGTGGGGTTGGGGTGAGAGGACCCTTGAGACCCGGTTGTGTGGCCGTGACTGTACCGGCAGTGCCGTGTGTGCACGTGTGTTGGTGGGTTGGGGTGAGAAGACCCCTGAGACCGGATTGTGTCTGTTGTTCTATTCATTATTCATTACATATTTCATTATTGTTCATATATGTGTTAGAGTTTGGCATACTGAGTTTCCTTCTGGAAACTCAGGTATTTATTGTCTGCTTTCAGGCCGTGAGCAGCGTTAGGGGGTGGTGACTGCGGAGGAGAGCTTCTGGGACATATCCTGCTTTCCCCTCCTTTTGAGGTTGTTGTGATTACGTTGTACATTTTATCTTATAGCTTTTGATGTAATCACCTCTTGTTGTAAACTCAGATCTGTATATATATATATATATATATATATATATATATATATACACGTTGGTGCACCAGGTGTATTTTCTTGGTAATGTCCTCCGTTGTTTGTATGTTTTAAAATTTAAATTTTCCGCTGTTCGAGGACGTTACATGGTTGGTTTTGGTCGAACGGACCTCCTTTGTCGTTCGACTGTGTGCACTGTTGTAGGTTGGTTAGGGCGTTGACCATCCAAACGGTCGACCGCCTGTTTGACTCGTCCGACCGACGACTTAAATTAACTTGTGGTGTGGTTCGACCGATGGTGGTTCGGTCGACCGATGTTGATTGGATGCGATGAAGGATTTTCCTGGTGGAATGTGGTCGACAGAGAGTGCTCGGGGGTTCGACCGGTTGTTTATGTTGAGCGATGGAGGATTTTACTGGTGGTTTTCGGTCGAACGGGTCCCCTTTGTCGTTCGACCGATTGGTCGTTATGTTCGTTGAACCTGGGATGTGACCTTCTACACGGTTGACTGGTCCCTGACTTTGGTTCAACCGAACGTGTGTGGTTGGTGGGAATTGTTCGACCAATGGAATGTCGGTCGAGGCGATTGCCATGTTTTAGTGAGAGACGGTCGACCAGGACTCTTGGTTTGGTCGACCTATTGTGGCCAGTTTTACCCATATGAGGTGTGTTTGTTGTGGTTGTCCTTGTGAGATGAGTTGTGGTACCGATGTTCTTCCAGCAAGTGTTCTAGTGAGCATGGGTGTTGTGCTGGTTGGGTGAAAGAGCCCTAGAGCCTCGTAACTATTGTGAGAGTTGTGGTTGGGTG
This sequence comes from Triglochin maritima, assembly GCA_963682175.1. Lineage (NCBI taxonomy): Eukaryota > Viridiplantae > Streptophyta > Magnoliopsida > Alismatales > Juncaginaceae > Triglochin > Triglochin maritima. Next base: position 47,791,509 of record OY821777.1, read on the forward strand.
AAAAAGTCATGGAGCTCTGTAGTGCGTTCAGGTTGGGTGAAAGAGCCCTGAAGCCCTGGTCGTGTCGTGGTAGTTGCGGTTGGGTGAAAAAGCCCTAGAGCCCAGCTTGACGACGTTGAGTGTTGTTGTGGTTGGCTGAAAAAGCATTGGAGTCCAACCTTGTTGTTTATGCTTTTCTTTGTGGATATAATTGCATGCAAGTGTGTTTCTGTTTCATGCATTGTAAAGTTTGACATACAGGGTTTCCTTCTGGAAACTCAGGCATTGTTGCATGTTTGTTTTTCAGGTCATGATCGGCAATAGAGTGGTAGTGACCAAGAAGAGGAGCTCCGCTACCAGATTCTGTTTTCTCTCATTTTGAGGTTGAGTGATTACTTGTACTTTGTATAACCTTTTGTTGTAATCACAGTTTTGAAACACTCGGATATATATATATATATATAATATATGTTGGTGCACCATTTTCCTTGTGTTTTGAATAATATCTTCTGTTGATTGTATGTTATAAATTTTTAAAATTTTCAGTTGTTTGAGGATGTTACAGTTGAATTATTATGGCCAAACAAAGTGTGTCACTTGTTGGTTGGTCAGGATTTTGATCCTTGGATTCCATATAAACAATGGATGGGGACACTATTAATTTCTACGGAAATGAGGTCTAAAGATAACGATCTCCACTAACTCTAGCTACTTGGCTAGCTTAATTACCTTAGTTAATTACTCTTCTTCCTTGTGTTCTTTTCCTTGATCGTTTCATTTGTAGTCTAACCCTAATTTCATAGGGTAGATTCATTGCTATGTTGGTGACGACAAAGTGACGATAACACCATGATGAAAACAAGGGTTGATGTGTGGAGATATGTAGGAGTTTCTCATGTAGACGCAAAGTTGATTAACATCACTAAGTTTTCCAAGATATGTAACAAATGTGTGACAGCTGTGAAGCTATCTGAATTTCTCTTTGCAAATGCAAGTAGTCAATTATCTTTCGAAGAAGCACCTGAGTTATGTGTTGATTTTCTTTTGAAGTTTGGCTTTTCTTCCTTTTTTCGGCAATATGAGACGATACTCCCAATAAAATGACTTTCTCTGCCACCAATATCTTATATCTAGTTTCGAGGAAATTAAGTCGAGGCATTAAGCATAAAAGAGTTCCCAAGGACCTTATTTAAAGATCACAATCGAGAAGAGTTTGCAATACCAATTGGCCTATAACCCAATTAGTTTAGTACTTCAGTTGGTGGTTTGCTAATCCTAGATTAGCCATGACTAAGAATCGATTCTCAACATGCATGTGAAATACATGTTTGAAGTTTAACAAAAAAACGTAATGTTTTTTTTTATTTTAAAAAAAACTTTATGATCGACGTGGTACCACCTCTCTATGATCCAGCCAGAACCTCTCGAGCTAGATGATGGCTATAAGCATGATAACTTGATAAGTAACAAAAATGGGAAAATCAAATCCTAAAATCTAAACTATTGGATTATGATCACATTTTTAATTATATTGTCTACGCATAGTTTCCAATCTGAACAAAAATGCAACCTTGGTACAGGGTAATGCCCACTAAGCCCTAGAGTGCCTACTAAACCCTAGAATTTGAGCACAGGGTGATCAACTTCATCTTTAATTATGCTACTTATCAATAATGTCGATTAGTGGTTAAAAACATCAATTAAGCCTTTTTTGTCACAGCTTTAGACGTGGGAAGCAAAAATTCTTAAAAAGTTAACCTATGCAGTAGTTTTCATAGTAGGAATGAGTAGGGATGGTGAGTGATATGAATATATAACAATTAATTTGTGGTGGATAATACAAGTGGTCCATATGGTTTGCAATGTTAAGCACAAGGATAAAAAGAAGTTGGTAGGTTTGAAAAACTAATTAATTCACTAACCTAGTGCTGAAAAGTGAAAAGGATTGATATTCCTGGTTGCAACTAACTTTGGTTTCTTACCTCTCCCAATTAACTTAACTTTTGCTAATTACTCATAAATGTTTATGACCAAAGTCAAAGATAACAACAGGCAAAGGCAATTTGATTTGACGAGTCAATGATTTGACAGGTCAGCACGTTTGACTAGTCAACAATATACCAGCTGTGGCGTCTGTTAGAAATCAACATAATTAAAGTTTACTTGTTTGAACATGAGAAGAATTGAACCTAAATATTGTATTGGACACAGTAAGAGAAGATATATATGGGGTTTGTGCTTTTATCTTTCCTCGCTTTGCCATAAACTGTTTTGAAGTTAATGACTCTTTAGGTCGACAAGAAACTCTCAATTCCAATAATAAATATGTCAATTATAGTATAATTCATAGGAAACTAGTAATGGATGAATTTTATATCCTGTAATTCATCCAATTCAATATGATTGGAGGACTTGGAACTCTCCAAGATTATAAACATGTTTATTTTTTTAAAAAATGCAACTCCACGGAGATCGCAATATTGTCAACTTCGTTATTACGCCCAGAGTTATAGTTCGTTAATTAATAGCAATTATCGACGTGCTGTCATGACGTGTCAGCCAAATTTCTTCTCTTTGCATAAGTGAAGATATGAACCATACGTTTAGATTTTTATTGGAGAGGAAGGGGGTCCGGTGTTGCTAAAGGTTCTTCATTGGAGATGTGTATGTAACTCAAGTCTAGGTTATTATATATAGTTGTCAAATTGTATGGAGAAAAAAAAAAGGGTAGCAAATGGCTTAAAGGAGTTTTACACATGTGGGACATCCCATATATATATATATATATATATATATATATATATATATGTATGTATTCAAGCAATTTACAAAATATAATATTTCACTTTTTAAGGTATACCTATCCTTGTAAATCTATTTGTTTTGTTTTATATGTAGTGGGCTGAATGAGTTGGGCAAAGACTATACTAATGTGAAGTCCGGCCGAACTTGCCAATCACTCTAGTCCACGATGAAGAACATTGGGAACACACAATGAAGAACATATCATAATATGTACACACACAAATAAAACATTGAAAATACTACAATGTGATAATTATTAATGACATATTGAAATGCAATTATCCAACTACATCATCACATAAACGATCGACAATTCAAACCTACAGATCTATGAACACATTCCTACATACTGACCAAATTAACTACAATTATTCCCTCAAACAAAACCTTAATTACCCAAAACTTCAATTAAATTTCTCCTAAAAAATGTTGCACCTTATCAAAATTCACGAAGGGTCCTCATCGTCGGTGACATTTCTCCGGCCACATTGGGTGGCACGACCGCATCCTGATACCTATACATCCTTTGTGTACAATTGCGATCCACCGAATTCGTCGCGTAGAATGGCACCCTCATTCCCACCGGAGGGTAGGTCTTCTCCTCTTTCCCTACCGGCCGGTGCACATTCCTCTCCGGCAATCCCACATTAGCCGACTCTTTCCCTGGCTTTCGGGCTTCTTGAGGTGACATCCCAGTGAGCTTTTGCACTAGAGACATGAAATTGCACGCCGGAGTGTGGATCACCTCCGGTGGGTGGGTGTATATGATGACCGGACGTTGGTTCGTATTGCCATTGTTGGTATTACCAGGGCTCTTTGTGGTGCAATTGTTAGAGGAACGAGGAGGAGAGGAAGAAGATGATGATGATGTTGAAGAAGTAGTAGTACAAGAAGAAGAAGAAGAAGAAGACTTTTGGATGAAATGTGCATCTTTGTTGATTTTGAGAGAAGAATGTGGATGTTGGCTAGTAATGATGGAGTCTCTTGAAGGGCTCATGTTAGTTAGTTTAGAAGAAGATGGAGGAGAAGAATTGATAATAATGCATGCATGCATGCGTGCATGGGAGAGAGTTGAAGTAATTAGGGTTATATAGGAAAGGGTTGGTGGTGGGGAGGAGAGAGAGGAAATGGTGGGGAGGAGAGAGAGAGTAGGGGGAGTTGTTGTTTAGGTTACACGTACGTATGGTTTGGTTGGTGTGGTGTGGAGTAACTGATGATGTTAATTTGTGTTGTGTCATCAATGGATTTGTGTTTGTTTGGTGAGTGTAGGCTAATTAAGCTATTTTTGTCTAAACAAGTGTTTATCCTTGATCGGAGCACGTACATCACTGGACACTTAAGGTGCACAGCTGGATGGTTGGGTTGGCTACCTTAATTAGTATAGATTCAGATTCAGATTCAGTTTCAGAATTCATTTTTTTCTAGTATATAATATAAAAGATGGATACAAACTTTGAAACTACTTCAATGTGAAGTTATGTTTAAAGACATTATTACACAAACAACTAATCAGATCATCACAAAGAGAAAGAAAGCAAGATTTATGTGCATTTTGAGTAGCATGTCGTTATGAATGTTAGAACAGCAAATCAAGTTGAAGTCGATGATGAGATGGGAGCAAGAATCTGATTCTAGATGAGATGATTCGTGTTGACAAATGTGTAGGTGAGGGCACAAAGTAAGAACCAGCTAGGCGATGATCAAGAATCAATGCCAGTCTAGGCTCGTACGTGTGCTCGTGCCCACAAAAGATCAGCTCCCAATACTGAGGCTAAGCAAATCAACTACATAAAACTGGCTCAGGATCAGGCTAAGCAAATACTGAGTCCAATCTTGTGTACAAGCTTGAAATCTCAAGCCTTGATTTAATCGGATCCGGGTTGCCCGTTTAGCTGATCCGAGATGTATATATACTGGTGTAAAATTCAGAAAACCCTTATCAACTAAAACTTTCTTTCTTCCGCCGCACTCTCTCTCTCGCAAACCCTAATCCTCTTCCTCGTCTTCGATCGTGCCTTGGAGACCTCTTGTCTCCGATCCAACGTCGATCGAGTTTGCGCATGGTATCAGAGTCTTTCCTGGACGAATCGGCAAGTCAGATCGCCATGGGACCATCTCCTAATCTCTCCAGCAAGCAAGCGTACCCTTTTCCCATCGGGCTCAACGTTGCAAACTTTGTGTCCATGAAGCTGAAACCGACCAACTTTCTCCTCTGGGAAACGCAAGTCGTGGGGCTCATGGAATCTCAAGGAATAATTGTTGATGCATTGCATACATTGCATCATATGTCAAAGGAGTTTGGTCTTTATGATAGAAATGAGTCTTTTGCACGCGTTTATGCTCGGGATGTGGGTAATTTGCATTCAGGTCCCTGTATTCTGTAAATAGGACTAAACACATACCTTAGTAGCATTTATTGATATAAAATCAATCTAAATGAAAGACATATGATGCAATGTATGCAATGCATCAACAATCATTCCTTGAGATTCCTCGCTCTCTCTTCGGTTCTCCATCAAAGGAGCTGGAAGTTCTAGGTGAAGGATCGGAGCCTAAAAAGGTGTTGGCTTTTTGGCCTTAATCCGTATTTTGATGATGTAATTAAACCTAATCTTAATAAGGACATGTAGATTAGCACATGTAGTATAATAGTATACATATTGTATTGTGCTAACATCTACAGGTGATCAAGACTCAAGAAAGAAGAAGAATCAAGTCAAGACATGTAATCAAGCTAGGATTGAAGACATGTAATTTTACCTTTCTTTGAGAGTTAGGAACTTATGTGAATTGAGCATAACTTAAGCTAATATGCATGCATTCACACACTAGGTTCCTTTTAGGAGTCACACACAAAATATCATATAATTTGGACTCCACTAGATCACCTAAACACCTAAAACATTGGTCGCCAGTCTACCTGAGTTCGGTCGACCGTTCACCTTTCGGTCGACCGGTTATACACAATATTTGTTATACCAGACCAATCCGTTCAACCGATCACATTTCTATTAACCGTTTACCCAGACCTGTTCGGTCGACCGGTAGACCTTCGGTCGACCGTTTCGTTTGCCATTTCTGGTAAAAATACGACCGTTTTATTTGTCGTATTATACAACGGTCGTATACACATTTTTCTCAATATTCACCCCCATATACATTAGAACCGGTCGAACAAAATACATCTTTCGGTCGACCGTTTAATTCGTGAAAAACCCCCTGCTATCGGTCGACACAAGTTTGTCCAACCGATCAAGATTTCTCTCTACCGAACCCAGTAGTTCGGTCGACCGGTACCTGTTCGGTCGACCGTTGATCTATAGAACTTAAGTGTTTCGGTCGACCAGTACCTAAGTTCGGTCAACCGATCCATCTACAGACTCAAGGGTTCGGTCGACCGATACACCTTTCGGTCGACCGTTTCTGGACAGATTTCTGAACCTGATTTTCTGTTTTGTGTATCTTGCACAAAACCCAATCAAATCTTGTCCAAACGGCTAGAAATCTTTAGGAGCTTATAAATAGAGGTTCACACTTAGTTTTCCATAAGATTTCACAACTCCAAAGTGTCAAACTTATAGTGAGATTTTCCACAACCTCAAAGCTCCAAATTAGTCATCCAAAGCCTAATTTCCACATCCTTCATCAATCATCATACTAGCAATTGTTGTGCTCAATTAGAGAGTGAGTTCCACTCAAGTTACCTTTGTTGTAAAGTGAGCAAGGGTCTTGGTGAAAGCCCAAGACAAAGAAGCAAGGATTTCGGTGAAAGCCCGAAGTGATTCTCTCGGTTTGTGAGAGGTGGTGTCAAGCTCGGCGAGGGTTGTTCGCGAGCTTGAAGACTTGTAAAAGGCGTTGCTCCCGGCCCGGAACGGGGAGGCATAGTGAAGACGCAAGAGGAGCTCGAACGGGGATTCGAGAGGGGCTTGCAAGAGAGGACGTAGGCGCGGCCGAACCTCTGTAAATCCGACGCGTCTTTTCTTTGTGGTTTGCATTACTTTCTACTTGTGTTTGATTTGTTTTTAATTTCCGCTGCATTTCTTTGATCGATCAACCAAGTAGTTAATTAGGGCTTAATAGTGATTAGTGGACCCATAACCCACACGATCCTTCCTATCAAAAGGTTCCAAACTCAGAATATGATCTTTGGAAGAAATCAGACCGCCTACTGAAGGCATGGATCATCTCAACACTTAGTGAGGAGGTTCTTAGTGTCGCTGTTCGACTAGAAACCTCGCGCGAAGTGTGGGAAGCCCTAAAATTTCAATATGCCCAAAACTCCGAAGAACGCGAGTTTTTCTTGTTGCAACAACTGCAAATGCTTCGGAAGAAGAACTTCAAGGATCTTCAGGAGTATCTGACAAGGTTCAAAACCTTGTGTGATGAGTTAGCAGCCATCGGAAGGCCTGTGCGTGATCAGAATAAGGTTTTCTGGATGTTGAATGGGCTCGGAATCGAGTATAACCCGTTCACAACCACATACCTAAAACCACCTCTTCCTTCCTACAATGATGTCGTTCCACTCCTCCAGAATTATGAAATGCGTATGCAGATCCACTGCAATGATGGAAACATTCAAATGACATATTTTGGTCAGAAGCATCCATACAAAGGAAAGAACCAAGGGAAAGATCGGAAGGATGGAGGCTTCACCTCCAAAGGTCGCGGGTTCACTCCTGCACCTCAAGGTCAGCCACCTCCTACCTCCAAACTGGGACCGTCTAATGCAAATAACTCCAAGAATGATGAAGGAGCCAATGGAGGACAGCGTCGCCAGCTCGTGACTTGTCAGATCTGTGCAAAACTTAAGTGCTGGCATAGGTTCAATCAGGCCTATGTCTCTCGAGATCTTCCCCAGGCTATGGCAACTATGAGCATTGGTGATGCTGACACTGATTGGTTCCCTGATTCGGGAGCTTCAACGCATGTAACAGGTAACTCAGGTATTCTTTCTTCCTTAACTCCTTACAATGGTTCTGATTGCATCATGATAGGAGATGGCACTTTAGTTCCTATCACTCACACAGGAAATGCTAAAATCACGCGCCACAATGGTGACTTCATTCTTAAAGATGTTCTCTTAGGTCCAAGCATGAAAGTAAACCTCCTATCAGTCAAGAAATTCACCAAAACATTCCCGTACAATATAGAGTTCTCAGATAAGGAATTTTTTGTAAAAGATAGAAAGCATGGAACCATAGTTACTACTGGCATCCTAAAAGAACTCTACACCCCCCTAGTAGTGTGCATAAGAGTTTCTTCTCTAACAGGCACAGAACAGTAGATGAACAGACTTGACATTGTAGATTGGGCCACCCAAACTCTAAAGTCTTACAACAACTCAAACTTGATAGATGCATCTCTGTTGCACCAAATCCATCAACCTCCATTTCTACCATCTGCAGTAGCTGCAGCTTAGGAAAGGCTATGAAACTCCCTTTTACTCATTCTACCTCAATTACTGAGAAACTATTTGATAAAATTCATTGTGATCTATGGGGCCCTGCCCCTGTAATAAGTAGAAATCATCATAGATTCTATGCATTCTTTGTGGATGACTACAGCAAGTTTACCTGGATGTTTCCCTTGAAAGCAAAATCTGATTTTTTTGATTGCTATTTGATTTTTGAAAAGTTTGTTGAAAGACAATTTGAAGGAAAAATTAAGGTGTTCCAGTGTGATGGTGGTGGTGAATTTTCATCTAAAGTATTTCAAACTCATTTGCTTAACAATGGAGTGATACTACAAATGTCCTGCCCTCACACTCCTGAACAAAATGGAGTTGCTGAGTGTAGACACAAGCTTATTGTTACCATGGGACGCACCTTAATGATAAATAGTGGTGTCCCAAAACGCTTATGGGTGGAAGCTTTTAATACATCTATTTTTTTGCTAAACCGCATTCCTGATTCTAATGGTAGAATTCCTTATGTTACCCAACTATCCAAACAACCTGATTACAATTGCTTAAAGGTTTTTGGGTGTCGTTGTTTTCCTTGTTTAAGTGCTTATTCTTTTGATAAATTAACTGCAAGATCTGCACCTTGTGTCTTTATTGGGTACAGTATACGACACAAAGGATATATATGCCTAAACCCTCTTACAAATAAGATCCACACAAGTAGACATGTTATTTTTGATGAATATTGTTTTCCATACAAAAATCAACATCAATTCTACTTCCAACTGACAATGATTGTTGATGCATTGCATACGTTGCATCATATGTCTTTCATTTAGATTGATTTTATATCAATAAATGCTACTAAGGTATGTGTTTAGTCCTATTTACAGAATATAAGGACCTGAATGCAAATTACCCACATCCCGAGCATAAACGCGTGCAAAAGACTTATTTCTATCATAAAGACCAAGCTCAAGATTATCGGGTTTCAAATCCAAGCATAAAAGCATTCAAGACCTAATTACAAAAAGAACAAGGACTTAAGCACAAAAGTAGTCGAGGACTTAATTGCAAAAAGACAAGGACCTAATTGCAATTAAAGCACCAAAATATTATCTTGGAGAAAATCTAAAGAAAAATCAATGTGGATCTCCAAATATATGAAGGAATTAATCAGGAGCTCAAAAGAATGGAAAGAATCAATCCAGACGCGCAAAGGAGGATCAAATCATACCATAAACATTCAACCAAAATCCGGACAAAATCAGAGCAATATATGCGGCGTTTCAGCCGCAAATTACACTTGATGTGCGGCGTTTCCGTCGCACCAGAGGCGATCCGTGTGCTCAATTTTTGTCCAATCGTGTCTGGACACGTGTACTCTCCAATTTTATACTTAGGTCTCTTGTAACAACTATAAATAGCCCCGAGAATGATGTTAGAAGAGTCCTTGGCCTTAGACCTAGTTTTTAGTTGTTGTTTTTATTTGTCTTTATTTTAGTAATAAAATTCTGTCTTTTATTTCTTGTTTTTACTTTTCTTTTGTAATGCCTCTAGAACCCCTTCTTCCCCCATCCATGAGTTTCTAACTCTTTCCAAAGGGTGGAGGTGACGGATTTAAGGTGATGAGAAGAGAATAAAGTTATTATTTTAATTTCGTGATTAGTATATTTTGATTACTTGAGTTTATGTTAAATCATTTATCATGTAATGCTTCATAACTAACATGATTTATTATAAGTTTCTGAATCCTCTAATCTAAATCCTATGTGTAAAACCTGCACCCAACGGAATTCACCGTCTTGTTCTTGTTTTAGTTTTATTTGTTCTTATTTCTTGCTTTAGATAATTAAAACCCAAAAAAAATCTCAAAACCAAACTTATTTCTCCATTTCTCTTCCTTAATCGAAAATCACAAAATAACAAGATCTCTCCCTCCTTGTGTTCGACCCGTACTTGCCACGTCTTCATTGACTCCTGTCACTCTTTCTCCTACATCTCATGAGCATCCACTAAGCACCACCACTGAGGAAGAGGGACATCCCAATCACACTGATCATCAGTCCACTGACCCAAACTTCAATGATGAGTTATATGAGGGGCATAATGATCCATTTAATGAGTATAATTCAGGACATGAAAGTAAAGATGCTGAAAGTGAAGGGGAGATCTCTTCCCATACCAGTACACCTGAGAAAAATGTTGTGATAGTGACATCTGCTGAAGTGTCTGAAGTCAGAAGTACAATACAGGCACTAACCTCAGATGATATCTCCACATCTGCGGCTATTGATTCACACCAGCTGATGACTAGATCCAAATCAGGTATTGTCAAACCAAACCCAAAATATGCTATGTTTCATAACATAAACTCTATACCTCAAGTACCCACTTCTCTTGAAGAAGCAATGGACCATCCAGGTTGGAAAAATGCAATGCAAGAGGAAATGAATGCATTGCTTCACAACTGCACATGGGACCTAACACCTAAGCACTCAGGTATGAATATCATATGGTGTAAGTGGGTTTTTAGGGTGAAATTAAAATCTGATGGTACTCTTGATAAACGTAAGGCAAGGTTAGTTGCAAAAGGCTATAAACAAGTTGAGAGAAGAGATTTTACAGATACTTTCTCCCCTGTAGTAAAATTTTCTACAATTAGAATTGTACTGAGCTTGACCACCATACATAACTGGAATATAAAACAATTAGACGTCAAGAATGCTTTTCTACATGGTTATATTAAAGAAGAGGTTTACATGAAGCAAATTCCTGGCTTTGTAGATAAATCCAAACCAAACCATGTATGCAAATTAAAAAGAGCTTTATATGGTTTAAAACAATCCCCCAGGGCTTGGTATGATAGATTTGCTTCCTTCTTATTCACCAAAGGATTCTTTAGTAGCATGTCTGATAATTCTTTATTCATCTCACATGAGTTTGGACCATTGTTTCTATTACTGTATGTAGATGATATAATAATCACAGGGGCAAATTCCTCTGCCATGAATGCCCTCATTGTTGAATTAACTCATGAATTTTCCATGAAGGACCTCAGTGCTATTCACCACTTCCTTGGCATTGAAGTCAGTAAAAACTCACATGGCTTATTTCTCTCACAACATCATTATGCATTTAGCATCTTAAAGAAACTTGACATGCCTAACTCAAAATTCATCAGCACACCCATGCCTTCTAGGCCTGACACTGTTAGAGATGACACATCTTTTCATGACCCCACACTTTTCAGGCAAATAGTTGGCTCCCTCCAATACTTATGCATAACCAGACCAGACATTTCCTTTGCTGTCAACTCCTTGCGTCAACATATGCATAAACCATCTAATTACCACTATAAATTGGCAAAACGCATTCTCAGATACATAAATGGAACTCAGCACTACGACATGACTATACACAAAAATTATACACTTGATTTGCATGCTTTTTCCGATAGTGATTGGGCAGGTTGTGATCTCACTAGAAGATCTACTAGTGGGTTTTGTGTTTTTCTGGGATCAAATTGTATTTCCTGGAAATCAAAGAAACAACCAACCGTCTCTAGATCCAGTGCAGAGGCTGAGTACAGGGCAATGGCTGTGACAGTTGTTGAGCTAACTTGGATTACCTTCATCCTACAAGATTTGAGAGTTTTTCTAACTCAACCTCCGATTCGTTTTTGTGATAACATTAGTGCCCTATACTTATCTGTGAATCTTGTTTTCCATGCTAGAACAAAACATGTTGAACTTGATTATCACTTTGTACGAGAGAAGGTAGCACTTGGACAACTCATCACCAAATTCGTAAAATCCAAACTTCAGCTAGCTGATATGCTCACCAAAGCCTTATCCAAAGATGATTTCAGGCGCTCCTTGGGCAAACTTACCCTCCATCCCTGGCTAAGTTTGAAGGGGAGTGTTAGAACAACAAATCAAGTTGAAGTCGATAATGAGATGGGAGCAAGAATCTGATTCTAGATGAGATGATTCGTGTTGACAAATGTGTAGGTGATGGCACAAAGTAAGAACCAGCTAGGCGATGATCAAGAATCAATGCTAGTCTAGGCTCGTATGTGTGCTCGTTACCACAAAAGATCAGCTCCCAATACTGAGGCTAAGCAAATCAACTACATAAAACTGGCTCAGGATCAGGCTAAGCAAATACTGAGTCCAATCTTGTGTACAAGCTTGAAATCTCAAGCCTTGATTTAATCGGATCCGGGTTGCCCGTTTAGCTGATCCGAGATGTATATATACTGGTGTAAAACTCAGAAAACCCTAATCAACTAAAACTTTCTTTCGTCCGCCGCACTCTCTCTCTCGCAAACCTTAATCCTCTTCCTCGTCTTTGATCGTGCCTTGAAGACCTCTTGTCTCCGATCCAACGTCGATCGAGTTTTCGCAATGAATTGGCTCCTTATAACACCGATGCTATTCTTAAGCCCATGCATGTTTAATTAATTAAACTACCCTAAACATCGTCACCTCACTTCAAATATCAATCGTTCTATTCTCTTCTGTATTTATCGACAATAGTTTTTTAAACCCTGAGCATGGGCGTTTATAAGCGAAACTTAGTTGTGGAGTTTTGATGGCTTCCATTTTTTGTATTCAGAAAAAAGAAAATAAAAACGTAAATAACTATCTCGTCCAATCATCGTGTACGTGGTTTCCCTATTCTCAATTAACTACAGTCAAAGTCCAATTTTAAAACGGAAACATTTTTTTTCTTCCATAAGGTACAAGTTGCATACCCATCGACCTTGATTTGCATGAGATTTTCTCCTTTGATACTGTTATCTTTTAATGATTTAGTTGTTCTGCTTGCTGACTGAATGATGGATCTCAAAGACATGAACCAACATAACAAACTCGATTAATAAATATGAAAGCATCAATATTATAGAAACCTGCTTTACGATGATAAGATTTGGTTGAGATATATGATGTCAACCCTCATTGGGTAGCCAAACTTTTAAAATGCACGCATGGGTTCTTGTGGATACTGCCTAAATCTAAACTCATCATGTTATGACTCATGAATAGTTAATGTTGTAAAATGATACCATGTGAGATATGCTGTCGTTGTTTTACTAAAAGTAATCGACTCATAAAATGATGCTACAAATGTGATTATAAAGTGCAAATTAAGTATGCGCTTATATCATTACTGTACAATTAATGTTTACATACTTGTTTAACATGAGGGAAAAGTTAGTATCGGTATCCTTAATTATCATTTTCGTACACATCAATTTATTGAAAAATATCTTTTTTATTAATTAAGAAAAAAACTATTGAAGATATATCATTGGAAAAAATCATATTAGTATTCAGAATTTATGTTTAATTATCACCTAGTATAACCTTTACCCACCTGTGGCCAGTGCCACCGAATTTCTAAATGACAAACCTTATACACTTCCATGGCTATGTGTGTGCCACAAACACTATTGCCGTTTCATTGCAAAATGAAATCCAAAGTGAATGGAGGAGACCAAAATCCTCACGGATCTAGCAAGTATTTTGAATTGGTCAAGCTCTCAAATCTACAAACATAGAAACCATTAATGCATCTGATTAGTCTAATCATCGTGGTCTCCATCAAAATCACATGCATGTTAAGCTAGTCACAAAAGGCAGGCCTAAGACCCAACAACCAACCGGCCGTTTCCAACCTTAAACCCAAAACCCTAATTTTGTTATTAGCATACAATCTGGTTGTGGGCCCAAGCATGCACGTACGACCATTTACCACACGCATGCTCAAGATTAACAATTAACAAAACAGCCAATTACTCATATAATACTACATGTAATTAAGTTAGTAGTTAATATATAGGTTCACACCACTTCACACTAAACCAAAGTAGAGTACACTACAACACACAAGTGGTGGTTATTTAGCTCAGCTCACCTGCTATATATAAAGACACCAACTCTAGTATTCTTCACTTCAGTTACGAGAAAAAAAATGCATGCAAGTTTACATGTAAAGACTCCAATACCATTAGGTCCATGTAGTAAAAGTCGAAGCAGCCCTAGATCTAGATCATGGCTTGGTTTTGTGAAACTAAAAATTCAGGCTTTCAACCGGTCCCTCTCCTCCACCGCCACCAACGCTGATCCGGCAGATCAGGTGGCTGTGTTTGTGATATTGGGCGCCACTGGAGCCGGAAAAACGAAGCTTTCGATCGACATAGGCACGAGACTCCGGTCGGAGATCATAAACACCGACAAAATGCAAGTCTACCGTGGTTTAGACATCACCACCAACAAGATCCCGATCGAGGATCGTCGAGGAGTTCCTCACCACCTCCTTGGTGAGATCGACCCCTCTGTCGGACAACTCACTCCGGAGGGGTTCCGGTCATTGGCTTCGGCCCGCATAACCTCCATCCTATCAAGAGGAAAAGTTCCGATCATAGCCGGAGGATCAAATTCCTTTGTTCATGCACTCCTCTCGTCAAGATCAAATTTTGATGGCTACCCATTTGAGATATCGACCCCAAAAGGCGGTGACCGGAAGATGGAGGAGAAAGGTGGCCGGAGTAGTTTTCTCCGGTACCGGAGCTGCTTGCTGTGGGTCGACGTGGATGGTGAAGTTTTGGACAAGTACTTGGACAAGAGAGTTGATGAGATGATTGAGATGGGAATGGTGGAGGAATTGAAGGTAAATTTTAGCTTTGAGAGAGCCATAGAAGGGAGATATGAAGGAATTGAGAAGGCCATCGGAGTGCCGGAGTTCGACAGGTTCTTTCTGAAGTACCCACCGAAGCCTGGCCGGATGAGGGATGGAGAGGAGGAGGAGTTCATGATGGTTGTGGAGAACATAAAGGAAAATACTAGGGTTTTGGCGAGGCGGCAAGTGGAAAAAATCCAGTGGCTGAGGGAGGTGATGGGTTGGGAAATGAGGCGGTTGGACGCCACAAAAGTGGTAAGGAGAAAGGTGGAGGGGCGAGCGGTGGAGGACGTGTGGGCTAGGGATGTTTTAAAGCCGAGTATGGAAGTGGTGGAGAAGTTCGCCGGAGTAAGGGGAGGTTCTTGAACACTAACAAGAAGCAAGCTAGTGTCCCTTGCAGTACAAGGTTGCCGCAGCAAGAAAGTTAATATTTTTTTTAGAATAGTCAAGATCAATTATAGTACTTTTTTAAAAAGAGTTTACGTATTTTTGGATTCAATTTGCAAAATGTATATTAAATTTCCGAAAAATATGCGGCTTAAATGGTCATTTTTCTAACGACTTTGTAGTACTATATCACATGAGAAGCTCTAATAGTGTGATGTTTCTATCATTCACTCGTAACGTCGTAAGTTAAGGAGTTTTGTTATATGCAATCAAGAATGCTCATGCAAACCTACTTGTGGATGTACAATTTGATGTAATTGAAGAACGTATTATATGGTATCTACGGTTGATTAATTTGAAAATCACGGCTCTAAGCACAAATCCTTGAGATGTTTCGTGTTAAGTTCCTTTTACTTGTTGACTTTCCTATAGAAATATGTGACTTAGACATTCAAACCACATACATGCATGGAATTACGACCTTGACCGAAACAACCGTATCACTCAACCAACATAACGTAGTTTTCTAAGTTATGGTTTTCCAAATTCCAACCATTATGTGACTTCCAAGGGCGCGCAAGACATATAAATCAATGTTACCGACCATTCTTAATTACCATGTCCATGCATGGTCCAATAGTAAAGTGAAGTGGTTTTTTTTCCCAAAAAAAATGCCGTTTCTACCTTCTTAGATTCCAAACTGATAGACTGACAGTTGTAGGCAAAAATGAAGACATTATTAATGACTCCATTGACATTATGCAAACTTTCAAAAGTTAATAATTTTCCTTGCAATATGAACAAAGCTGAAGGAAATACCGCAATTTCTATTTTCTTTCTTGCTTAAGAATTAGGGAACAAATTAAGACCAGAAATGGTTTCTTGCAAGCTTCGGCTGGATCTGTCTTGGTCCGAATTTCAGTTTCACAACACACATGTTTGTGATTTCCGAGGTTGTTTTGTACATTGGATTTATTTACATAACTGATCAAAGCTTCACTTTCTCAATGAACCCAAACATAACATAAGCCTCCTACAAAAGTTTGCAACCACTTAAGCATGCTTTTAAATTATTTGATATGATATGATTACTACCTAGATTTAAGTAATAAGTACGTACGTACCCATCACGGCAATACATTAAAAGATCACTACCCTTGAAATACGTTTCGTCCCAACACCTTCTAGCTGGCTGGCTAGGAGGGTCGTATATACGTCTTCCACGACTCCCACTCACCCTCCATCCCCACGTCCTCCACTCCCATCTCTGTCTTCGCCGCAGCTAGTTGGTGGTTGTCCGAGGTGATGGGTTGAGATTAGTTAGAGAACTTTAAATCAGAGCTGGCTTGTACTGTTGCTATTGACGTTGGTGATGTTTGTTACTGTAACACTCGTAATCCAAAATCCAGACACAACAATCAATCAAACTATAACAAACGGAAAAGAAACATTAACTAATAATAATCAATTCAATGCCTTAATTAAAAAAACATGTCATAAAATCAAGAACAAAGTACAATGCGGACGGAAAAATACAAGAAACTCTGAACATTTCTACTATATAACTACTAAGAGGGATAAGAAAATACATGACAACTGAGTTCACTGATCTAATCCACGCATCCTAGCCAAGTCTCCTCCAACCACCTATTGTGTCTCACCTGCACACCCACAAAACACTCATAAGTCTTAAATCAATACATCGTACGCCATCCCAACCCGACACTAAACAAGGTTTAGCCATCCCTGACAGCTCGAAACTAGACAACGTCATCCACACCGCTCACACTAGTCTCGTGTCCCAAGGCGACCACGCGTCCACACCAAAATCGAGCGTGCACCTCGACCCCACAACACATTTGATCCACAAGGCAACACTTAACCCGCTCTCACGGTAGAACTGTCACACGTTCCAAGGCGACCACACGTCCAGTCAAGCCGAACGTGCACCCTCGACAAGACTGCACATCCGGCCGAAAAGGCAACACCCTACTCCAACCACGCACACGAGCCCGTGAACAACGCTCTCAGATGGTCACTCGTCACAACGTGAGTGAACCCTTCCCGACCGCCACAACACAGGGGGAAACTCTAACATCTAGTCATACGTGTCTCAAACGTCATCTCTCTGTCACCCCACGTCTGAGTTCGTGAGCAACGCCCCCTAACGATCACTCGTCATAGCGTGGGTGGACAACCGGTTCCACGAACCTCTTACAAAACAAGGGGTAAACACAATTAACCCCAAAAAGCATGAATTTAACACCCCAGCAAGATATAGATCCATAAATATAAACAAGACTATAAAATCATATAAGTAGCGTAAAGATTTTTTATAACTCTTAACTGACAATCAAAGGTACAAAGTTATAAGTGTAATTTTACCAAAATTTTCTTACAAAACATAAATCTCATAAGTTCAGGGAAAAATAGTAAATTCTCTTAATTAATAAAATTTTCTATGAATATATAGGAATTCCAGGGAAAATAGAGTATTTTTTCCTAAATTAAATTATTTTCACACAATCATCGAAAGTCCGTGGAGACACCACTGCTAATTTTTATATAATAATTTTTTTTCTGCCAAAATTATAATTTTAGGATAAAAAAATTGAATTCAACTCGGATCACGTTCGCACCCGCACCGCCAATCCGTAACTTTAGTATTATTATTTTTGCACGAATTGGGGTACGAAGCCCGATTCGTTACTTTTTTTTATATTTCTGTTTTTTGTTTTTTTTGAATTTTTTTTTCAAATTTTGTTTTATAATTGATATTATTTTTTAAATTTTTTGCAGAATCGACCTCCAAATGATGTGGATGACTAAACGAGTTGAAAAATTATGTTATTTTATTCAATAAAAAATAAATTCTTTTATCCAACATAATGAATTATTTACAACTAAATATTAAACAAACACTAAAACTAATTAAAACAAAAAGTAATCAAGTAATTAAACAAAAAGTAATCAAGTTGTTGGCTTTTTAGCCTTAATCTTTATTTAGTTTTGATGATTAAGTAATCTAATCTTAATCTATATTTAATCAATCAAACCTAGACAATCAAAGTAAGCAAACATGAATACATGCATTGCATATATATTCGTGTACTTGCGATATTCTTAATAGGTTGATGAAGAATCAAGCTAAGGAGCTTGGGGACAAGAAGATAAAGACTCAAGACATGTAATCAAGCTTTGGACCAATATGTAATGTAGTATAATTTGAGTCCTAAGGATTAATGTAAACTTGAGCACATTAGGATTCTGTCCCGTATCCCCACGGTTAACCGACCCATTCTCGGTAAACCAAATCTTGTAGAGTTCGGTCCACCGAACACCTTGCGGTCAACCGTGTAGAATCCTTTAGGTGTTCCCTAGAATAACCACCTCGGTATACCGAACCGCCTTCGGTAGACCGAATTAGCCTGGACCGGTTTTGGACTTTGCTCCAACGGTCGTATTTAAATCTTGACCTAAAGCCAAATTGACTTATCCATATTCGGTACACCGAACTTCATTCGGTCAACCGAATCATATTGCTTTAGGAGACCAACGGCTATTTAACTTGACCGTTATTGGTAAACCAATCTCCCACGCTTTGTCAGCGCAATTTCCGCGCTACTTCGGTCTACCGAAGTATACACGGTCAACCGAACTTAAGTAGATCAGAGCCCAATCAATTCTACTGTCCACCTTGGAACGGTGAACCGAATGGAATTCGGTGAACCGAATTTAATTAGGGCTAAATAGATAAAAGCTACTGGAGATTGGTGAACGGTGATCCGATACATAATCGGTCAACCGAGTTCTTTGTTCAGACCAATGTTTCGAACTATCGTGTGGATAACGGTCGACCGAATCTGTCTCGATTTCTGGGCGAGCTTAAGTCACATCTTGCTTTCTCATTGGTCCATTCCCCACCAACTCCCAAACGGCTAGATGAGCTTGAAGGCTTATAAATAGGACCTCATTTGGTTGCTTTGGACATCTTGAACACTTCCTATCTATCCAATACTCAAAGCCAAATCCTCTCCATCTTCAAGCTCTCAATCCAAAACACTCAAGCCTAAACTTCACCACTTGCATACCCAATTCCATATCATATCCAAGTGTGCTCAAGTATAGAGTGTTAGTTAGATTGTGATTCCAATTCCTTATTCAAGAATCACCAAGTTGTAAATCTTCGAGGAAGCTCCCTCTCGGGTTGTGAGAGGAGACACGAGCGAGGCGAGGTTGTTCGCGAGGCTCGGTGTTGTAAACGGCGTTGGTCTCGGCCCGGAACGGAGATCGGTTAGTGGAACCGTAAGCGAGGCTCGGGGGATCGAGCGAGGCTTGAGAGGAGGACTAGGACCCGGGTGTGGGTGCCGAACCTCTCTAAACTCCGGTGTCGACGAATTTGTGGTTTGCAATTGTCTCTTCCTTAATCTTTCGATTAGTATTTTTTAATTCTGCATTTTTCTATCGATTAGAGGGCCATAGATCTTAACACGTAGGTACTTGTCTTCGCAAAATAAAAGTAAGCTACATACCGAAACATTCTAGGTACTTCTCTCGCACATCCACCTTGATCTCCTACGTAGCATCTCGTGGGGTATTGTATCGAACCATAACCATCGGGATGACTCTCTTATGCAAATCGAACATTAACCACTAGAATGACTTTCTTACGCAACTGAGGCTCCATCTGATCAACTATCTATTTGATTTCGTATCCCATGCTTGTTTATATATTTTTAATTTTTTTACAAACACTTAGAATCGGTTTTCATATTTTTCAACAATTTTATGTACAAGACTTCCTAATTGTATTTCAATATATATTATATACTAATTAATATTGAAATACATATATTGGATCATACCTATGATATTATTGAATCTCTTTTACCAATTGAAAGTCGGGTAACAAGTCGAATTACCTCAGAATCAACTCTAAGTGTTCACCAAACTCTAACCAAGATTAGAAAGATCGAATTTAGTCAATCAATCTCTAATTCAATGTTAGAATTAGGCTAGTAACCCTTTCTATGTTCTAAAGAATTTAATCTCTAAAGCACTCAATTAATAAATGAATTTTCGTATGGATTATGCCGAGAAAATATGGAGAGAGAATTTTTTGCATTCATGTAAACAAGGAAGAGAGAATATACTTATTTATAAGGTTTCATCTAACCAACGTCATGTGCAAACCACTTACACACGATCCCTTGTTAATCTCTCCACTAAATCACAGTATGTGCAAATCACTTTGCATACGATCTCTTATTTATTTTACCACATCATCATCCCATAACTTCATTTGAATAACGTGGATTCAATCATCATGATCGTGAATTACGTTTTGATTTATGTAAATTTTTAAAAGATAATGATTTATGTAAATCATTATCTTTTAAAATTCTACGGTTAATAATCAAAAATCTATTATTTAACACTTCTAAAAAACGAATACATTAATCAATGACCAAAATATTTATACATTCAATTCATAATAAAAAGATATATAAAAGTAAACTTTTAGAACACATTCTTTTCACTATCTCCACTAGTTGCTCCTCCAACGACAAATCAAGCTGCACCTCAGCATTGAAACATGGAAAACATTGTGCAATCCAGAAAACTTCGACGATAATGCAATCCGATAAGTAACGACATAAACTCGATCCAGAATATCAAACGACCCTATGTTTCTCGAACTGAGATTCCCTCAACGACAAAATCTCATAACTCTGTTGGTCGGAGAAATCTTAAAAAACACATGATGTCCGAATATTATTATATTAGTATTTATGTCTCCGTCGTCCGTCCTACTTCTAACGCCACTTTAATGAAGGAGAGGGACTTGTTTTCGCAGGGAATCCCTCCCTCGTTCACTTTTTATGGTTAGTTAGTATCATAAAAATATATTAGCTGTGTTTCTTCTGGAATGAATAAAAGGCAATGCAATTATACAAAGTAAAATAAGAATCACCTAATCACAGCTCAACCTTCTATTAAATTATATATTTGTAAAAAAAACCCACTGGTTAGCATCTACATCTCTTTCCTTTTTTTTTACCCAGCTCAAACCACTGGTTACCCGTCAATGATTAATTAGCTATTATTATTATTGACCTAGTCATTATTTTCTAAAAAATAGAATAAAATAAATAAATAAATCGTAAACCATAACCAACTTCTACGAGCATCTATCGTCGTCGTGCAAGGGTGATGTTAATTTCACCTTTTTAGATGATAATAATAAATATATGATTTGACGTAATGTTGTGAGCCATAAGCCCATAACCAACAATTTCAATGTAAAATAATAATCATCAGAATGATAAAATAATAGTAATAATAAATTCCCACCAAAAGGAAATAATAAAAATAATTATAATAATAAAAAGTAGTGATTTGATGTAAGTTTGTGAACCATCAATGTTTGTGAATTATAGAGTCTTTCCATTCCCACCAAAAGTCTTCTTCTTCTTCTTCTTCTTCTTCTTCAACCCAAAACCCATCGAAAATCCCTCTACCCTCCCTTTTCCTCCTCTACCCCGAGTCGGAACTCCGAAAAGGCCCGATCTTTGGCCTTTACGGCTTCTCCAACGGCCCTCTAAGCCCCGAGAATGCCAAAAAAAGGGGTTGCGAGGAAGAAAGTGGTGGATTTCCTCCACCACGTTGTCGAGGACAAGCCTCTGTTGCCGTTTCTCGTTCCGATTGTGCTGGCGGCGTGGCTGCTCGAGCGCTGGCTCGTCCCCTTCTCCAATTGGGTTCCCCTCGCCTTCGCCGTTTGGGCCACCGTCGAGGTCAACTCCCGACCTTTTTGCCTTTTTCGGGGATTATTTCTGTTGGGTCGTGTTTGGCTTCGGGTTGCTGCATTTGGAGGGAAAATTGGGTTTTGTTGCAACCATGTGAGATTGGTGTAATTTTGAGGTTTGGTGCATTTGGAGGAAAAATGGGGTTGTGGAGGAAAAGGTTTTTAGTTTTTTATTTATTTATAGTTTGGTGGTACAAATGGGTTTGCTGCAAACATTTGTGAGATTGGTTTAATTTTGGAGGATTGTTTGAGTTGGGTTTGTGTTTTGGAGTTTTGGTTTTGGGTGCATTTTGTGTTCTGAGGAAAAATGGATTTTTTTTTGGGTTTTGGAATCGTGTTTTTCGATTGGTGTTGGTGAATGAGATTTTTAAGTTTAGTGTAGCTTGGTTTGATTATTCATCAAGTTAGTTGCTTTCTGCTCTTTTTGGAGGTTTTGATGAGAAAATTTAGTTGGGTTTACTCCATTTTGGGATTGGGTTTGTGTTATACAGTTTTTGTTTTGGTGCCTTTGGGGTTGTGGAGAGTAAAAGAATGTGTTCTTGGTGTGTTCGAATGAGATTTTTGTTGTGATTGATTTTGGTGAGCAAGCCTTTTACTTTACTTCGGTTTTCTTACGTTTGGTAGTCAAAATGGATGTGTTGCAAATATTTGAAATGGTATGCTTAGATGAGTTTTTTTGTGTGTTCGATTGCTTTTGGTGAAAAAGCCTCTTAGTTCAGTTTAGTGAAAGACTGACTGAACTTGTGAATTTGTGTGTGAGGAGCTAAAATGAAAATGGGTTTAATTGTCACCAAGTAGGTTGCTTGATGCTTTTTTGAGATTCTTGGGAGAAATTTGAGTTTGGTTTGTCCTTTTCTGGTTACATGCAGTGGAAGAAAAATGTGTTTTTAAATTTTCAAATGGTGTGTTGGGATGATTGGGTTTTGCACTTCACATGGGTTGGGTTGGTTTTGGCGTCGATCACATGGGTAACCAGTTTCTTTAGTTTATTTTTTATGATTGTTGTTCAAATGAGTGTGTTGCAAATATTTGTGGAGTTGTCTGTGAAGAACTAGAGTGAAATTGGGTTTATGTGGGTGTGGTGATGCTTATTCCATTTATAGTGATGAAAACTTCTTAGTTTGTAGGGATGCAAACTTTTTTGAAGATTGACTGTGGATAAAAAGAATGAAATTGTGTTTGATTTTTTCACTTATATTTGCTACAGATGGTTATGAAATTTGTGTTTTTGTCAAACTTGAATGAGAATGTGAAATATTTTTATTTCAGGTTGCTTGATTTTACTGATGCTCAAATGGTTATGGTATAGGTGTTATAGTTTAGTGGGGTAATATGTTTGTCTTTGTTCTGCTCGTGACAAATGGGACACTTCACTTTGCTGTTTGGTTGTGTGCCATTTTTTTTGAAGAAGAATGAGTTTAGTTTTTGTTTGGGTTTGCTAGGTCCGTCTGTTGTTTAAGTTGTTATGCTACTTATTCTTATAGGTGTTCGAAAAAAATTTTAAAAGATGTAATGTAGTTTAGTCTGTGTGAATTTGGACTGAGACTTAGGTTTTTGTTTGCAGCACGGCAGGTTCCAACGGCAAGTGCTTGTGGAAGACTTAAATAGGAAATGGAAGCAATTCATGCTAAACACTTCTGTATGATGTTTTAAAAAATTCTCTTTTTTATTAGAAATGCAGAATGTATTTTCCTTGCTGATCTGCGATATGTATTCTTCTTTTGTAGCCCGTGACACCGGTTGAACCATGTGAGTGGTTGAACAAGCTTCTAGCAGATGTTTGGCCCAAATATATGGAGCCGAGGATTTCCATGAGGTTTTCTTTGACTGTGGAGGCATGTGCATATATTTCCCCTGATCTTAAAAACTGTTACTTGCTTATCTACCCTACAACCATTCCTTCCTACTGCAATTTTTTGAATGCTCGTCAATGTTTGTTTTTATTTTCAGAGACGCTTGAAGAACCGGAGGCCAAAATGGATTGTGAGTGTTTTTGCATTATGAAGCTCTTTGATTTTTGCAACTTTAGAATTTTGACCACAGTAATGAGAAGGTACCTTGGGTTTAGGAAAAAATAGAGTTGCAGGAGTTTTCTCTTGGGTCCTGCCCTCCTAGCTTGGGACTACAGGGAACACATTGGTATACTTCAGGTGATCAGGTTTGTTTCTAATAAATTTCAGCACTTATGTTTTCATTTAAATTTATCTTTTCTTTTCTTCAAAAAAATGCATCTATAACTTCAAGCTCCAACGTGGGAAGCAGCCTTTAACTTCTCTGTTTAAATTTGGCTAAGGTGATCTGTTTTCTCTATTCGTGACACACCAGTCACTCCATCTTTATACGTAATTCTTATCCTTATTTGTGAGTCCTTCATGCATATAGCTGGAGAACATACTTATTGTTCATTTCCTTCTTCTCAATTTTGTTCATTCCCCTTGGGATTTTTAGAGCATTTTTTCTAAACTTTTTTGGTTTATATCTTGTGATGTGTTTCGTAGCTAGTATTGTAAGTTTACCATTCTACAGTAGAGATCATATCTTATAGTGTGTACATGTTCTATAAATTCCTTCTTAACATAGATTGGTATTTTTGTTCACGTTCTTCAAATTTTACATATCATTGCACAAGAAAGTTGGTAGTTTTGTTCTCGATGATGTTATTAATGTAACAATGTTGTTTTGGCATATAATCAGTAATATATTAACTCTTTGCAGAGAGTTCTGCGCATGGGTTTCGACTGGGTTACAAATGAAATGAGCATCTTATTGTCTGCAAAGCTAGAAAAGCCACTCCGTGGGACTGCACGCATCGTTGTCAACAGCATTCGCATCAAGGGAAATGTATGCTATTGTTTTTAACCTTCACTCTTCTGATTTCTTCTCAAGGCATTTTTATCCCGTATTCTTTTAGTATTTAAGTATATATTGATTTCGTCGTAAATCTGATTTTTCTAATAATTTTGCAGTTGCTTTTGATGCCAGTACTTGAAGGTCAGGCAGTACTTTTCTCATTTGAATCTACTCCGGAGGTGAGCGTAGGGGTTGCTTTTGGAGGCACTGGAAGCCAAGCACTGCCGTCAACTGAACTGCCAGGCGTGAAAACGTGGCTGGTATGTTTCTCAAGCGACCAAAATGTCACGTTTTCCTAAAGATGTTCCAATAAAACAAGAATTTTGCTATGTCATACCATGGTTCATCTGCCACTTTAATTTAAGCAAGCATGACCCCCAGGTGAAGCTTATTACCGAAACACTTGAGAAGATGATGGTTGAGCCTCGTCGTGGGTGCTTTTCTTTACCAGTAGTTGACCTCAGGAAAAAGGCCGTGGGAGGCATACTATCTGTTACAGTAGTTTCTGCCAAAAATTTGGCAAGAAAAAGCCCGAGTGGCGTATTGGGAAGTCGACGGCAGGGTGGTAACCTTCAATTATCAGATGATACCGATGGTGTAAACGTGCAGATGTTTATTGAAGTAGAAATCGAAGAATTAAGTCGGAAAACTAACGTTCGGAATGGGTCCAATCCCACATGGGATGATACCTTCAACATGACTTTGCATTCGGAAGCTGGAATTTTGAAATTCAGTCTCTACGAGTGGGTTCCCAATAGCATCAAGTTTGACTACCTGACTAGCTGCGAGATAAAGGTACCATGCAGGACACTATTGTTTCTTATTATACCAAGTAATTAATACTTACCTTTTGGTGTGATAATTACAAAACCCATGAAAATGTCAACAGATGAAATATGTTCCTGATGATTCAACAACTTTCTGGGCAATAGGACATGAGTCTGGTATCATAGCGCATCGAGCCGAGTGCTGCGGAAAAGAAATTGAAATGGTTATTCCATTTGAGGGAAGCGAAGGAGAGGTCAATATTCTTTTTTCCGAGATTATGTTGGATTAGGACGCTCTTTGTGTGAATATTTGTGAATTTAAAGAAAAGGGAAATATAAAATTTATCTTCTGTATGTAGAAGTTGTTATAACCCAACTATTGCTATTAACTCCATATTTTCCAGTATTAAATGTCTGTCTCCCTGTCACAGTTGACAGTAAGGCTTGTGATGAAAGAATGGCAATTTTCTGACGACTCACATATTTCGAGAACGTCATCGAGCACAAAACCTCAGGCATTAATTCCTGGGTCCTCAAGTTTTCAAGCAAGAACAGGGCGAAAAATCAAAGTAACTGTAGTAGAAGGGCGGAATCTAACAGCAAAATCCGGAAAGTGTGATGCGTATGTTAGACTACAATTCGGAAAGGTTATTTATTGTTATGTTACTAATTACTATTATGTCTTGCATAAGTTACAGAGGTCGAGCACATTACAGCTGACATGGGTGCACTGTCGTGTCTATAGGTTCTTTGTAGAACTCGGACAATTTTGAATACTTCACATCCAGAGTGGAAACAAATGTTTGAATTTGACGAAATGGGTGATGGTGAATATCTTAAGCTCAAGTGCTATAGCGCTGAGATATTTGGTGATGAAAATATTGGGAATGCAAGAGTGGTCGTCGATGGAATAACCGAAGGCTTCCCGAGGGACGTTTGGATCCCTCTTGAGAAGGCTAGTACGGGGGAGGTGAGACTACAAATAGAAGCTGTTGGCAACGATGATTTTGAGGTATTTACTACCATTTTTCATTCTATTTCTATCCCTGAGAACACAAAAAACTGATAAGGCTTGTTTTTCTTTATGAAGTTGCAATTTTCTTTTCTGTTGAACAACTTTAGTGCTGATCTTGTTTAATATTGGAAGAATTCTTCACAACCAAGTGCAAATGGTTGGATCGAATTGGTGCTTGTTGAAGCAAAGGATCTTGTGGCTGCCGATTTGAGAGGAACAAGTGATCCGTATGTTAGGGTGCAATACGGGAACACGAAGAAACGAACAAAGGTAAAATATTCTAACCTTTTTACTTTTATGTCAATCATATTTTGACTTTCACGCTTTACATGCTTTATAATGATATATTTTTATTTTCACTAATACAAATGCCTCTCTGATCGGTATCAGCCTCGATGATAATCAGGGGCATGGCTTCGTTGGCTGGAGCCCCCGTGTGGGAGCTTCTTACGAGGCATTGGGCTAATATTGATGTTTAATACACATGCCACTGTTTTAATACTTTAAATATGAATATGTCGAGTGTTAAATGATTTGACTCCAAAGAACTATCATTTCGTTGATGTTTAATCCAACGTTAATGATATGAACAATGACAAATAAAACGTTAATTGTATGAACAATGACGAATACAACTTTTGCAAACTGACCCTTTTCACATAGGGTGCACATATGACACTTCGTTTACTAGTTGATATTTGAAAGATATTACAACTGCAAATTTAATTCTTATCCCCTTAATAGAGACTGACCCCAAACCCATGCACCAATTAAGTGCCTTTTCCTCTTTAGTCTTTACTACCCTTATTTCTGTAGGATGAAACTGCACCTTCTTAAGTTTTTGTTGTCATGTGTAGGTGGTTTATAAAACATGTAATCCAGTGTGGAACCAAACATTGGAGTTCCCGGACAATGGGAGTTCCTTGCTTTTGC
Organism: Triglochin maritima; assembly: GCA_963682175.1. Lineage (NCBI taxonomy): Eukaryota > Viridiplantae > Streptophyta > Magnoliopsida > Alismatales > Juncaginaceae > Triglochin > Triglochin maritima. The sequence continues at coordinate 47,819,138 of OY821777.1, forward strand.
ATGTGAAAGATCACAACAACTTGCTTCCGACATCAAGCATAGGCGATTGTGTTGTGGAGTACCAACGGTTGCCTCCTAATCGAATGGTCAACAAATGGATACCCCTTCAAGGAGTAAAGAGCGGTGAAATCCACATCCAAATTACAAGAAGGTTTCCCGAGTTAGAGAACACAAGTTATTTGGATACCGATGTTTCTGGCCACACCAAAGCATCCAAGATTGCCAATAGGGTAAGAAACACAAATGCCTTGGTAGTTTACGTATTTTTTCATAAAACAAGAAGCCAACAATAATAGTTGTTCCATTATTAGCTTGTCATAAATCATGGCCACTTAATTTTCCCTTGAAACCAATCAGATGAAAGAGAAGTTAAAAAAGCTTAAGGTGTTGGTGGAGGATGGAGATTTCGACAACCTCTTGTTGTTTTTGAGCGAGGTGGAAAATTCTGAGGACATGCAGGAGGAATACATGCTGCAACTAGAGCAAGAGAAGACATTGTTGCTCGACAAAATAAATGACCTCGGCAGAGAAATTGCAAAATCTTCAAATCACACGATAAGAAAAACACTCAGCAACTGAGTGATCACATTGTTCGCTCGGCACTACCGAAAACCACAAGTATACCGGCATACACATGTATTTAGTGCAATTTCTACAAATTTTGTACTGGGTACTTGAAAGCTATACCAAAGTATTCATGAAGATCTTGTTTTCCTTAACTTTATGTTGGCAACAGCTTTTACCTCAGCTTGTTGCTATTATCTTACTTTTGATTGTTATTTACGTCCAATGTAATTTGTATAAATAGTTTTTTTATTGTACCATCTTTCCTGTATATTACCCACTTTAAGATTCATATATATAGATATTGGTTGAAAGTTGTGGAGTATGAATTAATCAGTTGAGTGGTCAGGTAAAGATTAGAGCTACATATCATCTGCAGGTAAAGATTAGAGCTACATATCATCTGGTCTAGAAACAGAGTAATGGTTATGTACGGCTTCTTGTTCACTGCATGATATTTAAGTGCGTTTAGTGTTTGAATGTTGAGTTATTTATTGTGAATGAACAATTTCTTATGTTCTAAAGTAAATACTAATAATGATAAAATGCGCTTAATGTGCTAAAAGACTAGCAAAGTCTATCCATGCATATTTATTTAAGAGAGGAGCGTAGAATTTTTCGCTCGTGCACAATTACGACCCTTAACCTACCTTGTATTAAAAGTTAACACGTTCCTTAGATGCTTGTGTGTGTGCATGCGCGTATATTAGATAGGGAGATAAGGTAATGATTTTTGTAGAACCATTTTCTCGTAGAATGGAGTAAAATGGGTAAAAATGTAATTTTCCCATGAAGTTGTAATAAAAAATAAGAATTACTATTCATTGCTCGATTTTTACTTAAATCACATGTCTTAATTATCGGTTTGTCCTTCACGATCCATTTAATACTTATTATATCTCGTAAAAAATAAAAAAATAATCAATGCGTCTGGGCTAGGACACCCCGTTTTTTTATTTTAAATCTTGAATTTATTAGGGGGGGAGACTAGCGTCCCCCGCAGGGGCTGTCGCCCACTGCCACTCCCGCATTATTACTCTGATTTTATTTTTTATAGTTATTTTTTGTTGTAATATGAAAGAGAATGAACTATTGGGAGCAGAAATAAGTAAAAATGAGAAAATGACAAAATAGTAATTCGTACGGATGATTTAAATAATCTTAGAACAAATTTAAGTAAAAAATAGTAAATACTTAGTTATTGAGAAAAATGTATTTGCACAACCCCACGTGCACATGGAAAAGACACTTGCATGGAAAAGAGACAGTAAACACTGCTCTATTACATATACCAAACCAATAAACGATCAATTAAAGCAAGGTATGCTAGTGTTCTGTTCATTATTACAGTCAAGTAAAATAATATCCTTTTGCTTATATTAAGCTCTTTAATATAGGATTAACACTAAATTAAACGGGCAAAGTGAACAACCAAGCTGCAGCAGAAGTTGGGTGTAGATGAGCTCATTGCATATAAAAATAAAACACATTACTGGATTATCTTCAATCATATATACATTTGTTGCTTTGTTTGAAAGCAAGATGCATGTGGACATAAATAATGTTGATTTGCATCTAAATCCTTTGGTTCCCAATCACAAGGTAGATAAATATTGTACTCTCCAATAAATTATGACAACTTGACTTCTTTGTTCAAAGAAGACAAAATGGTAGATGTTGAATTGTTAATTATTATATTAAGTAAAATCAAGACAGCACACAACACCAGCAAGAGTGGAGAAAATGATATCAAACATGGTTTGTCCTCATCTTGATTGGTGATGGTCCAAATTTTATACTTTGATAATAACTAGAGGCTGTGCTGCTTAAATTAATTTTGGAAAACCAATCAAAGTCAGAGCAACTACATCCACAATCCGTGCGGTTAATTAGACCCAAGCACATCAAAACAAATCTTCTTAACCTTTTTTGTGATAGTTGAGAAGTGTCCAATTAATCAAGTACAACATTCATGGCCTTCCAGAAGACATCATAACTTTACGTAGCACACATTGATCAAAGTTTTTTGTTAGGATTGAAATTGTAAGGGTTTGGAGTTTTCATGTCCAAAATAAACAACATCACCATGTTTTTCTTTGCGTGGCTATGAACTTGTGATTGATCGTAAGTACGTTGGTGAAATTCTATAAATCACATTCAATCGTTAACGCTTCGAGTTCGGTTTTCCTCAATTAATTAAGTTAGTCTTAAACAAATGCCTATATATGCTCCTTCCAAATGTGTATAATTAGATTATTTTGTAAAGTGAATATTACAGGTGAAGAAAGATGATGAATCAGTGGCCCTGGAAATAGTTGTCTATGGCTAAGTAGGCTGCCTTTCCCATTCATTAGTTGGAGTAATTAATCTTTTTGGCAGGAAAAAGATGGTATCAACAGTAGCAACATTTTTTTGTCAAATTGAAAGTCTTTTTAGTTTTAATATGGGGATGATTCGTAGAAAGTACAGCTACCATCTTTAACAATTTAAATAGTTATCAATCTAATCGACATACACATGAAGACAAGTGAAGTTCTTCTTCAGTGGTTCAGATACATCTACGTTTTTCGTACATATATATTAATTTTTGGCAGGAAATCTAATTATCATGATTAGCTAGCTACAACTTTGGAATCAGCCTCTATATATTATTCATCTAATACAGATCTAATAGTCTAATAATTGTGAATCAATGTACGTAGTAAAAATAGTTAGAAATTGAAAATTCATTTTTTTATTTGTCCAATCAATGAAGTTTAAGAAACTTGATGGCAAAACACAACAGTAAAGATAGCACTTCAATAAAATTACCTTCATTGATAAGTATAATTAATCAATCACATTAGCTAGACAAATACATATATTAAATGGATAAGCATTAACCATGCATATATGTACTTGTAGGTATAGAACTGCTCCTTTCAAGATTGTTATGTTGAACCAACTGCATATTGTTATAACCAGTGTCCAGGGAACGCCTAGGAGACCGGGTTTGTCCGGTTGCCTAGGCGATCGCCTAGGCGTTTGTGCGTCGTCTAACTCTGGGCGGTCTATTTTTAATTTTAATTCAATTAGATTTGATAAAATAGATAAAAAAATCAGGAAAATCGGGAAAAATAGGAAAATGCACAAATATTATCTAAAAATATCACACGTGTTTAGGCTTCAAAAAGACACATAGTTCTTCGACCAATGCCTCACTAGGCACCCCCTCTACCCACCTAAACACTTAGGTATACAATTTATTGCTTAGTAGTATGATTACAAAGGTAACTCAGAATTCATACAATAACAGATAAGACTCATAAGAGAGAAATTAGAATTACAAGCTAGCTAACTAATTCCAGTGGACACATTGATCTAATGTCCAACTGGGAACCATATCATATCCTCCACCACCATCAGAGTCGTCGGAGTGGTTCTCGTTTGGATTGTCGACGTAGACATCATCTTCTTCAGTTTCTTCATTGTCGGATTGGACATATTGCTCGTCGATGTCCATCGGTGGTTGAGAACTCGATGCACATGGATCTCTAGAACTAATGTGAACGATGACATCATCCATGCCAACACCTAATAATGACGCGTCAGATGCAGTGGAACACCACGCGTCAGATGACGTGGATCGAGCAAATCGTCTCCGTGAAGAAGAATGTCCTAAAGCTGCTTCCTTGGCATCGGCCCATGTAAGCTCCTCTCCAGCAAAGACCGGATCTTCAGTTTCTACCAACCATGGATGCTCGTCGAAGAGATCGTAGTCCACACTGATGGGGTCATAAAATCTGGGCTTCTCCATCGTTTGTTGAAACCTTTGCCTTAACTTTTGGTTGTAATTCACATACACCAAGTCATTCATCTTCTTCACAGCCAACCCGTTCCTTCTCGTTGAGTGCAACTGCTCGAAGACACTCCAATTCCGTTCACAACCTGATGCCGAGCATGTCAATCCCAACACCCTCAGGGCCAACCTCTGTAATGCGGTCTCTCCCATGTCTACGCCATAAGATTGCCACCAATCTATAGGTCTTCTTTTCGTCCTTTGTCTGACGACCATATCCCTCGAGAATATTCCGAGGGAGTTCTTGTAATGATCAAGTAGACCACAAGTCTTGTCTTGTTCTGCAGGAGTGGGGACGAGCCGCTCTACGACATCCATGAATCCAGGCATATGCTCATTGAAAGCTACATTTCGATCCTGAGGTGGGACGGAGAAGAAGGTACCAGGGTTGAGTAAGAAATCAGCTGAGTGTAGTGGTAAGGACATCATCTTCCCTGGACCCCACCTGGTGTCGATGAGGTCGATGACTTGCTTGTACAACCTCGGGTTTCCGTCAAAGTTCCTCATGATTTGTTCTATGGCTTTCTCCATTGCGTCATACAGATATCCCATCGGTGGTTTCTCATCGCCGTCAACAAGTCTAAGAACCTGGACCATAGGTTGTGAGGTCTTCATTGCCTTCACGACGTTGGTCCAGAAGCCACTTTGTAGAATAGTCTTGGAAACTTCAGTAGAGATCTCCTTCTTTTTCTTGTACTTTATCCAACTTGCATTAGGATCGTTGTACTCCGGCTCAGAGTTTGTCTTTCTTCAGAAACACTCTTTGCAAAGTCAGAAAGGCGGTAGCAAATCTCGTGACAGCAGGGCGTAGCATATTCCCTTCAATGGCAATTCACATCCTCTTCAACAACATGGAATGATTGTTGAAATGTTTGACGATCTTACGAGCTAAAGCAATAGTCTTCAAAAACAACTTGCCAATATCCTCCAAGATGAGATCGATGCAATGCGCTGCACAGGGAGTCCAAAATAATCTCCTTCTTTTTTGCTTCAACATCCTACCGGCAAGTACGTACGCGGCGGGGTTGTCGGTGACCACCTGAACAACGTGTTATTCGCCAATCTCGCCAACTACCTTGTCCATCAGCTTGTACAGGTAGTCTGCGGTGTGAGAGTGACCGGAAGCATCTACAGACCTCATGAACATGGTACCTGTTGGACAATTTACTAGAAAATTGATTATATTCCTACCGAACCTATCAGTTCAGCCATCTGTCATCAACGTGCACCCGTATGTTGCCTAATCTTGTCTGTACGACTCTAGTATACCTCTAGTGTAGTCAATTTCCTATTTAAGGCACGACTCACTAACTTCATGATACATCGTGAGTTTAAGTCTGGGTCCGTAAGTACAAGTAGCGGATATTGCTTCCTTCCACTCAGGCGTCCTTACAGTGTTGAATGATATACCACATCTATAGAAAAGCCTAGACCATTTTTGATTAATTATTTTCCTATCTTCTTTTTGAAAGGTTCTTTCGATGGTTGTTTGTTGGGCGCCGGAAACCACGTCCTTCCCACGTCCGCAAAATGGTCCACACAAACGTTGTTTTTGTCTCTTTCGACCAGGAATGAGGCGATGATGGGAGGTTGGGGTCCGAGCAGAACCGGAACCCGACCCGATTTCCAGATCAAATTCTATATTTTCTCTGTCTACATAATCATCAAGACATACATTTTCATTTTGTAATGTCCTACTGTTTCTAATTATGTATGCAGTTATGTCTTGTTTAACAGAATCAGAAACTTTATCACAAGGTCTAGCATTGCTACCGGGTGTGTGTGCAAGATGTTGTTTGTGACGGGTTATATCACCTCTAGTTTCCTTACCACATAACTCACAGACAATGCAGTTTTTATCATTAGCACTAATGTAATTGGCAGTATTCCAACCGGGGTCATTTGTACGGGTAGGTCTTAGGTCATCGTAACTCTCGTGATGCATGAGGAGACTAGTGCCGGGTACGTAGGTCATATCTTAAAATTAGACTAATATATAAAAATTTAGACTAATATGAAAATGAAATACTAATTAATTTAATTCTAAAGAGAAGTTAGAAAGAGTGCACTTGATTTTGGCGGTTGAAGAATGAAGAACCGGATCAGAGACTTCACTTTCCAACTTCAAAACTAAGCACCAGACCAGAGACTTAATCGTGAAAACTTGATGATTAGGAAACTTGATGATTAGAATAGAATTATGAAGAAGAAGAGAAAGAGAACGAGAGATGTGTGAAAAATGAAGAGGTTTGAAGGAGTTTATATAGGATTTGGGGTAGTGGCAAACTTATAATTTTTGAAAAAAAAATCAAAAAAATCAAAAAAGAGATAGCCGTTGTAATGCCTCCAACGGCTATCGTCTACGTGAACATTGGTTATAACAATACTAATTGGACACTAGCTAGACGAAAAAGAACCATAATACAAATACTACCAAACCTAAGTCTTGGTGTTTTAGTCCAGCTAAGATATAATTGCATAAATGCATCATAACACACACCATACACATGTAGATTAAGATTAATTAATCCTGGTATTAGTGGAAGCAAGTTAGTCAGGATACATAACATAATTAAATTATGTCAGTGGCCACCATGTGTTAGCTAGCTAGTGTCAAATACATTATTATCTTCGAACAAGCTTTGAGTAGAAGCTGTGGGGATGGGTTGTTATGAAGATATTAGAGATTTGTTGGTTACAAAAATCTATGATTCTATCTGTGTGTGGTCGTGAAATGTTTCAGTGGTGCTTTGAGTTGGTAGAATCGGTTGGAGTTTGGTTGGATATGTGATTGTCGAAATCCGACCAGAAAATGACACAGCCCCTAACCCATGTAACTCCATACTTCACATATGCCCCTCTTCATGCACTTTATTACCAAAAAACCAACCCCTTTCCTCCTATATTAATTAAATTTTTCACCCACTACATATGCTCTAGTGGTAGGGTTTCAAACCACAATACTAATTAGCATTTCAATTATCATATGTAACAAGTAGCTTTCGTTAAACATGAAATCGTAACCAACCTAAGAGATAACATTTCTCACGTATTTATTGTTTCAAAACACACTAGTATATATAGATTGTAAAGCTTTCTACCGAATCCTAAAACCATAAATATGCAAGCGTTATACATATATATATATATATATATATATATATATATATATATATATATTCACCATAAACACAACAATAACAATAAGAAACATCATATTAATCATGATAACTAAATATCTCAAGACATATGACTTCTACAAATTAAGATCCATGATCAACCCCACGTTCATTTAAGCCCTAGACATTTGTGAGCTTGTAATTAATAAACAGAGGTCGTAAGGGTAATTTTAGGTACATGAGGTTGGAGACATACACTAGATACCTCAGGCACCATCTTTGTCAAAGAGTTGGATAGGATAAACAAGGGTTTTTCTAGAAGGAGAAAGGCCCACCAAGAAAAGATCATTAGTCCCCATTAATACCATGTCTTCTTCCTTAATTGCATCCACTTCACCACTGCATAATTGCTCTCCCTTGGTCGATCATCACAATTTTAGTAAGTGGTACTATGGACCAAGACAATCTCCCACCTGGTTTTAGGTTCCATCCAACTGATGAAGAGCTCATAACATACTATCTTAATCACAAGATATTAAACGGGAATAGGGAAAAAAAAGGGATTGATTTCTATTATTATGTGTCTGAGGTTTACATGAGTTCATATATATATACATGGGAAAGTTGGGTGACCGTTTGAAGTAAAAGCTGAGTGAAGAGATGCATCGTATGGGAGAGGAAGCGACGATTGGTGAAGAGGCGCTCTGCATGTAGGTGAACAGGTGCGTTTGTATGTTTTAACACTCCCCCTCAAGTTGGGCCTGGAAGAGATTGTAGGTGCCTAACTTGCTTATGATGGTGTCGAATGGTTGTTTACTTAGGGCTTTGGTGAAGACGTCCGCCAATTGTTCTTTACTGGAGACATACGGAACTTCTATTTCTCCAGCTTGAATTTTCTCACGGATGAAGTGACAGTCAACTTCAATGTGTTTGGTCCTTTCGTGGAACACGGGATTGGAAGCAATGTGTCGTGCGGCATTGTTGTCGCAAAACATATTCATAGCTTTAGTGTGAGTTTGACCCATATCGTGAAGAAGTTGCTTTAACCAAATGAGTTCACTGGTGGTGGACGCCATTGCTCGATATTCTGCTTCTGCACTTGATCGAGCAACCACCTTTTGTTTCTTACTTCTCCAAGTAACCAGATTTCCACCAACAAATGTGCAAAAACCGGTAGTTGACCTACGATCATGGCTTCCTGCCCAATCAGCATCTGAAAAACCAATGATGTTGTTAGAATTGTTATTTTTCATTAGCAACCCTTGTCCTGGTGTTTGTTTTATGTACCTCAGAATTCTATCAATAATATCTAAATGTGATGTTCGAGGTGCATGCATGAATTGACTTACTATACTAACAGCAAATGTAATGTCGGGTCTGGTTACGGTTAAATATATGAGTTTTCCTACAAGTCTTTGGTATTGGTGAATGTCTCTAATAGGCTCACCGTTGGTTGGACTGGTTTTGAGATTTGCCTCAATGGGTGTATTAGCTGGTCTAGCCCCAAGTTTTCCTGTTTCTTTTAAGAGATCTAGAGCATATTTTCTTTGTGACAAAAATAGACCCCTTTTTGAGTATGCAATTTCTATTCCTAAGAAATATTTTAGGAATCCTAGATCTTTTATATCAAATTTGGTTTTTAGATAGTGTTTAACTTGATTAATTTGTTCATTATTATCACCAGTAATGATGATATCATCTACGTAGACCAAGACTATGAGAATCTCTCCTTTATGATGCCTAGTGAACATAGATGCGTCAGCAGAGGATTTAAAGAAACCATAAGCAAGAAGGAAGTGACTGAGTTTTGCATACCATGCGCGGGGTGATTGCTTTAGACCATAGATGGCTTTATTGAGTTTGCATACCTGGTTGGGAGAAGTGTTGTAACCTGGAGGGGGTACCATGTATACCTCTTCTTCAAGGGTGCCTTGAAGAAAAGCATTTCTGACATCCATTTGATAAAGCTTCCATCCTTTGTTGACTGCTATGGAAAGAAGAACCCGAACAGTATTCATTTTTGCTACTGGTGCGAAGGTTTCTAGGTAGTCAAGCCCATAGGTTTGAGTATACCCTTTTGCTACAAGGCGAGCTTTATACCTTTCGATAGTACCATCGCTATTATATTTTACTTTGTAAACCCATTTGCATCCAACGGGTTTTGTTTTATTTGGTCTAGGGATGAGAGTCCAAGTGTTGTTGGTTTCTAGGGCTTTAAGTTCTTCTTGCATTGCTTTTTGCCATTTAGGATTGCTACTAGCTTCTTCGTAGTTTTTTGGTTCTAGGGTTTCGTTTATTCGGTTTAGAAAAACCCTATAGTTTGGCTGTATTTGTTTGTAGGTGAGGTAGTTCTGAATGGGATAAGTTACTTGAGAGGTGATAAAATCATTAAACCTAGTGGGAGGACGTCTTGGTCGGGTAGACCTCCTTGGGGTTGGAGCTCTTGTTTCTCCTTGTCCTTCTCCTTCTTCGTGTCCTTCTCCTTGTCCTTCTCCTTGTTCGTGTCCTTCTCCTTGTCCTTCTCCTTGTCCTTCTCCTTCTTCGTGTCCTTCTCCTTGTCCTTCTCCTTCTTCTTGTCCTTCGATGTTGAACTCAGGTAGAACTTGTGAGGAGTCTGGGCGAGATTGTGTTGTAGGGTTGTAGTAGGGTTCAGTTTCCCTAAATATTACATCTCGGGAGATATACATTTTACACGTCTCAGGGTCAAAGCATTTATACCCCTTTTTTTGAAAGGAATAACCAAGAAATAAGCATTTTACAGCATTGCTATCAAATTTATCTAAGCGTTTCTTATGAACAAAGCATACACACCCGAAGATTTTAAGATGATCTAGGGTTAGTTTTCGTCCTAAGAGTATCTCAAGCGGTTGTTTATTCTGAATAGTAGGACTAGGAAGACGATTTATTAGATAAGTCGCAGTTAAGATAGCGTCAGACCAAAAACGTTTGGGAACATGATTTTGAAAGAGCAATGATCTTGTTACATTTAGAAGATGCCGATTTTTCCGTTCCGAAACTCCATTTTGTTCAGGGGTATGTATACATGTTAATTGGTGTAATATTCCCCGATTTTTCAAAAAATTTTGAAAGTTGTGGCTGGTGTATTCGGTCCCGTTATCTGTCCTTAAGGTCTTAATTTTAAAATCATACATGTTTTCAACAAAAATTGTAAAGTCACAAAAAACTTGGAAAACTTCGGATTTGTTTTTGAGAAGATAAGTCCAAGTATTTCGTGAGAAATCATCGATAAACAACACAAAATATTTAAAACCGTTGTAAGACTCGACAGGAGCGGGTCCCCAAATATCGGAGTGAACTATTTCGAAAGGAACACTTGATTTGGTTTTAGAGTTAAAAAAAGGTAATCTAGTTTGTTTAGAATACTGACAAACATCACATGCATAATCAGAAGAAATAGAAGGAAATAGTGTTTTTAAAACCAAATGAGATGGGTGTCCCATTCGTTTGTGCCATAGAATATGGTTTGATAAACTAGTAGTATGAAAACTCTTGCTTTGAGCCTCTAAAACATAAAGGCCATTGGTATGAATCCCTTTACCAATCGTCTTCCCTGTAGTTCGCTCCTGAAAGAATACATCAGTAGGAGTGAATATAACATTACAGTTTAAATTTTGTGTGATTTTTGATACTGAAAGAAGATTAGAGGTGAATGTAGGTATATATAAAACATTTTTATTTACTTGATCTAATATGGTGGTTTCTCCTATCCCTTTTATTTCTACTTGATTATTATTTGCAACAGTCACAAAATTATGAGGAGAGTTCACATGTTTCTTTATTTTTCTTATTAGACCAGAATTTCCGGTCATATGGTCAGTAGCACCTGAGTCAATTATCCATTGATTATTTATGTGTCTAAGTGTTTTTTCTGTTTTGTTGGCAGAGTAATTTTTGGAACAAGAGGATATACCTGCGTAATTACCTGAACCCTGAGGGGTGGACTGCAAATATGTGCTGAGGTGGCCCAGCAATTGATCTAGTGGAATCGGGTCGGATCTGGATCCAGGACCAGCGGATGCAGCATCTGGTCGGTTTGTGATTTCGGGTCGGTTTAAAGAAAACCCGGTTCCGCCTGCATACCCGGTTCCGCCTGCATACCCGGATCCTCCCGAGTACCCGGATCCGCCCGAATCACGCGTGGTTATAAAACCCCGTGGATCCGAGCGAATAACCGATTCGCCTTCCCATTTTCGTTGTTCTTCTTCCAAGTTAGGGTTTGCCGCCGCGCTGTTTCCTTTTGGTCCGCCGTTCCGTTTTTTGTTCCGATGATCACCTCCTTCCCGTGTTGGTCGAAGATGAGGGTGTAGGAACCAACATGAGTTCCTGTTGTGCCCGGTTTTTTTACAGTTGTCACATGTTTCCTGAGGTTTATTTCCATATTTTCTTGTCTGATTTTGGGGTTTTCCGGCGAAGAATGCCTGGTTTTCCGAAGATCGGTCCGCGATCTGAGCGGTGGTCCGACGGGATTCCTCCCGTTGGATCATTGCTATGATGGATGCGAGATCAGGGACAGTGGGGGTCATCAAAACTTGGCTTCGGATGGCTTCATAGCTGCCGTCGAGTCCGATGAGGAACTGATAGATTTGATCTCGCTCCTTTCGTTCGAGTAGGACTCTTGGGTCAACAGTCGTGGGTTCGTAGATGGCGAGCTCGTCCCATCCACGCTGCAATGTCCCGAGATACTCCGTGATAGTTTGTCCTTGCTGTTTTGTCTGCGACAGATCGTGTTTTAGTTTAAATATGTGAGCAAAGTTGTTGGTTTTACCGTATATGCTTTGAGCGGCGTCCCATAGCTCCTTTGCGGAATTTTTGTAAAGAAAAATAGCCCCGATTTTGGACGTCATGGAGTTGATTATCCACGACATTACAAGATGGTCAGCCGCCTGCCACTCTTCTTGTTTTGTTTCGGTGGCATTCTCCTCTGGTTTTTTTGCTGTCCCGGTGATGTGTCCCAGCTTTCCCTTCCCGCTGAGAGCTAGCGTAACAGCCCGTGCCCAAGACAGATAATTCTGTCCGTTGAGCAGCTGTGACACCAGTTTTGGAGCGTTTGTTTCTGAGTCCGCCATTTTTGATTTTTCCTTCAGGGGTTTTGGATGTCGGGGTTTTTTTTTGTCTCCTTCAACCCCCTTGAAAGGCGAAGGTGATGGGTGGTGGGATTTTTGGTTTCGGTTTTTTCTGAGGTGGATCGATGATGAGTGAGGGCACTCTGAGATTCACCAGTGATGGAACGATTGCTCTGATACCATATTAAACGGGAATAGGGAAAAAAAAGGGATTGATTTCTATTATTATGTGTCTGAGGTTTACATGAGTTCATATATATATACATGGGAAAGTTGGGTGACCGTTTGAAGTAAAAGCTGAGTGAAGAGATGCATCGTATGGGAGAGGAAGCGACGATTGGTGAAGAGGCGCTCTGCATGTAGGTGAACAGGTGCGTTTGTATGTTTTAACACAAGATTTCTGATTTTGGGTTCTCTCCAAAGGCCATTGCTGATGTGGATCTCAACAAGTGTGAGCCTTGGGATCTCCCTGGTAAAAAAAATTCACCTTCTGATCATTATTTGGTTTGAATTTTGTAATTCATTAAACTAAATTAACCTTTTTGTGCTTCAATAAACCCAAAGGCCATAACTTTGTTTGTTGTTTTGTCAAAGATGATGTGTTTCAATAGTTACTATATATCTGAAAAGGTAGAATTATTGGGATTTAATTAGTGTGCAACATTGAGGCTTTTGGGAGATTGATTATGGTTTTCTATGAACCATTTTGTACTTTTTTTGGGTCTATCTACATCCAATTGCGAGTTGGAAAGTTAATTTGTGATTTATTTGCTTTGTACTATATATTGTCAATAGGGTGTTAATTAGATGGATATAATTTTCATGTGTTAAGATGTGATTTTATGCTTGAAAATTTGAAAAATTCTTTTTATTTCTTAAGTTAATGCGGTTTTGGATTGATGGATTTATCAACATGTGTCAATAGGTAGGTTATAAGGATCTAATCCAAGGGTATCATCCTTGATTATGATAAAAAAAATATGTAGTTAGGGTCTCAATAAAGTCATTCAAATTTATAAAGTTTATTTTTTGTTTCTCAAAAGCAAAAGGTTTGTCTTTTTTATCTATGTCTCAAAAATTCAAACTCAAGCAGACAAAGCTAAGATGGGAGAAAAGGAATGGTACTTCTTCAATTTAAGGGATCGAAAGTATCCAACCGGCCTCCGGACTAACCGTGCAACGGAGTCTGGTTACTGGAAAACTACGGGCAAGGACAAGGAGATATTCCATTGTGGAGCTCAAGTTGGGATGAAGAAAACCCTAGTTTTCTACAAAGGTAGAGCTCCCAGAGGAGAGAAGACCAATTGGGTCATGCATGAATATAGACACCAAACTAAGTCTACCTACAGACCCACAAAGGTAATTAATTTCGTTTCATCACAATTTTAATTCTCTATTTGGGATCCAACGCAATTGTTTGAAATTTCAACATTATGTTTCTACATCTCAGAACTACGTCATCTATATGTGATTTTATTCATTCGATCTGACATGACAATGTCCATTGATGCATGGTGTTGTATTGAGACTAAACTTGATTAATCCCAGTCATTGGTTTGAAAAATGTACATAAAATAGTTTTTGAAAAAAATTACTAAAACATGTGCATAGTAATAGATGAAAACATACATACTTCTTCCGCCTTTAACTGTTAACATCTGTTTCAATCAACCCCAACAAATATCAAAATCAACATAGTTAGTATACGTACTATCGTATAAGTTATTCAATGTCATAATTTTTTTGACCCCAACAATATTTTTAGTCACTTAAAAGAAAATCAATGAGACTTTGTTCCATAAACCTATACATATATATATATATATATTCTCCATGAGAAGACATAAATCAATGACACTAATTATTTAGGGTTTGATCTACGTTTCAGGAAGAATGGGTTGTTTGTAGGGTTTTCAGAAAGAGCTCCATCAACAAGAAACCAATGACAGTGTCCTCCCAATCATTGTCCTCAACATTGGATTCACCATGCAACACAACATCAGCTGCGGACTTAGCAGACATGGACATGTCTGCTTTCAACAACATGTTAACACCACCACCAAACACCACTAACAACATCAATGATTTGAGCAACAATGTTGTCAACAACAAGTTGGATCTCAACATGTACATGAATTGGATCCTCAATAGAGATGCATCAAACCAACACCCTCTCCCATCCTGGTCCAACGGAATGCCGAATTTAACGACAAGTTCGACGATTCTGAGGGGATTGCAACTCAGTGGTTATCCACAAATGGAGGGTACTGTTGACACCACAGCATGTCCAAGTTCTTCAAATGTTGCAGACATTAATTATCCATCGATTTGGAGAAACTACTGAAGCTAGCTAGTCTTGATGAAATGATTAATAATGCATGAGATTAACTTTTATTTATCTATTTCATGTATATATATGGTTTTGTTAGATTGATATCATATATCTTGCATGTAATGGAGAAAACAAGTGTACAAAACACCAATTTGTGTGCATTAGAAAGAATTAGTCAATGTTTAAGTGTGATATATATCCATGTTATTCTGTTTCTTAATTTTAGAATAAATAAAAGAATGTGAATGATGCATGAGACTTGGTGTAACATCCCGAAACAGCGGAAATTTTAAAAAATTAAACAATCAAAAGATTATCTGATAAAACTCATCAACGGGAATGTTACTCATATAAATCAACGGTCGGTGCACCAATAAAACAACAGAGTTTGTCAAAAGACGTGATTACAACAATATAACGAAAGACAAGTACAAACAATCACGAGGACCTTGAAGAGTCCGAAGAGGATCTTACCCTCAAAATATGTGTGCTCGCTGTCACCACCCGACAGAACTTACTGCGGTTCTGAAACATGAATCAAACAACGATGCCTGCGTTTCCCATTAGAAAACCATGTATGCCAAGCTCGCCTACATGAATGCAACAGTACGGTATATGAACCTATCATACTAGTAACATGTCATATCACATCTGCAATGCATCAAATCCCTCCAAGGGTAAACAAGACCTCAGTCCAACAGCAGCAATGACCCTCACAAGGTCCACAAGGACATCAGTCCAGCAACAACAACAGGTCTCCCTCGGAAACCTACCGTAGACACATACAGTCTTTCGGATAGTACGCGACGCACCCCACACACGCGACTACTCGAGCCAAAGGGATCGGTGAGGAGCGTCCGCACTTCCTCGCAAAGAACCACGTGGTCTACACCACCATCGACGAAGTCGTAGCCCGGTCGGTCAACATCCCAAGATAGGTGCCCAATCGGGGATCATCACTGGAACAACAACGGCGGCACAACATCGGCGGTACAACATACGTCCAGCACAACATCGGACGACACAACAACAAGCCGGAACATCGTCGGCAAAAACATCGGCGGCATCGTCGGCACAACATCGCCGGTACAACATACGTCCGGTACAACATCGGACAGGTCCAAACCATAGTCTGCAGGATCATCATGCTCCACAAGCCAAGAGTAAGGCAACAAAACGTCACACCACGGTCCATAACGGAGGTGGCGCGACCCAAGTGTCCACACTCTTCCACACGGCGGTCCCTGGGCAGGCACGAGCACGTACCATCCGTCACCTCCCGGCTCACGCTCTCAGCGAAGACACGGGTTTCCGTGGATAGAGTTGACACAACACGATGACCAGGAATTCAGTTCCGCACACAAACGGTCGACCGAAAAAGCCTAACCGGTCGACCATCCCCAATATGTTTGGTCGACCGAAAGTCTACAACGGTTGAACTATTTTGCGCGTCACTTAAGTCTAAACGGTCGAACAACAGTCTAAAACCGGTCGACCGAACACGAGGTCAAAATCCGGAGTTGGTCAAGATCAACAAGTCTATTCAGTCGACCGACTCAGGGGTTCCGGTTGACCGAAAACTACCATGGTCATCCTAATAGTCTACGTCATATAACGATCGAACGATATATTGAAAACGGTCGAACAACATGCAATATCATCAAGTACACTTAAGTTCCGGTCGACCTCAACCCAATGGACGGTCAACTGAAAATCGACAGTAAGCCTCCAACCCACCAGCATATATGCAACCGGTCGACCGCCATATTTGCATCGTTCGACCGGGGTTGGTTAAAGTCGGGCAAAAAGGTAAAACCGGTTGACCGCCCGAAGGCACCGGTCGACCGTTGGTCGACAACAACCTTGCGCCAACCAAGGATTTTACATCGTTTCTCGTTGCCGGCGAGGTCTCCGACCTCCCGCGGACTGACCTCAACTTCCCAACAATGTGGGGAAACAACAAAACCACACTAAAAGCCGACATACCTCAACACGAGACGAAGCACACCGGAGATTCGCTCAACGTCGACGCCCGACAGCACCCCCGCTCCAACGCACCTCACGTCCGTATCTCCACGCTCCGGAGTCGCCTCCACAAACTATGGTCGTCGGAAGAGAGGAAGAAAGTGAGAGAAATGGTGAGAGAAATTGGTTGAGTGAAGAAGAAGAAGAGAGGAAATGAAGAGATGATGGTTTTTCCTCCTCAAACCACACCACCACAGTAACCGCCCCCTACCCCCATCACCAACATTGTTCTCTCTCCCATTTCCTATGCTAATCCCCCACTAAACCCGGGATTAGCCTAAGCAAGAGTTAGGGTCTAACACTTGGGATGTTGATGTTTTTGCATGATTAGAGGTCAAACTCATCATCATATGTGATGACATTTTTTTCCTTTTGGAATGGGTTCAACTTTGAACAAATCACGCATACATCAATGTCTACTGATTTAGATGCCCTATGTTTTTTGAAATATGAAATTTAATTGAAAACTAAGATTCAGATGACCCATATAGGCCTTAGCCGTTTTTTTTTGATATCTTTGTATAATATAGCAAATTAATTAAAGTCTATATATAATGATGGAATATTTACCATGTAGATGAGGAAAAAATGTTCTATTATCACACATGTTTGGAGACACCACTCTACCAGATAAGTTTCAACCAACACAAAATATAACATCAACTCTCATAATTAATGAGCGAGCTTGATCTTAAGTAACTTTATGACAGCTACATGCGTATACTCAGCAGTGTTGGATTGGTGATGAGACGAAGAATTAAGCACCCAGCAAAGATGTATTAAAAGAAAAGGGTAAATGTGCCACTATTCTGAATAACTATGAAAATTAATTATAATGACACATAAATAAAGATAATTGCACTGCATCAAGATGTTATATATTTTAATCTAAAGTCTTATTTTGACCAAGGACTCCTCCTTAAGAGCCCATGACATGGCCCTTCTGATCTTTTGAGTTCAAAAGGCTAATAACGAGCAGGCCCACGGCCCAACCAAATTAATTATCTCATTAGCTGCTTAAGACAAATTAATTTCTGGTCTATGTGACTATAAGATGTAGATAACTAAAACAGTGAGCTCGGTCATTGCTCCGACTTATATCTTGATATATAATTGGCATTTAAGTATCTTTTATATCAATTTACTGTATTGCAAGGATTGAAGAAGATACAAAGTTCAACTTCACCAGCCAAGCCCACAACTGCACGAGGTATACACAAGTGACTGTTAGCAACCTAGATAAGGACAACGATGAAGTGGTCTGCAAATAATTGAATCGGATTACCATCTACTCTCGTTGGCGTATCAATATGTGTATTTTATCCTAGACTCGTGATCTTAGCTAGTGGAATCACATATAGTGCAGCTTGGATTAGTTGAATGGTCCATCAGAAGACTCACAATTGAGCCCAGTTCTACAATGTATTGGTTGGTTGTAATCAGACTTGGTGTGTTGAATCCGTTTAGGGATGCACCCATGTAAACTAGTACTGAATCCGATTAGGAATCCGACCCATGTAATCTAGTACCGAATCCGATTAGGAATTCGACCCATGTAAACTAGGGTTGCTCAGCTCATGTATAAATACCAACAAATTAATAACAAACCCAACTTTTCCACCGTTACTCTCTCTTTCTTCTCACGAAACCCTAACCCTCAATCACCTTCTTCCACCTCGATCGAAGGTCTGACACCACTTGTCTCAGCCATGCGATCATCAAATTGGACCGGAGACCACTTGTCTTCACCAATCCTCGTTTTCTTTCAGTGACATCTATTAGTAGATGTTTAAACACAACTTTTGCAACATCAGAATTTGGAATTCAGTTGCGACTCATGTACCAACAATTGTTACTAACCAAGAGGCAATGTTTCAAGTTTCAACATAACATTATACAAGTTCAGGATTCATATGAAGATGTAAATAGACTTGGATAAATCACTGGTGGCTGTTTGTGTCCATTTCCGTTACGTGGCTTGCATGGGGAACTCCACCACCTTCAATTTGTCCACTTCCTTTCCACGATCGGTAATATATTTTACAATTATACTTATTTTTATTTTACTAAAGCAGACATAAAGTGTAAATAGATAAATCTCAGAAGAGAGTAGCTATTGAAATTTTAATTCTGATACTTGAACAAGGAAATCTCAAGACCACCATTTGAGTTTATCCTATACAAAATATAAAGTGTTGGATTTTAAGATTCTTTTTACACGGTTCCAACTAAATTCGCTGCGGTTATGTTGGGATCAGATTCCTGATTCTTATATTATGGAGAGAGCTCAAATTTTCTAAAACAAATATCTACTGTAACAAAATTCCATAACACATCTTATCGTTGTTAAGATTTAATATATGATTCTGACTATCCCACGTTAAATATCTTCAATTTATTGACCAGTGAACATGTTTTAACTTGTGTTATTGCTGCAACGTGAAAAGTTCTCTACTTGGTGCTTATCCTATGATCCTCTTACATCAAAAACATGACTTTCAACAAATCAAATCAATCTACAAAAAGAATAAGTACTAAAACATGTCCAACAACCAAACTAGGTCCATACATGCACTATCATATCACCGCTCTCGGCCAACAAAATAACTCAAACAAAATAACTCAAACAAAACAAAAATCTAAGCCCAAACAAGAGCTACATACATGCACTATCATATCACCGCTCTCGGCCAACATATCGAGACGACGATAAGCTTGACTTGAGGTCTATTAATTTGTTCTCTTCCATGCTGCCGATGTTGAAATTTCCGGTGCCGGCGTAGCATTTGGAAACCATGTTAATTGTAGATTTTATGTCAAGGGACTTGGATGATGGTGTTGGGCCACTGGAGGAGGAGATGGGGACGATCGGTTTGCCTTGGAGGGCGGCGTCGACCGCGGCCTGACAAAGGTGCCATTTGTAATTCCAGTGTAGACCAACTGATCCATAGATTGGGTTCACCATTTTACCACATGACTCGTACAATAGAGATCTAAATACACCTGCATATATGTCACACACACACACATATATATATAGACATGGTCTTAATTATGTACAGTAGTAGTTGAAATGAAATCAATTCATTTTATCAATTAGCTAGGGTTCATCATTTTATCAACATTCAAAAATGAGATAAGGTAAAATAAAAAATCTTTTTCTCTCCACTTCTGATGTTTTCCCCTTTATTCCTTCTATGCGTTTTTCCCTCATCCTGAGCTATTTCAAATTTAATTAAGACACCTTGCATGTCTTCCATTTCATCTCTTAGGCCAAATCAGGAGGTGTTATATATGTACCTAGACCTAGAGTGGAACAAATATATAGTCGTTGTATAAGTCGCTTGTTGTGACATGTTATGCCCGGCTAGGGGTGTCAACGGATCGGATATGGACCGGATATAGGTATATCCATATTCGTATCCGCATGAAATTTACGGATTCGGATACGGATACGGATTGTTTGCGGATATGAAAAGTCTATATCCGTTCGGATATTTGACGGATTCGGAGCGGATACGGATAATATCCGCATCCGTAAACATAATTCTCAACCTTATAACATTTTTTTTATTTTCACTTAGACAAATTCTTATACATAGTCACATTTATAACTTTATTTGGTTTCAAATATTAATTTACTTTATCTTAACTTCTAACTCCATATTCTGAAAATGAGAAATATTCAATGCTTGAATAAATGTGATCAATAGATGTATTTTTATTTGAATAAATAAATTTAAAATATATATTCAAAATATAATCACACAATGTTGAAATAGGAATACTTCTAGGTATAATAATGTATTGCATAAGTATATAAAACAAATATGGATATAATGTTGAAATACAGATATGTAGTTCCGAAGCGGATATTAATCGGATTAGTACTTTAGGGGTAGTAATTTAGAATAGTTTATATATTTAGGTAATTTATAGAAAAAATACCTAACTTATATATCATTAATTTAAAGAATAACTATATATATAATACATATACAAATATAGATGTTGAACTACGGATATTCGATCCCGGATCGGATATTATACGGATCGGATGTACTAATAACCATATCCGCTCCACGACTTTACGGATCGGATACGAATACGGACTAACGGATATTTTTTCTCGGATCGAATGTTCAAATTCGAATACGGATACGAACGGATGCTCGGATATTCGAATATCCACTGACACCCCTATGCCCGGCCGTATCATGGGACAAGTGCCCTTAGAGGGCGTGAATTTACCCGTATTAATTGGACGTGTTTATATAGTAATTATGATATTGGTTGAACTTTCTTACTATGGATGGGTTTAATCCTCATTTTTATTAGTTGGCATGCTTAACCTTTGAGTTACACTGTATCCGTATGTTGAGCTAGCCATGTTATTGCCTTCACGCCCACGTACTTACAGTCGAACTTTTGTTCCCTCATCTAATTAAATGAAATGACTTCTTCGGGGAAAAAATTAAAATAAAATTAGGTCAAATTGAAGGATATATATCTGTTATGTATATAATATAAGGCATGCCTTGCTATAATATACATGCATCTACCAAACATGTACAAATTAATGGCACCTACTAATGTTGATGTGGATAAGATATTATTCTAATGTGTTTGTTCCTTATGCCACCCATGTCTGTTGGATTGGTTTTGCTTTCAAATCTTCAATGATGTTCCAACCATGTTGACCTCTAGATGCATGTATGTGATTATGTGAATGGATTCGGAATTTTTATTTGCTTGGGTAGACGTGATCATTATTTGCGATCCAGTTTCTACGGAATCACATTTTGCAAGGTTTGCCTTCACGAGATTAATTCTAATTATAATCTGATTGAATCTTGAGGTTCCCATCGATCGAGTTTTAATTATGTTCTTATTCTGAGCATCTAATAAACTTGAGTTGGCTTCAATATTAGTTTTTTTGTTTGTTTTGATTTTAGCTACTCTATTGTCTACTTACTTTTAAATCTCAAACACTCCAAACTTTCGAATGTGACGGATTGAATTCGATCCATCACTGATCTCCAAACTGAATTAGCTAGCCCCGGTTGGTGCTTTTAATATTGCTTTCTACTTTCAAGTTTCAACTCGACTAAAACTTGAAGTGTAGGTAATGCTCAAACTCTTTTCATAAACAAACTATATGTGTTAGAACCTTAACCCGGGTTTAGGGTTAATCCGGGTTTAAGGGTGTGGTTTGCATGGGGAAGGTAAATGAGCAGGAGTTGCATGGGGAGGTGAAGGGGCGAGCACTGTAGATGAGGGGAGAGAGAGATGGCGTGCACTGTAGCAAGGAGAGCGGTTTTAAGGGTTTCTTCTTCTCTTTTCCTTCCTTCTTCCTTTCTTCATTTCCTCCTCTCCACCCATTCCTTCCTCTTCCTTGGTGGCTGCTGAGTTGGTGGAGAAGGTGCGCGTGAAGCAAGAAGTGTTGGGTGTGGTGCGGTGCGAGGAGGACGTGAGTGAAGTTGCTGTCGGAGGCGTGGTCGTGTGAGCTCCGGAATTCTCCGTCGAAGTCGTCGTTCTTGCGAAGAGGTATGCCAAGTTCTTGCATTAGAGGCCTTAGTTGATCACCCACGTTGGGGTGAGGTTGGGGTCGGTCGCGCGAGGTCGGAGGCCTCGCCGGCGACGAGTTTCGACGTCAAAACCTCGGCTGGCGCGAGGTTGAAGACGTCTGTCGGTCGACCGGGTCCCTTGGATGGTCGACCGATCGTGGTGTATTTTCACTGTCTGTCGTGTTTCGGTCGACCGCGTCCCTCGTTCGGTCGACCGGAACTTGAGTGTACCGGTAGGATACGTAAGCTTCGGTCGACCGTTTGATGACATAGAAAATATTAGGTTGACCCTGTAAGTGTTCGGTCGACCGAGACCCCTGAGTCGGTCGACCGATAGATTTGTTTTGAGCGTTGACCAGACTCCGGATTTTGACCTCGTTCGGTCGACCGGTTTTAGACCTTCGGTAGACCGTTGGGATTTATGTGTTGCGCATATAGTTCGACCGTGACAGACGCTTCGGTCGACCGATTCCCTTGTGGAAACGGTCGACCGAGTTGTCACTTTCGGTCGACTGATTCCCTTGTGGAAGCGGTCGACCGGTTGTCACTTCGGTTGACCGAATTCCCTTGAGGAAAACGGTCGACCGTGTCTCTTTCGGTCGACCGTTTTGCACAGGACAGGATTCCTGGTTCCACTTAGGATGCCAACTCTGTCCACGGAAACCCGTGTCCTCGCCTTGTGCGTGAGCCGGGAGGTGACGGTGGGCGCGTTATGCGTGCCTGCCCAGGGACCGCCGTGTGGAAGAGTGTGGGTGTCCGGAACGCGTCACTTCCATGTATGGATCGTGACTATATCTGGTGGATCGTTTGACTCGCGTTAGAGTAGCGGCCTGAGGGATTACGGATCCCATTGCTTCAGCAACACGCAACTGCCGACGGGTGCAGTGACTACCGGCCGATGGCTACGGAGGCACAGAGACTACCGGCCAGGATTGGCGACGGAGGTCCAGAGAGGTACCAGCCTATTGACGGCGACGGAGGTCGCGACCCTGCTCGTTGGAGCCGGAGTTGGTGTTGCACGTGGAGCTCGTTGACCCTGTGGACTTCGGTTCGGATCTGTCGATTGTCTGGCCATGTGTGGCGGATATGTTCGACTGGCCTTGATGGCAGTTATTGCACGTGTCGTGCGGCCTGTGTGGCGGCGGTAGGGCCCCTGCGCGGTCTGTGTGGCGGCAGGGAGGATCGCGCGTAGCCTGTGTGGTTGCGGCGATGGACTGCCGATGATGTGTTCCGGCAGGTAGCTCGATTGAGCACCTATCGAGTGATATCCCGTGCGGTCTGTGTGGCGCCGGTTGATGGACCGACCTGAGCGACGACTCCGTTGGTGTGGTGGTGGTGGACCACGATGTATTCAGATCTGATTTCTACCTTGCGCGGAAGTGCGAACGCATCCTCACCGATCCCTTGGCTTGTGTAGTCGCGTGTGGGGATGTGTTGCGTATTGTCCGTTAGACCGTATGTGCCTACGGTAGGTCTCTACGGAGACCCGATGTTTGGACCGTGCGGCCTGTGTGGCGGCGGTGAGGTTGGACCGTGTGGCCTGTGTGGTACCGGTGTTTGTGGACCGTGCGGCCTGTGTGGCGACGGCGATGTTGCGGACCGTGAGGCCTGTATGGCAGCGGTGGCGATTGTAGACCGCGGGGCCTGTGTGGCAGCGGAAACGATCGCGGGACGGATGTCCGGTTTGACCCTTGGTGGCGCTGTTGTTTTACTTCTTTGTATTCCATGCCATGCTATACTAGTATGTTAGGGCATATAAGTGAGCTTGTCATACGATGTTTCCTTATGGAAACTCAGGCATTGTTGTTATGTTTATTTTCAGGACTGCGTTAGGTTCCGGCGGGTGGTGACCGAGGGAGATTGCACTTTGGGACTGGATCCTGTCGTCTGCCTACTTTTAGGTTGTCGTGATTACATGTACCTTGTGTTTCGTGTTGTAATGTAATCACTCTTTTGACAAACTCGTATTGTATTATGGTGCACCAGACTTATTTATGTATTTCTTTCAGTAATGTCCCCACTCTTGATGGTTTGTCCACGTGTTTCTTATGATCTAAAAAGTTTAAATTTTCCGCTGTTCGGCGATGTTACAATATGAGACTGAACATGTTCTTGTGGTAATTAAGTTGAGGATCCTACGTAAACGAGTTGGGTCGTGACCTCAAGTTTATACTAGCTAAATAGGTGTTTGCGTAGAGTTCGTCTTGTTAGATGAATATGAGTTTACGTTCGTTTAAAAATTATTCAATCGTGATGGCAAATTCGAGAAAAAAAACTATAGTGTTTTATTTATAATATCAAAGCAATATGTAACATAGATCCAAACAAGATGCGTTAGAACAATTGATCAAAGTTCATGTGAAACAATTAACAAGGCAATGTTGGTATCGTCCTTGGAAGTCAAAACATGGGTTGAAAATTATATTGAGCAATGACATAGGAAACTTCGAGCTCGCTCAGACCTTAGAATCTTATTCAAGATTTCAAGTCATGAGTTAGCTGAGCTCTTTTAAATATGATTTAGGTGAATAATAATGGACTAGAATAATAGTTGGCGTGTGGTTACCACATGGCATCGAGACAACCAAAGCTGACCAAAAGGAGTCCACTCCGACAAGGCGTGTGCTCACCACACTCCCCTCCACGTGGCAGAAGATTATTTGTTCATGAAGTTGTCCAGTCACACCCTTAAACTTCAAGTTGTTCAGTTCACTCCATGATTGCATGATTAAATCTTGTGATGGATTCCCTCTCGAGAAGGTGCCAAACACCCAATAATGTTTCAAGTCAAGTCAAATGAAAAGTATCACCAATTAAGATAGAGAGGGCGAGAGGTTAGGGACGAGATGATAAGATTAATTGGTTTCGGGGGATTCGTAGTTTGCAGATAGAATGAGATTAATAATTAGGAGAAGGTTTATTTTAGCATTTTGGCATATGATTATCAAATGTAGTTCGGATTGAATCAACTCACACTCTCCCATTAACATGCAATATACGCATCTTGTAGAGTGATTTTATATTTTCTTCCCTCATCTAAATACTTAAGTTCGAAAAATGCAAGCCAAGGAAAATCAACAACATACAAAATGTTGATGACATGAGATATTTTCTACAATTTCTACACTATAATACTAGTCTAACAAACTTCACTCGAATCCTAATCTTGATTATTTCATAGTCAAAGGCTAAACCGAGTTGGTATGGATGACTCAATGAGCAATGAAATGAGAAAGAATCTTCAAGTCGTGCCTAAGCTCTTATTGAAGATGAAAATAATGGATTAGAATAATAGATGGCGTGTGGCCACCACCTGACGTAGAGCCAACCAAAGCTGACCAAGGGGATTAATCCATTCAGCCAAGATACCGGCCCAGGTCGGGTCGGAAATCCAGCATGGCGTGCCAACACGATCCGGTCTGACTCCTAGGTCTAATCCTAAAGTGCTTAAACCAAAGGAAAATTTTGGTGTGTTAATTCGATAGTTTAGAGCTTGCAAAATTGACCTTAATTAAGAGTGACTTGAAATCCATAACACATATAGTAGGAATAAGTGAACCTGTAGGATTCTGATCCTAATCCTAATCCTAATTGTGTTTTGGTGTTGATTAGGTGGTGATTAGGGGGAGATGGTGATGGATGGCTTGGATTGAAGATGGTTGGATGTAGGGTTGAGATGGAGAGGAGATGAGATGAGTGGTGGAGATGGTTTGGATTGGATTGGATGGTGAGGATTGGTTTGGGAGGAGATATTTATGTGGTGATTTTCTCTCTCCCCCTTACCTTACTCTCACTCACGTCTCTCTCTCTCTCTCCTAGGCTGATCTCTGGCAAGATGATTCGAGCTCCGGCGTGGTGGAAGGAGTGTGCTCCGGCGAAGGGAGGGTCGGCACGAGGGGTGGTTGGAGGTGAGTTCGTTGTTGTACCTACTCATTCTTGTGCATTTGGTTTTCCCTCTCCCTCGACCTAACGTGTTTCTGGGATCGTGGTTGGTGGTTGGAGATTGCCGGAGGTGGTGTTGTGGTTGTGGATCGTCGAGGAGACGATTGATCGTCGTTTTGACGCGAGGTTCGTCGACGAATCGTGTTTGGGGAGACGTGCTCGTGGAGGCGTCGTCGCGGTTCTTCTAAGGTCTCTTCAGACCTTCAGGTATGTCAAGCTCGCTCACTTAATCACCGTGAGTATTTGGAAGTTGACGGTAGGCCGTTCGGCTCGTCGCGAGTAAATGTGCAGCATATTTCACTGCCTGATCGGTCGACCGATTGGTGCAAACGGTCGACCGTTCGTGAAGAGAATTCGGGTTCTGCCTCAAATCGGTCGAACGATGCTTGTGGGGCGGTCGACCGATTGTGCATTGGAGGCAAGCCTGGTGAGTTTCGGTCGACCGGCTCCCCTTTGCTGGTCGACCGTGTGCACTGTCTTAAGTCGGTTGGGGGGCGTAGACTATATAAACGGTCGACCGCCCTTTGATCTCGTCCGACCGTGACTTAAGTGGACTTGTGGTCGGTTCGACCGAATGAGGGTTCGGTCGACCGGACATGTGCGCTGAGCGTGGGGAACGCTCTGGTGGAATTCGGTCGACCGAGGTGAGCTCGGCGTTCGACCGGATTCGAGGAGAGTGTGAGGGATATTTCCCTGGACAGATTCGGTCGACCGAGATGTGCTCGGCGTTCGACCGAATTCGTTGTGGTGTTGTGGGATTTGTTCCCTGGTGACTTTCGGTCGACCGGGACCCCTTTGTCGGTCGACCGATTGGTCGTTTTGTTCGTTGAACCGGGAGTTGACCATCTAAACGGTCGACCGTCCCTTGATTTGGGTTCGACCGAACGAGTGTGGTGTTGGGAATCGGTCGACCGATGGAGTGTCGGTCGAAGTGGATTGCCCTGTATTTGCTTGATTCGGTCGACCGGGACTTTTGGTTCGGTCGACCGTTTGTGTCATGTTTTGTACTATGGAGGTGTTGTGGTCGTGGTCGTCCGTGTGGGGCGAGTTGTGGTGCCGATGTTTTTCCGGCAAGTGTGCGAGGTGCACGAGGGTTGCGGTGGTTGGTTGAAAATAGACCTGGAGCCCCGTAACCGTGTGAGAGTTGCGGTTGGTTGAAAATAGACCTGGAGCCCAGCTAGTCTGTACGGAGTTGGTTGAAAATAGACCTGGAGCTCCGTAGTGCGTTCGGGTTGGTTGAAATTAGACCTGGAGCCTGAGCAGGGACCGCGTGTAGGGGTTGGTTGAAATTAGACCTGGAGCCCTTATACGTTTGGGTTGGTTGAAAATAGACCTGGAGCCCTTGGTCGTGTCGTTGTAGCTGCGGTTGGTTGAGATTAGACATGGAGCCCAGCTTGGCAACGAGTGTGTCGCGGCGGTTGGTTGAGATTAGACCTGGAGCCCCGTGACTGTGGTGGGTGCGGCGGTTGGTTGAGATTAGACCTGGAGCCCCGTACCAGTAGTGTGTCCTGTGGTTGAGTTTGAGAGAGCCCTGGTGTTGGGCGTGTTGAGATGTTTTTCTTGGGTTGTAGAATTGCATGCTAGGATGCTCTTATTTCGTACATTTAGAGTTTGGCATACGGAGTTTCCTTCTGGAAACTCAGGCATTGTTGCATGTTTACTTTCAGGCTGTGATCGGCATTAGGGGGTGGTGACCGAGGAGAGGAGCGCTGCTACCGGATCCAGCTTTCTCTCAGTTGAGGTCGTGTGATTACTGATTCCTTTGTATATGCTTTTGATGTAATCACAACTTTTGTATACTCTGATGTTCGGATATATATTATATATATGTTGGTGCACCTGTGTCCCTTTTATTGCGTAATATCCTCTGTTGATTGAGTGTTTATAAATTTTAAAATTTTCCGCTGCTTTGAGGATGTTACAGAACCACACCCTAAAATTTCAATACTTAATGGACGGCAAAAGTCATCAACGCGTTAGATGTTTGATACCATCATTTTTCATGAATACGTTAATAGTTTGTAGAAAAGTATCATTGATCGATCACTAAGAGAAATCTAGGATTTGAATCTCAATATTGAAGTCCAAAACTTCTTGATTTTGGCATTTTACATATATAAAAGAAAAGGTATCTAATTTCCCAGGAAAACTTCAGACCTTAACTTCTAGAAAGTTTGCAACTCAAGTGACATTTCTGAATCAGGTTAGGCTCCCGTGACAGTTGCCATGACATTGATGACATAATATTTTTTAAACTTTTTTCTGTATTAGTCCATCAAATTAATCTGATGATTCAACCCAATCCACTGAAGCTCGAATCCTAATCTTGATTATTTTTCGCAGTCAAAGGCTAAACCGAAATGATATGGGGCATGACAGACTCACCATCAAACGTCATCATAGACGAATATTATAGTAAATTCACAAACGTGGCATCACAAACTCAAGTTCAATATTAAACTTTGGTCTAACCTAACGTTTAAGAATGCGGTACGGTATCGGCTGCGTATGTTGTTTGTGTTTTAATAATTAAATAATATCAGTAATATAAATATTAATTATAAATTCTTATGTGTATGCATAAAAAAAGATAATAAATTTGAATTATTCCTAACATAAATAAACAAAAGAGAGTGTATGGTACAAATATACAAGTTATAATATATTAATGGGTATTTTGCTGGGATGCACCTCGTAGGTGTCCTAATTGGTGATTGACACCAAGACTTTTGCTATTGTCGAATGTGCACCGGTAAGCTGAATATATTTGCTCATATGCATCTTTACGGTTAGTGGGACCCACTCTGTCATCGTTTCTGTCCAACACTGTTAAAAATTTGCAAAATAAACCTCATCTGACCACGATGAAGGTGGTGATTGGGAATGGCCAAGGGGAGGCTGGTCAGAAGGAGGAGGAGGACATGGGTCGTGGTGGTGAAGATGTGGGTTGTGGGATGTGAGGGTAGTGATTGTAAGGATGGAGGGAGTTGGAAGTAAGGGGAGGACGATGGTCAGCCGAGTAGGTCAAAGAGTGATGGCGGTGGCGGAGTGACATGTTGGGAGGAGGCTAGGAAGAGAGGGAGGAGAAGAGGTGAGAGACTTTGGAAGAATGATTTTTATGTTTTTAATTTTTTTGTTTTTATTTTTAATATTAAGGACATTTGTATTTTAAGAGGTTTAATTTTCAAATTATCCAACGACGTTGGATGCGTTGTATTTGTGGCCACATCAGTCACATATGGTGTGCACAAACAAGTCCACGATACGGTCCCGACCGCATCGACATCGTGTCAACCAGATGCATATCATCAAAGAGGTCTAAACTCAATTAAGTGAACAATTGATTAGAATAGTGATGGCGTGTGGCCACCACAAGCCACGATGCCAACTAGATCTGATTGATTGGTAGGTCCCACCACAACTACTGCCACGTGGAGGAATCTTGGCCCGGACAACACCACATCTAGCAATATTTAAGATATTGGATTCTCCTAATCTAATATGAAATATCCATTTTGTTAAACGTCATCAATGACGCCATTTGTAATAATAATGTGTCATTTTGTATTGCAACTGTACGACCTCTTGAACTTCATGTCTTGAAAGAATAATGAATTTATGGTAATGGTTAGTAGTATTACATTGTTCAGCTTATCTTTGTTTTCTACACCGACAGAATGAAAACTAATCGTTCTTTAGTGTAATTATATGCTTAGTCCCTGATTAATTAAGAGGTATGGTATGGGTATATATGATGAGTATTAAGGCGTGGGAACAATGAAAACTGAAGTTGAAACGGAAATATATAGGTATGTGAATTCAGAAGTAGTCGTGTATATGGATTGATGGTCTTTTGAATTAATGTTTTAGAAATATTAATTTATAGGTGTTATCAAACATAAAAGTTTACATAGTTCAACACCTTATGTATAACTTAAAATTTTCTTGACTACCGGTCATACTCTAACCACAAACTTCAATGGAGTCTAGCTAGCTAGCTACGAAAGATTTTTTAATAAAATTTACATATATTATTGCATTACTATATATTTACAAGGAGCAATAACAAATATCATTTTCAATTTATCCTTAGCATCAGTTTCACCGCTACTTTGTAATATTTTGGACTCAGGTTAGTTGTGGTTATGACTACCCTATTATCTAATGCAATATCATCTATGTTATTAAAAAAATAGCAATTTCAACCGTCTTTGGGGGTGATTAGGGTTTGGGGTCGCCGCCTGCATACCCGCTGGCACCCCCTCCCCCCAAACACCAACGTCTTCTGTTCTTTCCATCCCCTTATGTATCTTCTCTCCAGCCCACCTCCCAGTCCCCATCACTATCTCACCGAGACTCCGCTCACCCTGCCACCCAGATTTGGAGCATTGCCTCTAAACACGATGCTAGCCCTACCCTTCCTCCATTCAACTCATCCACCTCCGACACCCACATCTTCCTTCTCAATCCACTTACCTTTACACCTCGTCTCCCCACTGCACACACTCGGGATTAGGGTTGTAAATGGGGTGGATTCTGACCCCCAACCCCGCCCCGCCTAATGCGGGTTGCGGATAAAAAAAACTACTCGTCAACCCTCCACCCGCATAATAAGCAAAGCGGGTTGCGATTTTCTCGAAATTTGTCTTGCATAACCCGCAACCCGTATAATCCAATAACCATACCCACATTTGGCTTGTTTTTACATTTGATCTTTTTGTATTTAGTTTTACTTTTTTTGTATCTAACTTTAAAAACATACATCGATTGTTTTTTTCTTGATTTTTTTGTATCTAGCTGGAAAATGGATTAATTTTTTACATTTACCTTTGATCAAACAATAACCCGCCCTACCCCCACCAAGTCCACCATTAGGCGGGCGGGCAACAATTTTTTTGGCCCCGCCCCACTTAACCCCTACTTGGGACCATATTCCCCAGCTCCCTCCTTCCCAACATTCCATTTTTATGACTGACATTCACTTTCATGAATTCACGACCTCCACCATCCTTTGTCTGTTCCACCATCAACCTCCACCTCCACTTCCACACCAGCAAAGCTAACCATCGGCGGCTAGCCCTCATTTTACTTCTCCCCAAGACCGATGTGAAACCCCAACTTGCACCCCTTGTTTTGTTACTTAGTTGTTGTTTCATTCTTGCCGTTAGTTTGTTTTATTGGTTGTTTTAGCGTTAGATCTTAGATTTGTTTTGTTGGTTGTGCTAGATCTTAGGTTGCTTTTGTAGTTGGTTTGTTGATTACATGGTTGTATTAGTTTGTACACTACTACAAAAAAGGTCATATACGTCGGATGTTAAGGCCTATACACGTCGGATATCAGCACCCTCACATCCGACGTGTATTCGCACGACGTCTATTCTTAGACGTCGGACGTATAGACATCTGACGTCTATTGTCCAAGGAATAGACGTCGGATATTCAAGACATCCGACGTCTATTCCTAAACATTGACAAAAAAATTAAATAGCATCCTGCACAAACACAAACATACAAGCATATATAGACAATCATTCATTCATTACAAAATATGTGAATTTGTGTAGTTGCAATTTAATTTATAAATGAAAATTTGTTATTTTAATCTCAATAAATATTGCAATCTAAACCTCATTTAATTTATAAATGAATCTCAAGAAAAAGTTAACCATAAAACTATCAATTAAAGTGCCCAAATTTACTGATATTGACTTCATAATTTATATGTTCTCTTGTTCTTATAAGACAACAATTACCTCAACAAGTTATTGATTCACTTTCAATACCATTTAGTCAATCCAACATAAAACTCCATAGAACGTTTGGATATTATCTCAAATTGATGTGTGATGTTAACTTGGTTATGGAGTTTAGACATTAAAATCTTCCTTTGCTGATTTCATTCAATTATTTTCATCTCAATCAGATTTGATATTTAAAAAGAAAAGAAGCTGACAAAGAAATTTTGGATCGCGAGATGAGGGTAGAGTTTCAGGCTGGAGGTGGGATCGTTGTTTTCTTCGGATTCCGAGGGTTAAGGGAGGGGAGAAATTGTGTTTTATACTCCAGTAACCAAAGGAATCCGGTGGAGGTTTACCGAACAGCACAAACAACCCCTCTTTTGTCAATCAAACGGAAAATAAAAGGGTTTCCCTTCATTTCTCTTTATTTCCCGTGCACTGACCCATGGTGGTTCTACTTGGAAAATAATTAAGCTAGGAAATACTTGTACTATGCCAAAACTAGTGACGGCCCACAGTTTCTAAACCAGGAATGAGATAAATATTTTTCCCGAACACCAGGCAGGGCCCAGCACACAATGCTTCACAACTTGGAGTTATTTTACATAATAATTAACCATGTACAATTTGGTTAGATTTAATTAATTCATGTCATCACCACTCCAATCCTATTCACCATCGAATGCTTCTATATATATTTGTTCTTCCATATTGCTTCCATAACCCCCATTCAAATTATTACAACACAAGACAAGAGAGAAGAGAGAGAAGAGAGGGAGATGAGAATGAGTTGCAATGGTTGCAGAGTTCTAAGGAAAGGGTGTAGTGAGGATTGCATCATTAGACCATGTCTTGATTGGATCAAGAATCCAGAGTCACAAGCCAACGCCACCGTCCTTCTAGCCAAGTTCTACGGCCGCGCCGGCCTCCTCAACCTCCTTACCGCCGTTCCCCTCCACCAACGTCCATGTATGTTTGATAGATTTTTATTCTTAGAATATTTAAGATAAAAGATAAAGTGCATGCTTATTTACGACGAGAATGATCTAGCTTGCTTTGTTAGGTGAGAACAAAATGATTAAACCCTAGCTAATGCATGAACAGTAGGATTTATATAATCTCATGTTGTAGTTATTCAACAAATTAAGTAGAAAGAAGAAGAAGATTGTATATTTTGTCTCTGACTAGTTAATTAGCTAACACGTAGGAGGCCGGATATGCAGGTGTATTTAGATCTTTGTTGTACGAGTCGTGTGGCAGAATGGTGAACCCAATCTACGGATCAGTTGGTTTACTGTGGTCCGGCAAATGGCACCTCTGTCAGGCCGCAGTTGATGCGGTCCTGAGAGGCACCCCAATCGTCCCCGTCTCCTCAACCAGTGCCGGCCCACCCCAATTAATGTGCTTTGACATCCGCCACGTCGCGAAAGCCAAATCAACACTCCACAACGTCATCAACTCCACCCACTTCAAACGCTCCGCCAAGAAAAACGTTACGTCAACAACAACTCCGATATTTGACCATCAAAGTTGGCAACAACAGTTGGTACACAAGACAATGTTGTCATTTGAATCTCCGGTGACGACGACGACGGTGGATGTAGACAATGATTACTTGGAGTTGACTTTAGGAACTAATTCACCGTCGAAAAGCGACGACGTGTCAGACACGTGTAGCTAGGCTGGCTAGCTGGATGGATGTAATTAATCGTGTGTGAACTGAGTTTATGGTTTATTAGTGATAATTAAGTAGGGCTTGCGCGCTAAAGGTTGATGGATGTAAAGGAAATTTAGTTTAGTTTCCAAAATATATGCGATCTTCGTTCTTTATTGGTTTTTCCCCTCTCGATATGAAATGAGTTTATGGTCCGGCAAATGGCACCATCGAGAAATATTTTAGTAAGTATAATGTGCATGTATTCATATTTACTATAATAAACAAATTAGTGTTTGATCAAGAAAACAGTATGCGCGTGGTCGCCACACCTGAGAAAGTTGAAACAAACCCTAGATTAATTTGTATAATACAATTAGTGCTACTTATTTATTCTCTTGACAGCCATTAGTATGAGAGATAGTAGCATCTTTCTTCTTCTCTTTTACAGAACATCATTCATCAACCTCAACTTGTCTCTTAACCTAATTCGCTTAATTCTAATCTAATATAGCAAGAAAAGACGCAGAGATGCTGACATGCATGTGAACGCATAGATTCCAGTAGATAAATAAATATATAATCTTTTGATATTATATGGTTCATGTATCTGCTCTTGCCAGTAGCTGTAGAATATTTGACATTTTGACTTTAATCCTTTTCAAAGGAGATATATTTTGTGTTCGAGCAAACTCGATACGATTCTTTTCATTGTTGTTCAACTAATGGATCTTGCAATATTAGATCAGGCCAAACATCATTATCTACAAATCTCCTTAGTTGTTCTTTTCTAAGTTATATTAGTTTTTTTTTTAAATTTTGAATTAATTTGTTGACATCCATACAAGGAGATGTCTTATAGAATAGTTTTTTTTATTTTCATTATTTTCCTTATTACTTATTTTCATTTTGACAAATCATTTCTTATAAATGATGTAATACATTTATTTTAGCAAGCATAAATAAATCATTTTTTTCAAAACTTAGTTTTCATCTTTTTCATTTTGTCACGTTCTATAGTTACTCTACTCGAATAAAAAACTATCCTAACAAAATAACTTTTAGATTTCATGTTTTTCGTAGTATTCATCTTCTTATTTTGCGTCCTTTCGTTTTTCTAAGGATATGTTATCCTGTATAATTTATAACTACATAATTCACAAAACCAACAATATAGACCTTTACTTATGAGTTCCAGAAATCAAATGGTCAGATCAATTGAGTTTAGTCTGGTCATTAGCTAACATTCCTTGACTACTTTTGCTCCTCTACCATGTCATAATGTTAGGTAAGTTGTGTTGGAGCGAAATTAACCAAGTCCTAGAATCAAAGAAACACTGACTTTTTTCAATATTATGGATCTTAATTAGCCACACATAACTATGCTACCAATCTCATTAATTAGTTGAAAAGTGGATGTATAAGATCAAGGCAAACTCAAAGTGTGCTTCCTTGAAAGGACCTCACTTTCAAGGGCATATGTCACATCCTTATTTTTTGGGTAGAATTTCTCATCCTCTACCCAAAATCACATGTTCATGTTCAAAAGGGACAGGACTTGTTTGTAATCGCTATTAGGCCTGTCTTGACCGATCAGAGTTGTATAGTCATCGATGTTATGCATTCGGCGTTCGCTAGTAAATATTTAATTATGAAATAGCTAAGGCATTTAATTGCATCTAATGAAATGTAACATCTTAGAATTTAGAATGGTGAACGATTAATATTGGTTTGTAATACAAGGCTATAAGAGCATAGTTAACGGTGGGTGGGTGGTCACCCGGGCGACCCCCGTTAACGGGTCGGGCGGTGGCATCCCGGTCGGACGCTCGGGTGGCCACCAGGTGGCAGACACTTGTCTCCCGCCCATTGCTCCAATTTTATTTTATTTTTTATTTTAATGGAGGATTAAGGATTTGTTATTAGATATAATTGATAATGTATTGGGTATTTTTGATTAATGTGAGGGTAATATTTTTTATTATTGTGGGATAATATTTTTTAGTATCTAATTTATTTGAATAATAATTGTAATATTTAAATTAAGTTAAGTTTATGGAATATACTAATATGTATTGTTGTTTTTTAACTTTTAATGTAATATTTTGGATTTCGGTTTATCTAATATGTGTGGTTTCCTAATATTTAATAATATTTTCGTGATTTAATAGTAATTATAAAATATTTGAGTTAAAGTAATTAAATATAGTAATTAGAATTAGAATTATATGAAATATAATTTGTTGAATGTTGTGGAAGATTTAAAATTGTAAAAATTAAGAAATGATGTGAAGGAAAGAGAGTATGTGGTGGAGGGGTAGTCTAGGGTGGTTAAGGAGATTTTTTGAATGAGTTGAGTGGGCTGACGTGACAGAAAGACGCTGACGTGGTAGAGAGTGAGAGCAGAATGACCAGGATAACCTCGGTACTACTATGCTCTAAGTTACTAAACAAAATTTTACAAGGACTTCGTGGAGTAATTCCACATTTATATTATTATAAGGCAAGTAGGTTGTGTGGGTTACGTATAAATGTCACTCCAAAATCGGTTGGCCAACACATTTTTTAAGCACAGAAACTTGGCTTTTGATTTACTAAACTAGTACTGCCTTTACAGGTTCATTGCATCTCCTATTCAGGAATGATTAAATTATTGTGACTAATGTTGGAAGGCGGACACGAACACATGCATGTCCCCATGATTACTAGACTTAATTAGTTTAATGGCACCCAATAGGCTCGTTTGAGATTCCATGGTTTTGTAGAAAGGTGTGGTTTAATTTGCCCAACAACCCATCGAGAAATACAATATAAAAATGCAAAAGAACGTGGCTGGCATGCATGATTTATATTTTAATTAAGTTGACTATCCAAAGCTTAATCGAGTCCTAACCTTAGACAATTAAGGTCTTGACTCTGTCATTAGTTTCTCCATTTCGTGATTACTAAAATTGTTCTTCTGGAACTTTCGGGAATTCTCATAATTAGTTATTAGTTATCAAGGTAGCCAACTAAATTATTTGGAATTCATGGATTTCTATTGGAGGCGATTGAGTCGATTTTCAGAGGAATTTAGTTTTAAATTGTTTCAACGAAACGTAGAGATCACGAAATTTGAAGGTTCAGAATTGACATCCCATTTGCAAAGCTATAATTTTTTTTAAAACTTTGGATGTTTCAACTCCAATTGTTTACAACTCTCCCGTTGATTTATAAGAATTGAGCCCAAGAATTTGTCAATTTTGACTACCCAACTAATTCCAATGACCAACAAATGAAAAGTTCATTGGTTAAAACATACAATTGTATTCACATTTACAGCAGATAAAAATGAATTGGTAGTCACATATATCTTACGGGCGATTTAAGTAGTTTTACGGCGACGAATAGCAGTTCAGATAAAAAATGGAAGAAAAAAAATCGATAGGATAATTTCGGTTAACTCGACAGGTGACTGCATATATAAAACAACATAATATGTTGATTTAACAACAATCTATCCCATGGACATACTTAGAAATCATATTTAAATTCATCATTTTTTTCAAACATTGATAATTCACATGTCCTAAAACGTTTATTTCAAACATCACCAGATTCAATGGAATAAACAACAGGAGAAAACACATCTTTAACAGAAATAACATTGCGATTATAAAAAACAGGTTCAACATGAATTAAAAAAACACCACAAGACAAGTACCTCTTGCCAATAAAAGTATCAGAAATAGTAATCACAACTTTGTTACATTTAAATGTTACTTCATAACCCTCAACTACCAGACACGGATCACTAATAATATTACGACGAACAACAGACACATGATGTGTTCTGTGTAGTGAAAGAATTCGTCCTGAAAATAACTTCAAGTCGATACGTCCAATTCCAAGCACTTTTGCAACATTCTCATTGGTCATCGCCACAGATCTACGATTAACAGGCTGGTAAGAGACAAACATGAACTTGTTACCACATACATTCACATTAGCCCCAGTGTCAACCAACCACTCACGTGGTTCATTAATGGAAAAAACTTGAGGATTAACAGAAACAAACTTACTGGTGGTCTCATCCACCCAAGTCAATACATTGACCCGTGGAGTCGATTCAGTGGTACCTTGTTGGCGTTTGACTTTCTTGGAAGGACAATCCTTAGCCCAGTGCCCAACCTATCCACAGTTCCAACATGGTTTGTTTGTTGACTATTTCTGGATTTTGGCCTTAGGTTTTGTCTTGTTAGAAGATTGTGGTTTTCCTTTAAAATGCGACTTAGATGAGGATCCAATTAATACGTTTGCCTTTGGTTGGAACTCTTCAAGCATCACAGGTTTTTCACCCCGATGTTCCTCCTCGATTGCAACAGCAACCATGAGGTCATCCATAGTCAGTTTTCCTCTCCTATGCTTTAAAGACATCCCGAAGTCCTCCCAGGATCGAGGGAACTTCTCAATAATTGACATTACCAGAAACTTCTCAGGAAACTTCACATCAGCCTCTTTTAAGTCATGGATTAGAATCATAAACTAATGGCATGTTCAGTAACTGACTTGCCTTCCACCATTTGAAACTTCAGGAGTTTTCCAACATAATACTTTTCATGACCTAAGTCCTCAGTATTATATTTTTTTTATCCAACTCATCCCATAAATCCTTTGCAACCATAGAGGCAGAGGAGGAGGAACTATAAACATCGAAGAGCATGTTGGACAGAGTCAACAGAATGCAATCTCGATATAATTTGTCCTTCTCTATCCACAGTTCTTGTGTTGTTTTGATTTTGAGATCTTCAGTTTCAGAAAGTGGAAAAGTCTTTTCAATTACATCAACTAAACCAATAGCGGTCAACCAGATCTTCATACGTTGGATCCAACGTTTGAAATTCTGCTCGGAAATTTTTTCCGGCATGCCTGACATGTCCACTTTTGGCGCAAACGAGTTATTAGACGACATAATTAACAATATTTTCTCTGAGATTGTTGATACAATTACAAATATGATCATGTAATACAGCGGGTTACATATGTCGAACAAATATTTTGTAAGGATCCAGATAAAGTCAACATACAAAAACATATATAGGAAAACAACAAAACAATGAACAGTGATCAGAGACAACCTCATAGACCGAGCCGTCGGAAGGCGACTTGCCTCAGAGAAAATATCGGCCCACATACCAGTGTGTTTCATAGTCTGCCGATTTTCTCCTAGGATAAAACGGTCTCATCGTCGATCAGGCGCACACCGGAGTCAACGGACCACGAAAGCAACGTGGAACCTCGCAAGAATCGGTCGTCGGAGAACTCTTGATTCGGAGACCTAAAATCGCCGGAGAGTGACGGTTTTCGTTGAGAGAGGATGAGAATAAAACGTGTGTATAGGAGGAAACTGACGGTGATATATATATATATATGTATTTAATCTTGTAACCGTCACTGTAACCGACAATTAATATGAGGTTCAAAAATTAAATACACCCATCACCCTGAGGCTAAAGCCTCTAATTTCCCCCAAAACCCCCGCTGCCTCGCCTCGCCACGCCACGCCCCTCCCCGGACCATACCAGGGCGGGACGGGCGCGCGCGTGTGTGGAGAATTCTCTCCTCCTCTCTTTCCACCTACAAAGGTACAAGTGAATAGGATGTTTATCAACATTCTTCAACTTGTTAGCTTCACCAATGTGGGACTAAAAGTGAGGTGAGCACATGGCACATGGGGCAATAGTTCTCATCTATATCTCAACATTGGATTTCTTCAATTGAGTTATTCATGGGCCTAGCCCAAACTCAATAATCCAACAATCCCCCACAAATTCATTGTTGATCGAGCGACAAAACCTTGCAGCCTAGTGCTTTCAGTAATGGTACCTTTCGGGTTTGAACCACGACCTGAGTCCTTCAACTTTACCCCCACAGGAACTAAGTGAAACGAAGTCTTGAACTTGAACCTTTTGTGTGGAGATGTCCTTTGAGAACAACATTAAGCAGGTTATGTTGCAATCTACAGGGTTGATGCTTTACGACCATGCATCTGTATCCTGTTTCATGAATGCTTTCAAGGAATGACCCACATTCCTCTAATTGCGACCACACAATTGCATTCACATAGTTGGGCTTCTCCAAAGATGCACTGCTAACATCTTGTCTCAAAGACTTGAACTCATTCAGAGTCTGCACTCTTACTAAACTTGCAATTTCAGCAACATATCCATTCTTTGGGGTATTGATACAGATACAATGTATGCCCTACAATGTATCACCAATGAGTTGCACTTGACTCACTCAATAACTTGTTATTACCGCATTGAACCAACTTCGTGGGATCTCCACTCAGATTGGTTGGGTTGTCATTCTAGATGAGTCATGTAATGGGTCTCAGACTCATCCCCAACTTGGATTTCAGAACTTGAGCTAGAACAAGTCCTTTGGTGAAAGGATCAGCTGTATTGTCTTTGGTACCAACAAAATCAATAGTTATCACCCTTTTCGAGATTAATTCCCTTACAGACTTCAGTCTGACTTGGAAGTGTCTCATTTGTTTGTGGTTATACTTTGAGCTTCTTAACTTTGCAATAGTAGTCATACTATCACAATGCACAGATATTGCAGGAATTGGTTTGCTAGTCATTGGCAATTCAGAAAGGAGTCCTTTCAACCATTCAACTTCCATTCCACTTGTATCCAAAGCACAAAGTTCAGCCTCAAAAGTAGATCGAGACAATATGGTCTGTTTTGTAGACCTCCATGAGACTGCGTCTCTACCCAGAGTAAAAACATACCCTGTAACACCATTACTCCCAGAGTTTTTGGCTATCCAGCTTGCATGTTCGGTCGACCGTTCCGAACAGACGAAAATTCCCTGTTATCGGTCGAGACACGTCCGGTCGACCGTGCACCTTCGGTCGACCGTTATCCATTAACCGGTCGACCGTTTGCACAGTCTTGCAGACTTGTCAAATTTCGGTTTAACCCCTACAAAATTTGACATTTCGGGATTAGTAGTAAATTCACAACTTATGTAACATATTATCTTATGTAATGATCAATCATTACACCCCATAATATTTACATCACATATGAATTTAATTTAGATTCTAATTATGTTATTAATCACAACATAATTTTGATTTTGCTTGTTCACCCCATGTGTCATATTTTCAACATGAAACCCGACACATCTTATGAACTCAAAATCCCCATACCTCGTTTCCCAGTTTTGTGGTGTGACCTATGGGAGGATCTAAACTAAGTTGGCAGCGATATTAAGAGCTTAATATCACAAGCTATAAGCGGTATCTAGCTACACATTATAGCTCCCAATTAGTTAGATGTCTTAATTTCACTCGAACCAAAACCCGATCCAATTAGTGATGGAGTGCACCACTTGTGTCCGTCCCTTGCCTCATGATATTAAGAATACACACAAAGTAGTATTGTGTCATCTTTGTATTAGTATTCATTTCTTGATCTCTTTAAGCTAGTTATAAATATGTGACTTAACTCAAATCACATTGTGCACATTATAACTTTGCTTTATCAAGGGGCCCACTAATATCATCACTCAATTAAGAGGGGCAATGATAGTCTTTTGACTAACTATCTTCTCCAACAAAAGTTGTACTTAACCAACCAATGCCTTTACACTACACTTATCGATAGTTCAAAACACTGATCTAATTAAGTATTCCTTAAGTGATTAGATATAAGTCTCATATCAAAGGACCAAAGACACAGTAAAATATTAATGACACAGAAACACATTTCTATAATATTTTAATTATTAGGTCAATTCGGTATACAAAAGTACTATTTTTCTCTTTTGTGTACCCGTGTTGTCACTCACTTGTAGAGCTACAATGATCTATGACCAACACGACAATCTTAACTCGGTAATTAATGTTCCATGTTAATTACCATGATTGCGAATATCTTTTGTTTTATGTAAACCAATATCTTTTAGAGCTCTATGGTTAAGAACCAAGAGTCTCTTCCTTAACACTTCTAAAAGACGAATAACATAAACAAGGAACAAAATGATTTCTCATTCA
The DNA here is from genome assembly GCA_963682175.1 of Triglochin maritima. NCBI lineage: Eukaryota > Viridiplantae > Streptophyta > Magnoliopsida > Alismatales > Juncaginaceae > Triglochin > Triglochin maritima. Next base: position 47,861,046 of record OY821777.1, read on the forward strand.
ATTCATAATAATTGACATTTAAAAGTAAAACTTTTAGAACACATTCCCTTCATATATTTGGGTAAACATGAACTCTCCAATAATGCATTAATCATATCAGATAACGTTCTATTTTTCCGTTCAGCAATTCCGTTAGATTGTGGAGAATACGGCGTCGTCGCCTCATAAACTATGCTAGAATCCTGACACACTTGTTCGAACATGTTGGATGTATATTCATCACCTCTATCAAATCTCAACCTCTTAAGTTTCTTTTCCGTTTGTGTCTCTCCTTCTTTATTAAAAATAAGAAATTTAGATAACGCTTCATCTTTACTTTTCAAAAGATAAACATAGCAATACTTTGAACTATCATCAATGAAAGTGATAAAATATTTCTTTTTATCCTTAGTTAACATGACATTGAATTCACAAGTATCAGTGTGTACTAAATCTAAAATACTAGTATTTCTAGTCACAGAATGAAACAATCTTTTCGGTTGTTTAACCTGTACACACACTTGACATTTTTTATTCTCAATAGCATACTTAGGAATCATATTTAAATTCATCATTTTTTTCAAACATTGATAATTCACATGTCCTAAACGTTTATGTCAAACATCACCAGATTCAATGGCATAAACAACAGGAGAAGACACATCTTTAACATAAATAACATTGCGATTTTAAAAAGCAGGTTCAACATGAATTAAAAAAACACCACAAGACAAGTACCCTTTGCCAATAAAAGTATCAGAAATAGTAATCACAACTTTGTTACATTTAAATGTTACTTCATAACCCTCAACTACCAGACACGGACCACTAATAATATTACGACGAACAACATACACATGATGCGTCCTGTGCAGTGAAAGAACTCGTCCTGAAGGTAACTTCAAATCGATACGTCCAATTCCAAGCACCTTTGCAACATTCTCATTAGCCATCGCCACAGACCTACGATCAACTGGCTGGTAAGAGATAAACATGGACTTGTCACCACATACAAATACATTAGCCCCAGTGGAAAAAAACTTGAGGATTACCAGAAACAAACTTACTGGTGGTCTCATCCACCCCAGTCAATACATTGACCTGTGGAGTCGATTCAGTGGTACCTTGTTGGTGTTTGACTTTCTTGGAAGGACAATCCTTAGCCCAGTGCCCAACCTGTCCACAGTTCCAACATGGTTTGTTTGTTAACTATTTCTGGATTTTGACCTTAGGTTTTGTCTTGTTAGAAGATTGTGGTTTTCCTTTAAAATGCGACTTAGATGAGGATCCAATTAATACGTTTGCCTTTGGTTGGAACTCTCCAGGCATCACTGGTTTTTCACCCCGATGTTCCTCCTCGATTGCAATAGCAACCATGAGGTCATCCATAGTCAGTTTTCCTCTCCTATTCTTTAAAGACATCCTGAAGTCCTCGCAGAATCGATGGAACTTCTCAATAATTGACATTACCAGAAACTTCTTAGGAAACTTTACGTCAACCTCTTTTAAGTCATGGATTAGAATCATAAACTGATGGGCTTGTTCAGTAACTGACTTGCCTACAAGAACTCTCCCGTTGATTTATAAGAATTGAGCCCAAGAATTTGTCAATTTTACTACCCAACTAATTCCAATGACCAACAAATGAAAAGTTCATTGGTTAAAACATACAATTGTATTCACATTTACAGCAGATAAAAATGAACTGGTAGTCACATATGAACGATAGGATAATTTCGGTTAACTCGACCGGTAGTCACATATATAAAACACCATAATATGTTGATTTAACAACAATCTATCCCATGGACTGGACTGGACTGCTTCGGGTGGGCTATGGTTTTAGGGCTTATTTGTGGATCAAACTTCTCAAATTTAGTCCATAGTGTGTGAGGACCGACATTTCAAATTCCATCATCCCATATGAGACACTAAAACCGAAATCGAGTTTTCAATGACATTGCTTAGAGCGCTAAGCAGCTGTGACCAACCACTAATTACGATGATCAGATTGTTACATACTTCCAAATTAATCTTTGATTCTCAGTTTAAAAAGGCTTTGTTCAAAGATTTCGTTAGATAAATGTTGAGATAAAGAAATCTAATCAACTACGAACATAAGTACGGATTTTGTACAATTCGGAGTCCCATTTTAGTAATTAAACTCAACTCCAATGTCAAACTTAACACGACCTTTTTTTCTGTCATATATGTAAGAGAGTTTAGCGATCGATGTTGTGAGATCAACAACCCAAACATGTCCATTAATATTGTTTGTAGGAGATCATGGGTTATATGGGTCGTGTTGGTGTTGAGCATGTTGTGGGTGGTGCATTTTTGTGGTTTGTTGCCAATCGGGCTCCACCGAAACGGCTCGATTAGAGCAAGAGTTGCTGCACTTGGGAGGAGGAGGAGTCGAGTACTACCCTTCTTCCCTAGTAGTACACCGATCGATGTCAATGAGAGCTTGAGGATGGTTCCGAGTTGCCCCGATCGCCTTCACAACTAATGAATGATCCATGCATGGGAACGATCGAACTGAAGAAGGTTAATTTGATGGTCCGTTTGGTTGTTCATTTCTTGTTTCTTTCTTTGTTCATATACATATTTTCTTTATCTTTTTCATATTTCTTGGTTTGTTATTACGGCTCGTCTAATCTTCCTTGTTTATTTTTCATGTTTTTCATTTGAATTCCGAGACGTGAATCGTTTGTATCAAACTCTTCGTTATAAGGTAGATGCATTAATTGCAATCAACTATATATCAAGTACAATTAGTGCTTTCTCAAGAAATTAACTTTGCAATTAAGCTGAATTTATTTTTGGTTATTATCTAGCTAATTATCATGCATATATATATATATATATATTATATATATATGGTTTTAGAATGGAAAGAGATGAACATTGGGACTAGAACGTAGGGTGCATAGTTTTCTACTCCACCACAGGAGCCCTCCACGAGAGAGTACAGTGAAAACCCTAAAATAATTGGTGCCATTCACTTGTTCCGTCCAATCATAATTATCTTCTTCTTCATCTATCATCGCTCTATGTTTCTTACAGTATTCGTTTCTTTTCTTGGGTAACTTAGTAAAATTAATGACCCACTCGAATTGGACTATATGCCGACATTTCACCGCGGTTTCCATTAATCTACTCAGTTTAATTAATTGCCTTAACGTTTGGGTCATTATATAGCCTTCTATATATCATGAATTCATGCATTCAAGTCAAAATTTATAGCTTGTGAGGGATTATAATTAGTGTATTTGTATTCATTTAATTAGAAGCCGACAGACAAGAGATGAGACCCGTAGATGCCGGGGCTCAGAGGTATATATAAAGTTCCTGTTCGTGCACTCACCCACAAATTATATAATTAATTAACTAACAATTAGTACCATGTCAAAGATTTAAGAAATGAGAAGGGACGTACCTACGTACGTACGTAGTGTAGTTGGCTGTGTTTGATTCCTTGGTTTAGTGAAGCCCTAATTTATCGTCCTTTCCATTTGCATGGGAGTTTGGAGTCATGTTCATATATGATAATAAAAGGTCTCATTAATTTACTAATTAATCTGTGGTTTCCATCCATACTTGTGAAATGATCACATTGCTTAATTTCCATCCATAATAATGGAAGACGATCGTCGCACATGTAACGGCTCACGAATTTAGAGTCTGAGAATCATCCTAAACTTTATAGGATAGAAGGTCATAGGGTCTATAAGTTTGAGAAAGTTGTTGCTTCGAGCTGCATTCTTCGGAGTAGTTGGGTTGTAAATGGTTAGAATTTTACTCGTCCTATCTTGTTTAATACAGGTAGCGGACAAAAAAATATTATCTACTAACTCGCTAACCCACAATCTGCATAATCAAATATATTATTAATTTTTATATACTAAAATCATTTTAATATTTTGATTATACCTATAACAATTAACCCACCGTACCAAGTTACTATTCAGCACTCACCAAATGTCTATTTTTTCACTCATCATATATCTAATTTTCCAAAAAATACAACGAGTGATTAATATTTCTCAAGTTTTGATGTTCTTTTATTTTTAATAGGAAAAAATCATTTTTTTAAAAAAACCCGGCAAACCCGCATAACCCACCCCGCATACCCGTTAACTTAGGTAGGGCGGGTAGAGGTGGAGCAAAAACTCACCCCGCCCCGCTTACACCCCTACGTAGGTTGTAGGTTACAAGGCTATTTATCTCTCAACGTTAATCCAACCTATTCATTATCCTGCTGCCGGAGGAGTGGAATGGAACACACCTAGGTCTGTCAATCGGGTTCTGTACATGTCTTATCATGTCGTGTATGGTCGGATGCTAACAGATTTTGTGTCCCATATGTATGTATATATTTAAAAAAAATACAACATACAAGATCGATTTCATACTTTCAACAATTTTATGTACATTACTTTGTGTTTATTCTAATATCATGTAATCATACATATATTAAAATAAATCACAAATAGAAAATCATACCCAAAGGTTCTCTAAAACCTTTCGAATATCCAGAGTCGCGTTGCCCGAAGAATCGTCCACCAATTTGCCTTCGAGTGTTCACCAAACTCTAAACAAGATTAGAGAGAAATGAGTTAGTCAATCAATCTCTAATAAGGGTTAGAATCTAGCTAATAACCCCTCTTTGAGCTCCTGAGATTCCTATCTCCTCAACTCAAAATTAATAAGAGATTTTCGTAGTGATTAGATGAGAGATTAATGAGAGAAAGAATTTTTGCATTAACATAAACAAGTATGAGGATGTGTCCTTTTATAGGCTCCCAAAACATCCATATCAAGAACTATTCCTTAGTCATGATCTCTTGCTTATTCTCTCCTTAAATTAATCTTTAATTGCCATGTAAGCATCCTCTAAATTGTTTTAATTAAATCTGGAATTAATCCACCCATGATCTAATTAATCTCTTAATAATTCAGGCAGAAATCGCACTGTTCGGTTGACCGAGAATTTTTCTCGGTTAACCGAACCATTCGGTTTTAACACGTGTTCGGTGCAACGTGAACTAGACGGTCAACCGAGTCCGCGTGAGACAAATTCTCTGGAAAAATTCGGACGAACCACGTCTTTATTTCGGTCGACCGTTAACTCACCAAAATTTCTCCTAGAGTATAGTCATCGGATGACCGTGTCAACTTCGGACTACCGAAAATACTCTTTCTCGGTTCACCGTTCACACTCAGTTAACTGAACCCAATTGTCCAGGCACTCTAGACAATTTCGGTCAACCAATTGTGATTACACGTTCCTCATTCGGTTAACCGATCCGAAGATACTCCGGTCGACCGAACCCTGAACGGTTCACCGTGTTTGACCCCAATTTTGTATTTGTCAAATTTTGGATTTATTTCCAACAAAATTTGATCTCTTGGGGGGGTTAGCAAATTCACATCTTATGTAATATATTATCATATGTAATATTAAATTATTACACCCCATAATATATACACCTCATATGAATTTATTATGATTCTAATTATGTCAATTCTCATGACATATTGATTTTATTCATTCACCGTATGTGTCCTATTTTCACATTAAACCCGACACATCATATGAACTTAAAATCAACCTCTTGTTTCCCAATTTTGTGGTGTGACCTATAGGAGTATCTAAGCCAAATTGGTAGTGATATTAAACACTTAATATCTCAAACTATAAGCGGTATCTAGCTACACATTATAGTTACCCAATTAGCATAGATGTATTTGTTCCACCCAAACCAAAACATGATCCATTTAGTGATGTAAGTGCATCACTTGTGTCCGTCCATTGCCTCGTGATATTAAGAATATATACAAAGTAAAAATGTGTCATCTTTGTATTATATTCATTTCTTGATATCTCTAAGCTAATTATAACTATGTAACTTAACTCAAGTTACATTGTGCACATTATAATTTCGCTTTATCAATGGGCTCACTAATATCATCACTCAATTAAGAGAGGCAATGATAATCGTTTGACTAGCTATCTTTTCCAGCATAAGTCATGTTTAACCAACCATTGTCTTTACCATTACACTCATTGATAGCTTTTGACAATAATCAAATTAAACACTTCTTGAGTGAAAAGATATAAGTCTCATATCTTAGGATCCAAGACACAGTAAAACATTAATGACATGAAACACAATTACATAATATTTTACTTGTTAGGTCTGTTCAATATATAAAAGTAATCTTTTCCTCTTTCATATACTCGTGTCGTCAATTATTTGTAGAGCTACAATAATCGATGACCAACATGACAATCTTATCTCGGTAATTAATGTTCCATGTTAATTACCATGATTGTGAACACCTTTTGATTTATGTAAACCATTATCTTTTAGAGCTCTACGGTTAAGGACCAAGCGTCTCTTCCTTAACACTTCCAAAAGACGAATATCATAATCAAGGAACAAAATGTTTGCACATCCAGTTCATAATAATTGACATATAAAAGTAAAACTTTTAGAACACATTCCTTTCACTCGGATCATCAAACCAAATACTTCAAACAACACAACAAATAAACCAATCAACCATCATCATAATGTGCACCCGAAGTCATAACAATCATAACCACAAACTCAAAACCTCAAAACTTCAAACTGCAAACTCAGATCGTAAAATAAAATCATCCAAACAAATAAACCAAATCATAACCAACACCAAATCCACCACAATGAGCAACACAAACTGGTAACCATTACAACCAAAATAAATTCTCTCACACACTCACCAACTTAATTCATCAAACCAAAACGCTCAAACCTAGAATCAAATCAACAGATCACAAAACTCAGACAACTAACCAAACCAAGCAATCATCAAAATCCCAAGTTAAAAATTTTAAATCAATAAAAGCCAGTAACCTTCAGAAACAACCTAAGATCCCTCAAACACAAATCATCTAATCAAACTGGAAAACGCGCGTACCCCTAGGATGGGGTCCTATGGAGCTTGGGCGACGTTGGTCGGCGACAAGAGGAGGGGCTACGGTGGGGAGCGGATTTCGCAAATTTGGGACTTGAGTGTGAGGTGGGCTTCGAGTTCGGGTTAGTTGGTTTGGGTATTAGGCGGTTAGTCGGTTTAGCCTTTTAGGTGGGGATTTCGGGTTCTAACGTGTATATCGTGTCCATCGTGTATGGTATCCTAATGTGTCCAATCGTATCGTAATCGTGTTCATCGTGTATATCGTGTCCATCGTGTATATCGTGTATCGTATCCTAACGTGTCCAATCATATCATAATCGTACTCATTGTGTATATCGTGTATCGTATCCTAACGTGTCTAATCATATCATAATCGAGTTCATCGTGTATCGTGTCCAACCATGTCTATCGTGTATCGTGTTGTGTATGCTTATTATGTATTTGTGTACATGTTCTTGTACCCACACACTAAATTATTGTGTCGTGTTATCCTGTCGTGTTTGATCTTGACATGTCAAAACACACTGCTTTTTTGAACGCAAATTCGAACCCCAACAACGTAATTAATTATGTTTCGGTGAAAATGGTGGTATATCACTTCCAAATTGGAACCACCCAACCCAAGTAAGAATGTGTACGGGAAAATTTTGGGTCATAAAAAGAAGTTATCCCCATCCTTAAATGGGCTTATTTTCAGTCTTCTAATGTTGCAAATGATGTATACAAGAATGAGTGTTTTGTTGGCCTCACCTTACTTGGTGGGTCGCCAGCAACATGTGGACAGCTTAATTGGACTGAATCCATTATGTCATTGGGCTCAGGCCCACAACACCAGTCATCAATCAACATACGCAAAAAATATAAAATCCATGATTTAGAAATAATCATAGTGTGAAACTCCAAACTAAAGCAACAAGAAATATTTTATCACCACTATATACAATTATTGTCCTTTTCAACTAATCCATCAAGAAAGAGGTTATCAGAATTTGTAGTTTTGGGAGAGAGAGAAAACAGATATCAACCATTGGAGGGAAGATGATTCTTGGTATATTCTAATTATATTAATTTGTTAAACAAAATAACATCTCCATCACTTGCAACTTGCAAGGATTACCAACGTCTCATGCTAGTGGTTTGTTTTTCTTCAATGCAGGGATGATTAGATAGGGACGTTTGACAAGTATTTTTTTTGTTTATACAAATCAAGTTGTTTATTGTGTGATTGTTGAAAATTAATTGATTAGCGTTTTGTTGATTTTAATTCACTGGACCGAGCAAAGTTGACCACAGAAATTAAATAAAAATGCGAACTTGCCCACAGTTACGGTTTGTTGAGCTTAGACATGCTTTGCTTTCAATCCAAGCAACTTTGCAAAAGATTTGTTGGGGACCATAATTTTTAATTTAATATGGTTTGTGAATTAGGACAATCACTTTGAAATAGTTGTGGGAGATGACTAAGGCATTGGGTCCATACCCTCAATCATGTAAACATTGTCAAATATCTAGCCCCATATTATGTTTGTTGGAACCAGTAAATTTATGGGTATAGGTCTTTTAGTTTTAGATAGGGTTGGAACTTCCAAATCCATTTATTTAAATAGAACTTGCTCAACTCCTACTCCGTTAGCATCAACTTGAATGATGGATTGAGTATTTTTTAGATGACAACCTTGACTTGGTGATCTTCTCTATATAATGAATATGATTAAAATTATTTTTATCTTCCTTGATTTCGTGTTTTATGATTCATTATGGATCATCCTTGGGCACAATGCTGAAAGCTTTAAGAGCACCCTTAACGGGAGGGCGCACCCAGGGTGGGGCGCCCTGGGTGGATTCCCGGGCGGCAGCCCTCCCTTAACGTGCCCCCCCCCCCATTCGTCCAGGTTTTTTTTGTTTTTATTTTTAAAAAAAAGATTATTTTTATAATGAGGATAATATATTAATTAGGTAAATGAAATTTAATTAATTAGGTATTACAAAATAATTGAAAAAATTATTTTATGATTAATTAACAATTTTATGATTTACTTAGATATTAAAAAAATCATAAATAAATTAAGAAATACAAAATACAACTACAATACATATACACTTCGGGAAAAAAATACAATACAAGTACAGAATACGAAATACTGTAGGTCCTCGATGTTTGAGAAGTCCAAGCCTCGATCAAATCGCCTCGTCTTTAGTGAATCACGCGCGTACTGTAGGTCCTCGATGTTTGAGAAGTCCAAGTCTCGATCCAATCGTCTCGTCTTTAGTGAATCACGTGCGTACTGTAGGTCCTCGATGCTTGAGAAGTCTAAGCCTCGATCCAATCGTCTCGTGTTTTGTGAGTCACGCGCGTACTGTAGGTTACTTCTCAGAACTATAAATGTACCCATCCTGGTTGGTTCTCTCTCATTCATCTACGAACAATGTCTTCACCCGATAACTCTTCAAGTTGGAAGTCTTCATCATCTTCAACATCCAATGACGAAGTTTACGACCAAGTGTTGAACTCCTTAACGGAGTATGTCTCCCAAGTGGTGGACCAACGTCCTAAGAGGCGTAGAATGCGAACTTCGAACCCAGATAGAGATAGGGAGCTTGGTTACAACCGTTTGATTGCCGATTATTTTTCTAACGACCATGTTTATTCTGACAATTCAGGAGAAGATTTAGGATGCGAAAGCATGTATTTCTTCTCATTGTTAGTGTCATTGAGGCGTCTGATGTCTTCTTCCAACGTAATCCAGACGCCACCGGTAGGATGAGCATCTCTGGCCTGCAGAAATGTACCGCGGCGATTCGTATGCTAGCGTACGGTGTTGCGGCTGATGAGGTGGACGAATACTTGAAGCTAAGTGAATCCACGGCAAGAAACACACTTGAGAAATTCTGCGATGGTGTAATTAACAACTTCGGCAGTGAGTATCTCCGAAGACCTAATGCAAATGACCTAGCACGACTACTTGAAGTTGGTGAGCAGCGTGGGTTCCCAGGCATGATGGGAAGTATCGATTGTATGCACTGGGTGTGGAAAAATTACCATGTTGCGTGGAGGGGCCAATATCAAGGGCGTAGTGGCAATGCCACTCTTGTTCTCGAGGCAGTGGCGTCGGCTGACTTGTGGATATGACACTCGTTTTTTGGCATACCAGGTTCATGCAACGACTTAAATGTCCTGCAACGATCTCCGGTTTTTGACGACGTAATGGAAGGACGAGCTCCACTTGTGAATTTTGAGGTAAATGGTTCTCGATATAATATGAGATATTATCTTACTGATGGTATTTATCCAAAATGGGCAGCATTCATTCCGTCCATCGTTCATCCACAAACACCGAAGGACAGGTTATTTGCTGAACGACAGGAAGTAGCACGCAAAGATGTAGAACGTGCATTTGGAGTCTTGCAAGCGCGATTCGCGATAGTGAAGAAGTCATCTCTTGCATGGAGTAAGATTGTACTTAACAAAATAATGACAGCTTGCATTGTAATGCATAATATGATAGTGGAGGATGAACGTGATTCCTTCGGTAATTTTGGAGATTGGAACGAATTTGTACAGGATCAATCTGGAAATTCCGTCAACGACGCGGTTCGGTATTCCACTGACCGTGTATTGGATATTACTAGGTACTTGAGAATGAGAGATCAAGTTTGTGATCGCACCACACATCTGAACCTTCAAGCCGATTTGGTCGACAATATATGGCAACGCTTTGGAGGAAATGCGTCTTGATGTATTTGAAGTTTAGTATTTAAGTTTAGTATTTAAGCATGTATTTTTAGTTTTAGTTTCTCAATTTCCGGTTAATGTACTATGTAATGTGGTTTTCTAAATTTTAATAATATTTTCGTATTTATTAATTAAATGTTAATTAAAAACGAATGAATTGTTGATATTAAATAATTACGATAATGATTATTAATATATTTTGTTGATTGTTGAAAGAGTTTTGGAGAGAAGAATAAAAATAATGACGTGACAACAAATACTGTAGCGTGACTGGGTGGATTGGGTAATGGTTAAGGATTTTGTAAGGGGTTGGTTTGTGCTGACGTGGCAGAGAGAGAAGCTGACGTGGCTTAGAGAGAAAGCAGGGCGGCCGGAAACTGTCTGGGCGCCGTTAACGATGCTCTTAACATTGACCATGGAATGATGGGGCTGAGTTTACAATTGCAACCCTATAACATGCTACGAGATAGTTGTTGAACCATTTATTTGGGTCAACGCAAAAGTAAAGAAACATTGCATTTTATATAATTAAGATTTAAGACTGCGATCGTACATCAACATCTTTGAATTGATCAAAAAAAAAAACGGACGGACCCAAAGATTTCATGTCCATAAATTGTTACAAGTTGGTCCCAGCACATGACATGCTGCATCTGCATGTCAGTCAGTTCCCGGTAAAAAAAATCCAATAACACTTTCAAAAATCAAACCATATTTTCCTGCAAAGGTGTCAAAACCAAAGTGGGCACCGCAGCTTTAGATCACATTCACACCGTTTTTTTTTTAATTAATTTCCTTTTGGAGCCTTTTCTTCCCCCACCACTCATCATCCCTTTTTTTCTTCCTATATATATATTATCCATCTCCTATTCTCCTTTCTTTTTCTTCCATCTCCGGGTGTCTCATTCCCAACCCTAAACATCATTTTCTTCTCTTCTCTTTCTCTCCACAGGTTCGTGTCTTTTTGTGGGGGTGGTTTCTGTGGTCTTTAATTTTCTGGGTCTCCCAAGTTGCAATTTTTAAGGTGGAATACGAGTCAAAATCACTTTTTGACATTTCTTTCTTTGTGGGTTGTGGACTGGTCAAGAAACCCTTCTTTATTTTTTGGGTGAGAAGGTTGTGTTTGACTTGTGGATCTGGTTTATTTATGTTTGTTTCTTCCCTGCAGGACTTGTTTTTGAGAATTGAAGTGGACCTCTAAGGTGGGGTTTGATTTTAGATGCTTTGGGATTGAAAAGATGAATCAATTGGCAGTTCAGCAAAGCCATGGTTTTAATGTTGTTTGTCCAAAGCCAAGACGTTTGGGACAACTTATTGCTTCCAATCCCATGAGACCAGTCAGATCTATGCATATGAGGTGATGTTACCTTACGTTTATTGTTGTTTGTTGTTTGTTGTTTTATTTTGTGATGATTTACATTTTTGTTTGTTTGTTAATTTATATTTTGCAGCAGTCATCAGATAGATCTGTTTGATTCAACTTCGTGTGGGGATGTAATTCTAACCGAAGTAAGTTTTATACACGACAACATCTTAATTCTCTTAAATTGTTAATCATCAAAAGGTTATTATAGTTAAATAATTTGTTAAGCTGTACTTATGATGCTGATCTTTAGTTTGTATTTTGTTGTTGTACAGGATAGGCATGATGATGTAGATTATCAGTGGGAGGACAGCATAGTTTCTTGTTCTCCCCCATTCTTCTGTGGATCCCCTCCCACCCGAGCACCCAACCCTTTAATCCACGACGCTCAGTTTCTCGAAGAGAAAACTAACAACAAACCGTACTCGCCAACACCTTCGTTCATTTCATCAACCTCTCCTTCCTCTGGTGGAAGGAAAACCACCGGCGGATTCTTTCGCTCGTCCAATTTCGGCCCGAAACCCGCAACCATTAGAATCGAGGGGTTCGATTGTCTTAACCTTGCCTTCGCCTAATTCCAACCCTTACAAAACACACACACTGAACAGTTTTGATCAGACAATCAACAACAACAAATACCAGACATCAGAAGAAGTCATTATGCTCATCTTTTCTGTAAATTTGCTCCAGTTTAGTTGTTGTTGGTTTCTCTGTTGACATGTAAATGTGTAAATTATTAGTTGGTAAAGTTAAACTATGTTGTAATGTAAATGGTTGTGTTTTGTTAGCATAGTTAGGTTTTTGTTTTCTGAGTTTTTATTTCTGTATGTATGTACGAGGCTGGCCATATATGTTCCTGCAGTTAAGCAAATCTAATGTAAAGTCACATTTTCCAGCAGTTTTATGATGATGTCAAAAAATTACATAGTGGAGGCTTTTTATTAGATATTTCTTGGTTGAAAATATACTCGCAATATGAATTAAGTTACTTCTCATCAAAAGCATGTTACATGTTGGTTTGGAAGTTTTACTGTGTCTTAAGGTTTTGGGGGAAATGAATCAAAGCTTAGAGGGGTTATTACTTACCATATAGAAAATATTCTAAATATCTTCAACAGTAAAATCCAGCAATTAAGTAAGTTAAGCTATGGAAAGTAACTCTTGTATCCAACGGTATTAAATTTTATGCGTCTTATAATTAAGCTATAAGTAATTACTAGTACTTCTTGTTGGCAACCTTTTTCCCCTCTCTTGCATCTAAATCATGTCAAATTGAATTTTAAAAGGCATGACAACTCTTTTACATTCAGGCATAACTTTTCATAACTCATTAATGAATTGTGTTTATGACTTGAGTGCTTGAAAAATAACCTCATTTTTTAAACAATGAGCCTTTTAATAATAGCTGGTAAGCTTGAATTGATTAATTAAACAAGGCCTAGGGGTTGTTAGAAGTGTGATGTGAATCACAAAAAATTGTGCACTACAACGATAAGATTGTTAACTCATGCTGACATTTACACAATATATGTTTGTTAACTCATGCTGACAATATATGTTTATCACGTGGGGAGTCGGGATTTAATGGATGCTATGAATCTGCCTGTTGTTTTCAGATCTGTCTGCACACTTGTGGGAGACATGTCAGAGAGAGGCATGTGGTGTTATTTGGATTTGATGCACCAGCTAACTCTCAGTGTGTTGTGCAAAAATTTATCCAAAAAAAACTAACCAACTCTCAACTATGTCCATTCCACTTAAATCATTTGAATATTTGATTTATTTCTTACTTTGTAGTGGACAATAATTTTAAAGCTCGAAGGTAAAGTTTCTACAATTAGTCTACTCTGAACTACAAAGAATTGAACCTTCAAGCATCTGCTATGTCAAATTTCACTTTGTTATTTCTAGTTACATAAAACACATCATTTTGGTATCAAATCACCTTTTTTAATTATCTTAAACTATGGAGCTATCAATTCAGTACCTCAAACTATCGAACAAAAATGTATTTAAAACTAATAAGACATCTCATTGGAGTTTCTAATTTTTGAACTAAACTAGAGTTTTTGAAATAAGGTAAAGTATTTACAGATATTATGAAATTTGAAGTTCATTTGGTCAAAATACAAATTCCAATAGTTTATGTACTGAATTGGCGGTTGGTTTTATTTTGGATGCCAAATGAACATTGGCAATAGTTGAGAGTATACTAGGTTTATCATTTAAGTGGCCAAAATGATTTCCAATTGTTATTGAGCACGATTACTTGAGGAGTTCCAAAACTCAAGGGATTAAAAAGTTTATAGGTCATAATTAAGGATAACCACAACAATGATAAACGTCACTCATAATGTGATCTATCGATATTCCATCTTATAGATTAGTATTAGTGTAGCTCACACAGCAAGCAAGTTCGAAAAGCAATAGATTAGTATTAGTGTAGCTCACACATCTTATAGATTAGTATTGGTGTGATTATGTTTCTTGAAAGTGAAGTTCCAAAAAGACTATTCCCTTAACAAGGTCAACATCACACACAGCAAACACAGTGGCTAATAATTAGGCCCAGAATTAGACCCAACCCAGTGATAGTGTTTGTGTCCAATTGAATTTGAGCAGGAAAAGTCTAGGGTTTCCCAAACAACATCACATGAGAAATGGTGATCTAATAAAAGAAATTTCTATTTCTCTTATTTGCAACAACAACAAAATTACTTTCTTGGGTAGGAAACTAAAGAGAGAAATTTCTTCTATGAAACATACTACTACTCTTGAAGTTTTATTGTTTGAGAGTATTTTTGGAATAAGATCAGAAGGTTATAAAGTTGAGTCTAACTATTACTACTACAAATTTTCCTATTGTCATCTTATAATTTTTAAGCCCATAAATGTATGTGTGCTTCTAAAAGAAGACACCAAAAGAAGACATTGTCTTTAGGGCCGGCCGACAAAGGATTGGTGCAAATTTCATAATTTACTTTTGACAGCAAACTTTGTTCCAAATTGTGTCCTCTAAAGATACATACAATGGAGAATGGACCATCACAATATATGGTTGGTTCATTCCTGTTTGATAAAGACATTCATAAGGATGGGCGGTTCATGTTCTAATTATTTGAAAATACGTTTAGAAAGAGGATCACGTTTCCATTTTTCTCTCTTTTGATTTACATAACCAATTATAAATAAAATAAGCACATTTGATGGACAATTTCTTCTTGGGGTCTGTTTGGACTTTGGACCAACCAACTTAATTTTTCTTTTCTTTTCTTTTTCCATTTTCCTTTTGAGGATGCAATACGAACGTTGGTATGTTTTGCGAAATTGATGTAACATATGTCTCAAATTAAATATTAACCAAACATTTGAATGAGATTTTCCTTCGATGAGAATGACGTTTGGAATGTGACGTCATTGGTCATGTTTACACTTGTTGTAGATTCTTCTACAAAAGAGACGTCACATCGGACCCACTGCAATATTTTTTTCTCCATATTGAAGAAAAAAATAATACAAAATCGAAGACTTGGAGTCGTCCACTACTCTATAAACAATTTCAACATGCTTACGACCGAATTTATTTCTCCCTGACTAGTCTACTTATATTAGTGTTGGGTGTGATACTAGAAAGAATAAATTTTCTAATCTAAACGTCATCAAATTATGGATGCCTTGTGGATAATATAGAGAATACGCATAAAAGTGGGTACATGAACAAATCTACAAAAGCAAACAATATTAGGAACATAAAACACATAGCAGTCATTGTTAGACTCCCCTTAGATAATTATCGCATCCACGTACCAGTGCGATGAGTGCAGATTCTTTCTCCCAACATAGAACGATTGCAACATCTTGGCCAACGCAATATTCAAGCAGTCCCCACAAATCCATTGTTGATCTGAGCGACCAAACTTTGCAGTTTATTGCTTTTAGCGATGATAAGTTTTGGGTTTGAACCTTTGTCTGAATTCGTAAACTTTATCCTTACAAGAACTAAGTAAAATGAAGTCTTGACCTTGAGCCTTTGTTATGAAGGTGTCCACTAAAAACAATATCAAGCAAGTCATACTGCAATTTACAAGGTTGATACATTACGTGCATTGATATCTTGCTTAATGAATTCTTTCAAGGAAATAAACCCTCAATCATTTAACTGCGGTCACACGGTTGCATTCACATCATATGGCAAGATACACTGCTAACATCTTGTTTTGAAGACCCGAACTCATTCAGAGTATACTAAACTTGGATGAGGAAAATGACCCAAATACAATGTATCTCTAGGTTTTTGCATTCAACTCATTCAAGAACTTCCTATTACTACATTGAACCAACTTCGTGGGATCTTCACTCATATTAGTTTGATTGTCGTTCTAGATGAGTCATATGATGAGTCTTAGTCTCATCTTCAACTTGGATGTCCAAACTTAAGCTAAATCAAGTCATTTAATGAAAGGTTTTACCTTGTTGGATTGTTATGATTGTCTCAGTATAAAAAACATTATAACATATTTTACATTCCATGAGATACATATTTCAACTAATTGCTCTCTAAATCAATTAAAAATCGCAATGGCGATATAATTTGTTTTTACCGACAATAACAACGAATTGAATGTTCTCAATAAGTCAACGATAGGCTTCATCATAGTTACAAAGTTATTGCCTCCAAAAGTTAATCTATGACTTTTCTTTAATTATGTCCCCCGTTGTTATTAGAACACGTCAGGAAATATATATACCATTACATTAACGGAGAAGGCTAAACATAATTGGTAATTAACTTACTATATTAGCTAGTAGATGGTAATAATTTCAAAAAAAAAACAATTGACGGCATTACCAACCAATTTCTTCCGACTTCAAATTAACCAGGAATTAGTCATGTAAATCACCTCCACAAGTCCTCATTAAACAAAAGAAATATACACTCTTTAGCTGACGACTAAACAGAGCCATTCCTACGTCATATTCAACTACGTCACCATGCTTAAGAAAACCCCCAATGTTCTCCAAATTTACCAAAATAACCAGAGAAACCTACCGTTCAAGCTTCTTTTGCAACACCCTTTTGGTCATTTGACCCTTCTTGACCAGTAACCCATGTTGTTTGTTTGGACACTATAAATTAATAAAACCTCACTTTGTTCTTAATTAAGAGACTTGAAGAGAAGACTACACATATCTTCTACTTTTGCTTCCTTTTTTACTCAACAAGCCTTACAAGTTACAAGAAGAATAGATAGATTTGAAGAGAATTATAATTAGGGTTCTTGGATTGATGGGAGAGAAAGAAGTGGATAAGAAGGTTGTTAGTGATCGTATCGATTCTCCGGTCGTCGAAGCAATTGTTGAGGTGGAGGAAGCAGAAGAGGAGAAAATTGAGACATTTTTTCGATTGTTGAAGAACATTAGGGAGATGAAGAAAGAGAATTCAAAGAAAGGAGCGTCGCCGCCGTGGAAGCCAACTTTCAAGTTTGAGGATTTTGCGGGATCAAGCAAGAGAATGAGGCAAGAGGAGGAAGAGGAGCATAAGAGGAAGAAGATGGTTGTGATTGATTTGGAGGAAGAAGAAGAAGACGATAACTTACCGGTCATAGATCTCAACCTTGCATTGTAAAACAAGTGCGTCTAACGATTAGATTGTGATCGTTTGATTTATTCATCAACCTGTTTGCGTTTGTTAATGAGTCGTGTGTTTGTTGTTGTACAAATTAATATGTGTCTTCAGTGGTCAGATCCCAAGATTAATAAAAGTTGTCGAGTTTGGTGTGGTGGTAGTGTTGATTAATGATGGGGACAAATCAAATCTTGAGTGGCATTTGATGGGTTTGTTGGAATATATATATATGGAAAGTGTGTACATTTGTGAATCGTGAAGAAGATATGACGCCAAATAATATTAACTGGAATTTTTTCCTCTTATATATATATATATATATATATATATATATATATATATATATATATATATATTAAATATTATGTGTTTCCTATGAAGACAACCATTACATCATGGTGGGTTGTTGATTTTGAATTTGATTAGCAGAAAAACAAACATCGGTAACCGTCTGTATTAACTTCTCCTCCACGTGCAATCAGTAGAAATTTAGCTTTGAAACTTGAAAGTCACTTGCTTGCATTAAAAATAAAGATCATTTTAGGTCTTGAACCACAGCCAAAACGTTACGAAAAAGTCCAACGTCAAACCCAGATTCAAAGTCCAAGTTCGACAAAATAAATTACTTAGCTAATTTTGAGCTCAATCCAATAAGCTTAATCTCTAAAGATTTTACTCTAGAAGTTTCTATTTTCTCAATCACTCGAAAGAATTTTAGAAATTTTTACTATATAAATTTCTTTTTTCTCTACAGGATTTTATCTTACACTACAAATAGTGGTGTCCACTACTATCTCATGCATCTCAAACAAGAATTAGTCTCCACCGCTACAAAGAAAAAATCTTGTGGTTGTGTTAGCTAAAGATTGTATATTGTAATACAAATAGTTTTGTATAAGAGTGAGTATAGTAGTAGAGATAGTAGTTGAAAGTGTGTCTCACAAGACAAATAGTGTATAAGTGTAATTTTAGTATTGTAACATTAATTGTTATAAATACAAACTTACATTTCATCTATACATTTTCAAGTTTCTTCTACTCAACACCCTAAACTCGATATCTGAGTGTCGGTCACCATCTGTCGAATGCAACAGAGCCCAACTCCAGGGCATCAAAGAGGGACACCGGCATTAGAGTATCATATGCCCTAGGTATCATCACCAAAGGGTGCATGGATTCCGACTTGGGAAAGAGATTGCTGGTTAAGCTAGCACCACTGCTGGAAAGTCAACCTACCACGTAGGTTAATACAAACCAACGTGGAAGACCCCCCACCACATCGATTTTAGTTAATAGACGTGGAAGACTCCCCTACATCGTCGGTTTTATCAACACTGACGTGGTAGGGTGTCTTTTTAATATATATTTTTATAAAATTAAAAAACTACCACGTCGATCTTTGGAAAACCGACGTGGTATGGTGAATTTTTAATTTTTTTTAAAATTAAAACCCTACCACGTCGGTTTTCGGAAAATCGACATGGTAAGGGGTCTTTTTAATATATATTTTAAATTAAAATCCTACCATGTTGGTTTTAGAAAATCCAACATGGTAGGCATTTTTTTAATTTTGGAAAATGCATTACTAAAGTGTTTGAATAAAAAAGTGTTTTTATAAAATCATAGGTTTATTAAGAGATGAGATTTAATGTGTCCTACAATTAAGCAATCAAATGGGTGACGAAGAAAGCCGCTCCGACACGGACATCACATGCATTATCTGATTCTATGATCTTATACAGGTTTGTGTTTTTATTAGATGATTTTTTGTGTATTGTTTGAATGAATGCTACAAGAAATGTATGTGAATTTGAAAGTTGTTGAATTGAATATGAATGTTGCAGGGATTGAGTGTGAATTACAGACATTAAATTTAAAAATAAAAAATAGAAACAATAAACCATACAACGTTGGTTTTATAGAAAATCGATGTTGTCGGGTACAAAAACCAAAAATAAAAAATACCCTACTACGTAGGTTTTTCATATAAACCAACGTGGTATACCCCCTACTACGTCGGTTTTATAGAAAACCGACATAGTAGGGTATAAAAATAGAAAAATCAAAACAAAACAAAATTTATTAAGGGGTCTACTACGTCGGTTGCATAGGAAATCGTCGTGTAGACCCCCATTACCATGTCGGATTTTAGACCGGTGTGAAAGAGTGCCCCCGTATAACGTCTCTCACCTACCAAGTCGGTCAATTAAATCGGTCAATCCGATGTTGTACTCCTTTAATATCTGACGTTATACCTTTTTTTTGCTGCAGTGCGCATTCAAAATCAAGACTAATGTTCAATTCTTGGCTCGTATTCTAGAGTTTAGTTAGAGAAACATAGTTCTAACTTCGGAAGTTAGGGCTAACAATCAAATTCTCGGTTGTCCTGTAATATTACGACGACGTCAGTACTCAGTAGGCACCCTGCCATCACCTTGCAAATTGGGATGCAGGTGTCTCAACTAGTTCCACAACTTAGTAGCAATTAGAGAGTCTCAAATAATTTCTTGCACTAAGGTGGTAAATGTTGGTAATGTTTTCATATAATGTCACTAGAGATGCCAATAATACAACTTGCTGCTACCTCAATTAGGATGTCTGGATGAGTTTAAATTCATTCTAATGCATATGCTCGTCAAATCGCACCACCTTCAAAAACTTGAAACATAAAACTTCTTCTTCACATAATATAAATTTTAGACATCAGTTTGTAATGTCTCCCAAGGTTCATCCAATTCTTTTTCGAAACGTTCATAGACGTTTAATTAATGCGAGTTATCCGCCAAGTATAACTGTACAAGTTAATTTTACTCCAAATGAAGGTCTACTACTATATATTAATTCTCCAGTCGACTTTTTCTTGAATATATATTTTGACTATTCTCTTTTTACCCAAAACAATAAGAATAATTTCATGCATGTAATGCAACCTCAAGCAATCAACCAACCACATAAAAAAATCTTAAATACAAATCACACATCCACCGTGAAAATCATTAATTGATTTTAGAATTGTTGTCAGAAAGCATGCATAGCATACATGAATAGATTCACTTCTTTAAAACTTCACACCAAAACTTTGGGACAAACTTTATTCACACTTTTGATTAATTTCCTCAATGTAAACTGTAAAGCCCAAGACAAGAATAAAGATAACCATCAATCTCACGCAAGTCCGATCCAATAATAATAATAATAATAATAATAATAATAATAATAATAAATGCTTCTATCCAAAATAATCTGGTCACAAGTTTGGATTCTGAAGACATTAACTAACACACATATCTCACTACCCCACTTGGAATGTTAAGCATTTATGTCATCTTAAATTTCTTATCTATCTATATATATACCATTTTTTCATCCTCCAAACCCAACCCAACAAAACCACAATTTGTCATCGATCAATCAGAATGGCACCAAAGAGAAAAAGAGAAGATTGTTGTGATGTGGGAGGAGAAGGAGAAGCAAAGGAAATGATGCCAGAGTGGTGGAGGAAGTTATGGGTATGGGGGATTGGAATTGAGGAGTTGCTCACTGGTTGGTTCCCATTTGTGGAGGAAGACTTCTTGTGTGAATATGAATGTGAGGATTTGTTGTGGGAGGTTGACCTCCATTACTATGATATATGGGACATCATGCACATTACTAACATACCAACAAACTGATATCTGTATATTCTAGGCTTAATTTGTGGGATTAGTGTCTTGTTTGTTTTGAGGTTCAACAACTTGAGAATGTTACTGTCAATCAATTGTCCTTGCTTTTATTATGCTTGTAGTATATAGATTAAGTGATATTACGTATTACTTTTGAACTACTTTTACTTATATTTTGATGTTTATGGGCAATCTTTATTGCCGATTTTGGCTAATTAATTGGTCCAGGATGTGGTTTTGTAGCTGTCCTTTATTTATAAATTAGTACTAGTAAATACTTCTTGGCGAAGATATTATGAGAGAGAGACAAGTGATTTTCTTGTGTAGGAAATATCAAAGATTGAAAGTAATTAAGGGTATGTTTGGTTAACAACTTGAGGAGAGAAAAAAAGAAAGTTGGGTTTTCCTTAGTTTGGATAACGATTATTGAGAGAAAATAAGAGAAAAAAAATAGAGAGAAATGTTATAATACAAAATCATATTCAACTTTCTCTCCAATTTTGGAGAGAAATAGAGAAAAACGGAGAGAAAGTAAATAAATAATATTTTAGTGACCAAAATAGCCTTATTAAAAAAACGTACCCAAAAATCATAATTTGCTACATCTAAATACTCATTTCTCGTTACATCTTCCATCACCCAACCGTTCTACATTCTTTTCTTCTCCACCTAAATATTTCATCATACTCATCTTCTCATTTCTCACTCCCATTTAAATTAGTCTACACCGATCGAGATGAGTTTTGTTAACAATATGAAAGGAAAATTGTTGAAAATTTCTATCATGTTGTAATCATTTGTAGTATTATTTTATAATCTTTCAATTGAAAATTTTGAGTTGGAATAGAATTTGTTTTTTTTAATTTATTACAAATTTTGAGAATTTAAATTTGATATATTCCTATTTATGGGTTAAGATCTATATCCAAATTAATTTTACATGAGAAATGTTTTTTTAATATTTTGCATATTACCTTGTTTGTAACATTTCTGAGTTTGTATGACTTCAAAATTTCAAGTTTGGTGGATATATTTTTATTTGTAATAATTTATAGTTCTGAACATTATAAAATAATGTACAAATATGTAAGTCAAAATTATAATACAAAATAAATAGTATTTTGATCTTTTAGAATGTTTCTTTTCTCTCGTAAGATGTTAACCAAACAAGAAAAACGTATTTGTTATAATGAGTATCCAAACAAGAGAAAACAAAAAAAGCAAAAAAAACACATTTTTTTTCCTTTCTTTTCTCTCCATTACTCTCCTAAGTTGTTATCCAAACGGACCATAAAGTCATTAGACGTTGTCGAACTTAGTAGTTGTGCTAATGATTTGGTGTGGGCTTATAGTTATAGAAGAGTTCAGACCCCATTTGGTGTTAGGCCGGTAAAGTGTAAAGGAAGGAAAGCCCATTTTTTAAGCGTTTGGACGGTCAGGATTGAAACATACGTGACTTCGAACTTGGTTGGATTGAGACGGTCAGGAATTACTTAAAGCAAACTTTATTGGATATTTGTTAAACAAACAAGACAATATACATACATACATACGTGTGGCAAGAGCAAAATAAGCCAAGGGTTTATTTAAGCTTTAACATATGAGTTGTTAAATAAGCTCCCTTGTGATCCGTAAAATCCACACGTTGGATTTGATCTACTATATGAGTTGTAAGTGCTGATAAAAAATCAAAAGATTTGGTGATGCATGCGAAGAATTATGACAATTTGATACAAATTACAAAAAAAAATTACTTTATATTTATATTAATTTCTAACACATCATATTATATTATAATAATTCAATAATATTATTTACGTTATTCATATTACGATTTAACCACTCATGTTAGACCACTCGTAACGGGGTCATGGGATGACCCACGACCCCCCAACCCGGTCATCGACCCCTCACCAGGGTTGCCCATACCCAGTAGTGCGTTTTATTTTTTTCATTATTTTTTTGTTGTATTTTTTGTAGTATTTTTTGTGGTATATGTAATTGGGTTTAAATGATTTGTGGGTATTATTTTTTAAATAGTTGGGTATTTATTAAGATTTATTTTAAATAACTGAAATAACTTAAAAACAATTCTACAGTTTGGATGGATTAAAAATAGAAAGACACAACCCTTAAATTGAAATTAAAGTACATTATAATGCTTAAATCGAAATTAAATTAGATTAGCACGCCTATTAATTCAACTCCTTATGGATATTGGCCAGATGTATTTCGTCCTCCTAAGTTAGCAAACCAAGCTCTTTAAGCTTTAGAAGTTGTAGGTATATCTGATATTTAAATCCATATGGCTCTTCTCGTCTCTCTGTCTTTGGTACTCTAACTTTCATTCTTTATACGCAACATTTTACCGTCGTGTGGTAAGCAAGGACAATACCAAGGACAATTGGCAACGGAAAAATTGTCCAGCTCCTTGGAAAGGACAATACCAAGGACGAAGCGGAAAACTAACTGTTATCCTAGAGGTTGTAGCATCCTACGACCTCTGGATATGTCATTCCTTCTTCGGTATTCTAGGATCATGTAACGACCTAAATGTCCTTCAGCGGTCTCCTATTTTTAACGGCGTGTTAGAAGGACGCGTGCCTACCATCCAGTACTCAGTCAAAAGCCACCCTTATAATATGGTATATTACCTTACATGTGATATTTATCCGCAGTGGACAGCATTCGTGAAGTATAACCCGCTCCCTTAATCTCTTAAGAAAAGTTTATCTGCACAATGCCAGGAAGGAGCACGTACAGACGTAGAACTCACATTTGGAGTGTTGTAGTTGCGGTGGGCAATCATAAAAGCTCTCTCTCTTGCGTAGAATGTTGACATCTTTAACAAGAATATCACTGTGTGCATCATAATGCACAACATGATAGTTGAGGACGAACGAGACTCGTATTCCAGTATTTATGATACAACAGAGTTTGAGCATGACATCTCGCTCAACTTAAGCGACACATCAACTTCGGGTTCGAATTGGTTCTCCACCGTTGGTATTGTGGACATTAATACATGCATGAACAACATAGAGCACATTCATGAAAAAAGCACGCATCTCGTCCTCAAATCCGACTTGATCGATCACAATTTGTAAATATTCGGACAAAGCGAAAATTAATTGTGTTTTTATTAGTATGTATTTTTGTTTTAATGAAATTTAGGTAATGCAATATTTTATTAGGTACAATCGTACATAATTTCTATGAAATTCACTATTATCACATTAAATCCAACGGTTGATATCAAAGCACAACGTTACAGTAATATATTACTCATCAGAGTAACCTTTATTACGGGTCATTACATCTTGCACATGGGGCTTACTTTATTAAAGTTTTTCTGTTTGTGTGTGTAGGTGGTTGAATGAGCCGTAAAACTTTTGGATATTAATCCATCTTTGGGATATAAAAGATATTTTAATGATTCCAATCACGGTAGATACTGTAATTACTTTAAACCATCGGACTAATATGCAAATATCTCAATATTAATAATATTCAGAGAACCTAGTTTTTATACAACCCTTAACGTGAAATTTGAGTCAAAGCCAAACTAGTTAAACAATGAAAAACTAAGATAAAAAAAACAAATATTAATTTATGATCAAAATGCGAATTCGGCACGCATTTTGGAATAAGAAGAAAGAAAAAAAAACTGAGAAATGAGATTGTGCTTTTGGGTTCACACTTCTTCTTTTCATTTACACTGAAAGATTTCACTTAGTTTTTTTTTCTTTCTCTTTTGGTTAAAATTGTGCTTTTGGGTTTTTAATGTTCCAAATTTCAGGTATTCTGAAGATGATTGCCAGATTGGAGGATATTTTAGGGACGGACCCATTAAATTTTCCAAAGATATAAGACCAAATCTTACTAACTTTAAAGTCACATGTTATTGTATTGCCGAATGCAACAGAAAGTAAAACAAAGAAGCATGTCGTAACGAAAACAACAGTACACATTCATTAATATTAAATTGACCTCCACTATAAGCTATACATATGACTTTTTATTTTGATTTTTTAACATATATACTCATGATGTTGTTGGGATCATTGAGTTCAATAAATAAGTACTCCGCTGGCTAAGATTTGAAAGTTCTCATTGACCATACCATATGTTTATTCTTACTTTGACATTAGATTAGAAACATCGTGGTATGGATGCATACTTTCGAATCTGCTAAGAGAAGTTTTTTCGAGCATGACTGTAAGAATGTAAAATATAAACTCAACCATAAGTCCCCACCATCCAAATTAATTATTAGACCATTAAAAATGGAAGATTCCAAAGAAGAAGAGGAGGTTGTGAATAAGTACGTGTTGGATAAGTAGAAGGAAACAAATCTTGTTGAATTAGAAAACAATAAGAAAAAGTAAAGGAGATGCCACACCCCACCCACCTAAAATGAAATGAATGTCGTTTTCCATAAATAGTGGGGCTAACCAAACCGCTAACTCCCTCCCTCCACTATTTATTTACAACTCTCTTTTTAGTATTTTTTAAAATTATTCTTCCCTCTTATCTATCTAGACATGCACAAAAATGCCAACATGACTTGAAAGCATATATATGCTTCTGTCTCTCTGACGAAGAAATGGAAATTCCCATTGATAGTGAGCTACTCAAATCAATCAATCAATCAATCAATATAGTGGAGAAATTGTTTGGAGAAAGTTTGGGGTCGGTTTGGAAAACTTTTCTTAGGCTCAAGTATAAGTTTTGATGACTTCATCCTTTTATCGACTGTGTTTTCTTTTTTATGTCGATGATGTTTTGTTCTTTTTAAATAGTGATTTGTTCTTTTTAAGTATGAGTTTTTTTTATCACATCTTTTCAAGAACACGAAATTAAACTCAATTCCGTGAAAACAAATCAAAAACCCCGAACAAACCAACTTTAAACAAGAACACCACAAAGAAACCATCTTCCAAAATAACATCAAAAAACCAAGATTGATCCATCGCAGAACAAAACCAAAAATTTCAAATCAGTCACAAAGAAACATTTTTCCCCGCAAAAACTTAACAAAAAAAAACTCAAATCAGCTACAAAGAACCACATTTCCAAAAAAACAAGACCAATCCATCATAGAACATAACCAAAAACTTCAAATCAGTCACAAAAACCAAACATTCTCCCAAAAACACCACACAAAAACTCAAATCAGCTACAAAGAATCATATTCCTCCTCACCTCGATACATACTTCAACGCTGACCACTTCCTCCTCATCGTCGACCAACTACATCGTGACGTCCTAACCAACATCGTCGGCATCCCCACCTTCTCAAGACTCACTCTTGCGTCACTTCCCTCGTCATCCCTCTTACCGATCTCGTCTTCCATCGGGAGAAAATGATGAAGAATGAAATATTTTGATGAATAATAGAAGGTTTTGGGAAGATATTTACGGTAGAAACAAATAACACATAGTTTAGCGTGCGTATGATATAACACAAAATAAATAAATAATATGTGATTTAATTAATGTTTGGTTTTACCAACTGGATTGACACTAGAGGCGTAAGGTATTGTTTTCTTTTACAACCCTACGAACGACCTGCAGTGCACTTACGTTTTAGCTAATCATAGTTAGGGTATAAACCCAAGGTTAACAAAGGGTGGTTAGAAGTCCAAATCCAAAAGCAGACACGTGAACACCACTTCGGTAGGTGTGTCGTTTTAATGTTCTCACACGTTGCAATTTGTCTTTGTGGTCATGTGTGTGTCCTTCCCCACCCAATAACACACTTCTACGAGAACGGAATCGCAAAACGCCCATCCCAAAATCGAAAATTCCAGAAAAAAAAAATAGAAAAAAAGGGATAGAGGTTGAGTTCTCACGTAGTTACCACACGTCGGTCGGCCCCACCCCATCTATCTTTAATGTAAAACCCTCACACGTATTCTAAATTGCAAACAAGGACAACTTTCCCCTCCCTATATAAATCCCCGTCCACTCTTCCATCTTCCCCAAACTTTTGTATTCCCACTTTACCCCTACCAAATGCAAGAATCCCTCAAGAGACCCCGAGATGAATATTCCGGCGAGGTTTCGCCGGACCCGAAACGGCTCCTCCTCGACCTCCTTGACGACGACGACTCCAGCAACGCCGAGACCGACCTCGAGACCGTCATGAAGAGCCTTGAGGAGGAGCTCGCCGTTCCGACAGTCGAGAACCCTCTCCAGCCGGAGCTCGGGTTTCTGCTAGAAGCCTCCGACGACGAGCTTGGGCTACCGCCGCCGGTGACGTCACCGGAGGTGTTCCCGGCGTGTTATGATTCGTTCGATTTGGCGTTCGAGGGAGGGTTGGTTGGGGAAGGAAGTTTGGAGGAGGGGTTGGTCGGAGAGTGGTGGCCGGAGAATTTGCCGGCGGTGTGAGGGAAGGTGGTCGGAGATTTTTACTTTTATTTTTTTTAGATGTTTGGTTGCTAGACGAGTTTTTTTTTGTAAATTTTGAGGAAAGTAGAAATAGACAAAAGTTAAAAATGGAGAAAATGTTCCTAAAATGGTTTTCTTCTGACGAGAAATCTTGTCTTCAAAAGTCACAATCAAATGTTTAGCCAAAGCTGGACCAACAAGTTTGTTAAAAAACACTTATCGTCACCATAAATTAATTAAATGAGGTTGATTAAACTTTTAAGTTGAATTCTTCCGATTTGTGCAGAATTCCGAAAACAAGTATGATTCGGTTGATTAACAATAACAACGCATGATTGGTTTTGATAGCTGTGAAGTAAATTACTGCAACAAATATGTAAAACTTCCCAACTCACAAATACCACATCGACGGGTTGAAATCGTTGAATCTGATTTTTTTTTGAATTTTCATCAATTGCGAAAACTCGTTGTAAGGTGATGTCGGACGGTCGACCGTTTGCTTTTTCGTCTACCGAACATGTTCCATGCGGATGACCGAGTTTCCATCGGTCCGTCGTGATCGTAAATACACTAAATTTTTTATCTTCCTAAGATCATTTGGTCGGTTTACTTATCTCTACCCGGTTATCCG
Organism: Triglochin maritima; assembly: GCA_963682175.1. Taxonomy (NCBI): domain Eukaryota; kingdom Viridiplantae; phylum Streptophyta; class Magnoliopsida; order Alismatales; family Juncaginaceae; genus Triglochin; species Triglochin maritima. Next base: position 47,889,396 of record OY821777.1, read on the forward strand.
AATATTTATTCTTAGTAGCTTCGATATTTCTTTGGAAATCTCTATACTGTGTACCGAAAATGTATCGGTCATCTGAATAAATTAATTATTAACTTATTAATTCATTAATTTTGCAATTATCTAAATTAATTCATTAATTTTGCAATTATCTAAATTTGTTTACAACCATAAATCATAAGAAAATTGAATCCTAAGTTCTGATACCACTGTAGGATTTCATATTTAATTATACATATATATTTTTCGAATTTTTTTGTATAATAAGGATCAATTTTCAATTTTCTATAATCTATTGCATGCATTGGTTTGTTTTAACAAACTAGTTTCAAAAACTCTATTAAAACAAACATAAAGGAGCTCCGAAATTCATACCTAGAAGTTCTCTAAAACTTCTCGAAGATTCGGAGACCGTTGGGATGCTCCTCGCTGCGCCGGATGCCTCCGAGTATTCACCAAACTCTAAACAAGATCGGAGAGAGGGAAGCTAGTCTCTCAATCTCCGATTGGGTTTAGAATCCAATTACTAACCTCTCTTTAATTCTCTTGAGAAGATGATCACTTAAGAACTAAACTAAACTTAAGAATTTGTGGAATTTTCGTGGAGAATTAAGGAGAGAGATTTTGCATGAAAAGCAATATTAATTAAGATGTAGGAAGGCAATGAGATAACCTCTATTTATAGGTTCTCTCCAAATTACCTATTCATGTGCAACCTCTTGCCCATGATTTCATGCAAAATTCCATCTAACCATCCATTATTTATTAATAAATAATATTAGCCACGAATTAAATCAATTATGGACCAATTCCATGCATGATCTAATTAATTCTTAAATTAATTCTGCATAAAACCGTCTGGACCGGTCGACCGTTTCAAGGTGCGGTCGACCGCTCGAACCAATGTTTCGGTCGACTGTTCGTAACAGGAACTATTCCATCGCAATGTTCGGTCGACCGTTCGAACAGATGAAAATTCCGTGTTATCGGTCGAGACTCGTCCGGTCGACCGTGCCCTACCGGTCGACCGTTTACTACTATCTGGTCGACCGTTTGAGCACTGTTTTGCAGACTTGTCAAATTTCGTTTTAAGCCATACAAAATTTGACATTTCGGGATTAGTAGTAAATTCACAACTTATGTAACATATTATCCTATGTAATGATCAATCATTACACCCCATACTATTTACATCACATATGAATTTAATTTAGATTCTAATTATGTTATTAATCAAAACATAACTTTGATTTTGCTTTGTTCACCCCATGTGTCATATTTTCTACATGAAACCCGACACATCTTATGAACTCAAAATCCCCATTCCTTGTTTCCCAGTTTTGTGGTGTGACCTATGGGAGGATCTAAACTAAGTTGGCAGTTATATTAAGAGCTTAATATCACAAGCTATAAGCGGTATCTAGCTACACATTATAGCTCCCAATTAGTTAGATGTCTTAATTCCACTCGAACCAAAACCCGATCCATTTAGTGATGGCATGCACCACTTGTGTCCGTCCCTTGCCTCATGATATTAAGAATACACACAAAGTAGTATTGTGTCATCTTTGTCTTAGTATTCATTTCTTGATCTCTTTAACCTAGTTATAAATATGTGACTTAACTCAAGTCACATTGTGCACATTATAACTTTACTTTATCAAGGGGCCCATTAATATCATCACTCAATTAAGAGGGGCAATGATAATCTTTTGACTAACTATCTTCTCCAACAAAAGTTGTACTTAACCAACTAATGCCTTTACACTACACTCATCGATAGCTCAAGACACTAGTCTAATTAAGAACTCCTTAAGCGATCAGATATAAGTCTCATATCAAAGGACCAAAGACACAGTAAAATATTAATGACACAGAAACACATTTCTATAATATTTTACTTATTAGGTCTATTCAGTATACAAAAGTAATATTTTCCTCTTTTGCATACCCGTGTTGTCACTCACTTGTAGAGCTACAATGATCTATGACCAACACGACAATCTTAACTCGGTAATTAATGTTCCATGTTAGTTACCATGATTGCGAATATCTTTTGTTTTATGTAAACCAATATCTTTTAGAGCTCTACGGTTAAGGACCAAGAGCCTCTTCCTTAACACTTCTAAAAGACGAATAACATAAACAAGGAACAAAATGATTTCTCATTCAATTCATAATAATTGGCATTTAAAAGTAAAACTTTTAGAACACATTCCCTTCAAAAACATATTACATAATTGTTGCCAATATGCTATCCTATTTTGGTACTCCAGCTCCCATCCAATAACACTCTCATCTCGTACTTGATACCACAGAGTCGCTATAGGAGGTACGGGGAATCCCTCATTCAAATCCAAACGAATGTAATGAGCGTAACTCCCTAAATGAGCAATAATCAACTCTCTGCACGGTCTCGTCACGGTAGGTGGACTCTCCCAAGGTAGAACTGTAAGACATGGGTACAACGAACCATCATTTCCGAGAGAGAAGAACATAACTGCACACTTGTAAAAATTTGCAATGGGAAACAAGTCCGTCCACGTCTCCATGTAGTGATTCTCGCCACAAGGTCCCCCGCCCCAATTAATCCGGTGACGAGCCTGCGTCACACCGTCGTAGTATACGTGCTCATAAAAAGATGGGTTCGCAGCTAGCTCATTTGAAATCGAACGACGGGCGAGTTGCCAATTGTCTTCACCACCGTGGAAAACATCGGCGACACATCGAAATCCACAGTTTCCATCAGCACGTACATCATTCCACTGGTGTAGGAATGTCATAATGATTCCTGGAATCCTATCCGCATATGGGAAGTCGTCTACGTCAGCCCGCCCAGTCACTACAATATCAACAAAAAATACAGTTACATATAATAACAAAAGATACATATTTACTGAAATAAATAACAAAATTATAATAACAATAAATATAGGGATGGTATACCTGATCCTCCCCTCACAGACGAAGAACCAGAAGATCGACCACGACCTTTGCTTCCACTACCGGAAGAACGACCACGACCTCTACTCCCACTACCTGAAGATCGACCACTACCTCGCTCTGCATACTCAAACGCACTAGGGTCCCGTCGTGTCGACTTTCCCCTTGGTCGACCTCGTAGCTTTGTTTTTTCTGCAGACTCTCAAATTCGCATGTTCGGGTTGTAGCTGCTCGAATAAAACCCGAGAGGCAGATCGAATTACGGTGGGGTCACTTCCTGCAATCTCATCAACCAGGCTGCGAAAATGTTCGGCGTCTTGAGCTGCCTGGGACACAAACTCTGCGTTCCCGGCTCCTTCCCCAATGACAAGTGTCCTCCAGAACGAATGAATGTGCTCTAAGTAAATTCCGTTGTCTGATTCAAGACATCCGCGGATGGTACATGCGCAAGGTATCCCATGAGAAGTCAGAAAAGCGCACTCACAACGATATTCAACTTCATCATCTAACTGTTGCATTCTTTTCACCTCGTGACTCAGCAATTGCAAGCAGTGATGCGAAACTCGACCATTTATGTGACGATATAGAGCATGTCCGAAATTAGTCAAATTTCGCCGTCTCGAGTCTTCAAGAGCGTTTCGAATATTCGTCTGCTGCATTTCAATAGCCGCGTTGACGCGCTCGAAAAGAGTGTCCAGAGCTGCAGTCGATGTAGAAATCCACTCTTTTAGAGCCGAATGAGCACTTTCGACCCTACAATTCGTGGTGTTCCCAAAATGAAGGACTTTGTTCGTCCAATTCAGCACAAACTTTTCTTTATGCACCAACCACGTGGTGTCCAGATACTCCGTGATAGCCGGCCACGATCTATACAAATCTTTCAGAGCATACACAGCTCTATCATACTCGGCTTCTGAAGTAGAAAGCATGATTTTCCTCCATCTTCCACGCCTCAAAGTCTCTGCCTTCTGCTTATTTTTGCCGAATACGTGGTATGCGTAGTTCAATACGTCTTTGTTGATGTGCCATGTGCAGAGTAAATGAGCAGAGTCAAGAAATACCTCTCTCACTGGTCGCATAAGGCCTAACTCCCGGTCTGTTATTATTGCAGTCAGGCTGACAATCCCCAATAACAGATCTCGCAACTTCTCCATCACCCACAGATAACTGGAGTAAGTTTCATCCATCAAAATATCATATCCAATAAGGAAATTCATGTTTGTTGGTGTGACCCCAATCATTTCGAACAAAGGCATCTTATACTTGTTCGTCTTGTAAGTCGAATCCATGCAGATAACGAAAGGATATGTCTGCAACAACTGGACTGACGTCGGATGTGCCAAAAAAGCGTGAGTGACGACATCAGTTTCTGGATCCGCCATAATCCAATGTAAGTACTCACACTACACTGCTTGATAGAGAAACTGCTGGACGGGATTCCGGTCTTCAGATTTTGTCTTCCTCATGTAATCTCTGAAATTATAAATATGCCTTTGATTTGGATTGTCCTCCAGGAATTTTTCTTTTACTGCCTTCAAGATTTTCCGTGGTTTTGCTTGCGCCTCAGTCATATCACGAACAATCTTCTTCGCCCCAGAACTTAGACCACTAATTTGACGATGACCCTCTGGATAAACTGTCAGTCTGTGGTTGTGATGTCCGTGAGCACTATTAAAAACCACAACTCATCCATCACGATCTCGTCGCTCCACCACTTTTATTAAGAAACGGCAATCGCAACCCTTTCTTTTGGTGTTTCTTCGAAGTGCAGTATCCATATCCCGAGACTCCATTTGATTTTGCCGGTCGCATCTCAAATAACAATCCATCCGACTATCTGATCTTGTTTTGTACGACGACACGACCAAAAAAAACCCAGCTCCGATAGCTACTTGTTTGGCCCATTTACATGCTTCATCGATTGTTTCAAAGATTTTTGTAGTTTGAAATAACTCACTGTAATCCACTTCATCACCACCGAAATCTTCCAACGGAACCTACAAAAAAAATTCGAAATTAAAAAAATCAAAAAAATTCCGGACGTCTGTATTAAACGCCTACCCCATGGGGAGGGCGTCTGAGTTAAACGTCTTTCCCATGGGTGAGGCGTCTGAGTAGGACGCCTGACCCTATGGAAGGGAGTCTACTACAGACGCCTTACCCAAGGGGAGGACGTCTACATAAGACACATCTCCCATTGCGTAGGTGTCTGCGTTAGACGCCTCGGCCAAGGGGAGGACGTCCTACGCCGACGCCCTCACCTTGGGGGAGGCGTCTAATGCAGACGCCCGTCCCAAAATTTGTCCCGCGCCAGGCTTACCTCACCAGATGCATTACCCTCGCCAGACATTTTTGTGGCGTTTTTACTGATAAATTATGAATATACAAGACCGTAGGCCTAATTTATAGACACGGGACGATATGTGTATTAAATATATTGTTAAGGGCAATTTGGTAATTTCAATGGGACGATTTAAGTAGTTTTGGTGCGACGTTTAGTAGTTCCCTTTGCATATAGACCTTAAATTTTGAGAGCCTTATTACACTTTTTACGTAAGAGCACCATTAATCTCAACCCTATTTTTTCCTCCAATCCAGTTCCTCTCTCCGTCACGTCAGCAAAAAATATTACGCAACACACCACTCAACCCAACTCATTTTTCACTTCTTAACATCAACCTCACTTTCAACACTAGGGGTGCAAGCGGGGCGGGGCGAGGCAGGTTTTAGGTCCACCACTACCCGCCCCGCATAAGTTAAGCGGGTATGCGGAGCGGGGCGGGTCAAAAATAAAACAACCGCTACCCGCCCCGCCCAAGGTTGGACTAGGTGAGGCGTGGCGGGTTTGGCGGGTTTTTTAAATGTTTTTTGATTTTTTCGAAGAAAAATAAAAGAACATCAAAACTTGAAAAATAGTAATTACTCATTGTATTTTTTGGGAAATTGGATGTGTATTGAGTGAAAAATTAGACATTTGGTTAACGTTGAATAATGATTTGGTAAAGTGGGCTAATGGTTATGAGTAAAATTGAAACATTAAAATGATTTTGGTATATAAAAAATTAATAATATATTTGATTAGGCGGGTTGCGGGTTATTTGGGGCGGGTGTCAAGACAACCACAACCCGCCCCGCTTATTAGGCGGGTTATGCGGATGGCGGGTAACATTTTTTTGTCCGCTACCAGCATTAGACGGGGCGGGGCGGGGCGTCTTGCGGGTAAAATATTACCCATTTAGAGCCCTATTCAACACTATCTCTCGTCCATGTAATTTTTTTTACCTCATTTTTTATTTCATCACAAAAACACATAAACTACTAAATAATTTATTTCTACAGTAACTTAATCTAATTAAATCACGCTAATTATCAAATAATTTCAAAAAAGTAGATTTAATAATGACCACTCCAACAGGTCTATCGAGGGTCTCGCTCACCGGCGAGCGAGCGACGTTCCACCTCGCCTCTGAGGTGGCGGGGGTGGCAAGTTTTTGAGATTTTTATTAGTAATTCTCTGCCAATTTTTTGGGTTACTAATGTCTTTTTTGGTGAACATGTGTAAATTCACGTGTTCTATTTTGTTAGGTAATTTTATTTAATTATATACATTTACAATTATCTTACTATTTTTTTAATTACTTATACTTATTTTTACAAATTATTTACATTTATTTTATTAATTTTCATTAATTATTTTAATTATATCGAATAAATACATATATCATTTATATATTAAATAACAAATATAAAATTTCCAAAAAAATTAACAAAAAATAATAATTTAAGCCAACCCGGGTTGGCCACGTGGCCAACCCGGGTCGCCTGCCAGGTCGGGTCGTAGACCCAGTTCTGGACCCGACCTGGGTCCGCCGCCCATTAAGGGGGGCTGGGGTCGGTTCCCCCTCAGACCCGACCCCAAAGAGCACCCGTTAAGGGTGCTCTAAAGGTTCACCTAATTTTTCCTTTTTCGTGATAAATTTTATTCCTAGATTTTTAGTTCAACGGACCTTATTCATTGCATTACCATTAGGGGTGTAATCGATCTCTAAACGAGCGATCTGAGCCTGCTCAAGATTGACTCGTTAAGGGTTTCAAGCGGAAAATTTTAAGGGTTTCAAGCGGAAAATTTTGCTCGTGCTCAGTTCGACCGGCTCACGAGCGTCTCGTTAACCTGAATCTTTTTTTTTTGGTATTGAATTGCTAATAATGTTGTCCTAACAGGTAAATTATAAGATTACTTAAGACAAATATAATAATAGTTACTAACATAATTTTAAAATTAACACCTAAAATAAAACACAATCTTATAAATTATACGATAACATCAACATCTTATAAATAAGATTATACACTTCGATCAAACAAAATCAACACAATCTTAAAATCAAACACAATCTCTTAAATTATAAGACAACTCACAACATCAACATCTTATAAATAAGATCATCAACCTGACCCAAACATTAATTTATTTGAATGAGAAAAAGAAAAGAAATAATAATAATGGAAAATGAAAAGTTTAAGACTAATAATGTTTTGATTATTATGAGTATTTTGGTTTGGTTTGTTAAATGGATTGTTGGGTTTGGTAAATTAGTTTATTAAATGAGTTTAATACTTAACCGATTGGGTAATTGGATAGAATATTCATGTTAATCAAATAATTAGATATAGTAATCAGGTTTCAAGCGATAATTGAGCGAGCACCGAGCGAGCGGGGTCTGCTCGTGCTCGGCTTCTTAATCCGTATTTGTTTATTGAATTCTCTTGCACTTTTGGGTTTATGAACTTTATCAAATATATTCGTAAGTTTTGATAAAGTCAGGAAGGCCTGTAGTTCCACTCTTTTTAATTTTTTTCCAATTTTTGTCCTAAAATGTTTTATTGGTTAAAGGTTTTTAATGATGCAGTTCGTGCAATTTTGTTAGCGTATGTTATATACTCTTTTCCTTTGCTACTTTTTCCTACAGGGTTTTGTAGCAAAGTTTTCAACGAGACATTAACATAACGCGTATTATCTAAGAGAGTGTTATAAACGTATGTTGAATTGAGATGAAGAATTATACTGTGCACTCTTTTTTCATTCTCCAAGTTTTGGTCCCACAAGGTTTTACTTGACAATGTTTTTAATGAGACAGACCAATCAAGTGACAACTGATCTGATACAATCAAGCGAGAATTTTGTAGATTTATTTACAAAGTTATGACCTACCAAAACCTTTAAGAAGTTTGTCTTTAAAATTGATGTTCGTCGTTTAAAGAATGTATATTGAAGTGAGGGGGAACATCATAAGCGTTGCACTCTTTTTTCCTTCACCAAGTTTTTATCCCATCAGATTTTTCTTGGTAAGATTCTTAACGAGACAGCATCCCGAACCGTGTAAATGTGATCCTTCAAGGAGGAGTGTTATGAAATCCAAAGGTCATGGATGATTCATCTTCTCCTCTTATAACTCAATCAACCTCTCACATTCTCATTTGTAAACTCTTGTAACATATATATCATTTCATTTATCTCTTTTAACCTATAAATAGAAAACCATTGTAATATTTTGCGGATTGAAATACAAACAATTATTCTTCATCCAATCGTCATCTTCTTTGTTTTATTATTTTATAAGAGTTTGATACAAATGAGATGTCGGCCCAACAATCTGAAAGCTATAAATATGTTAATCTTTGAAATGTTTGGAGTGAGAAGAGAGACCATAGCGATAGCCATAGGCAGGCCTAGAGTGTGCAAAGTCCAGAGTCTAACCTACATAATCAGACCATTTCGGTCCTCGGATTTACATGAATGGTCGCTCCAATCCTCTTTTTTTCATACCTATTCATATAAGTAATGTATTATTAAGTGTTGGCATTTAAATAACTCAAAACTAGACATATACTAACAATAAATTAATAAAGATCAACATTAAACTAACAACAAATAATATTTTTTCCTAATAAAATTTTAATTAACTAAAGAAAAGTAAATCGGTTCGGTCGGTCCGGTTGGTAAAGAAACCAAAACAATATTAATCAGCGTATTTTTAGTAAAAAAAAGAAATCATGTTAATTAATGTATTTTTAGCAAAAAAAAAAAATGAAAAATCAAACCGAAACTGGCCAGATTGGACCAGAAAGATTCAGTATGATCTTCAGTCCATAGGGTAGACAAAAAATGAATTTTTTTATGTTGATGCACTTTCATCGGAACGTTTTAACTTTTGGAGTGAGATTATGATTTATGAACATGCCTCAATCACCATTCAGCTTCAGTAAAGTAAAGTAAAGTAAAGTAGGCCATTATATTTGGAATGACATCATGACATGTACTATTTATTACACTTTACAGCTATATGCACGACCCATCATTGATATCATTTAATTGTTATTTATTGTGTTGATGGAGTTGACAATGGTCGGTGAAGATATAAAACCCACCTTATGTTTATGTAACATCAAATAATGTTCTTAATTTGAAAATCACAATATATCAACATTCTTACAAGGATGTTTAGTCCCTTGTTTAAGCTTTTTAAAAAAAAGTTTATATGTGTTTTTAAATAATGCAGTGTTTTTGGGGGGCTAAAGTACAATTTAATTGTATGATGGAAGCAAAGCAAAGCAAAACATGTATCGCCTAAATAAATTGCACTTATAATTTAATGAAGGGTTAGATGCTAAGATCGATATAACCCTTAATGTATGAAAAATAGAATGATCTCTTAATGGGATCCAGTGAGAAAGAAAAATTGACTTGTTCTTCTTGCACAATTAATTACTCGTTTTTGACCTCATGTGATGTGAGCTCTATTCCTTTTCTCCCAACTAATTAATAATGGTTATAACAACACACACCTACCTTTCGCTCTCTGCATATTGGTTGAGTGTGAACTTATGTTTGATGTGTCCAAATCTTTCAGAATGGAATATATATATATATATATATATATATATATATATATATATATAACACGTCCACATGTTGATCGATTTCACACCAACTTAATTTTACCTATATTAGTTCTTACGTACGGTGCTACCAACTGTTAATTACCAGATAAATTAAGGAAGATTTAAAATGACAATAAAAATATGCACCCCATGTGATCATCTGACTTGAAGACAATCCCAACCAATGAATGAACTCACAATATATAATAAATTCCTCCCACAAACCTAAAAGGAAGAGTAGTGGTCAATAATAACTACCACACCCTTCTTGTTCTTGTGTTGTAAACAAAGGAGAGAGAGAGAGAGAGAATATTATGGGAAAGAAAGAGAAGCTTAAGGGAGAAGATGAGATGGAGCTGTTGGGTCTGGTGAAGTTGAGAATGATCAGAGGAGTCAAGCTTGCTATCAGAGATCTTACAAGCAGTGATCCTTATGTTCTCATCAAGATGGGCAAACACCAGGTTAATTAATTATCACTTCATTCTTCTCTCAATTCTAAGTTTCTAACTTGTGGTTGTGTGAAAGTACTACTTCTAATTAATGTACATCTTGTCTATCAAACTTCATTTGTGTTGTTGGGAGGTTTTGGGTTTTGATTTGTGTTGTTGGGACGTGTTTCGAATTAATGGAAATGGTTTTTTCTTGCTTACCTTAAACCTTGTCATTGATTGTTGTTAGTATTGTTGTTTATGTCCACCGGCGAAAAGGATATTGATTTTTAATCCTCCACTAGTGGACATTACTGTTTTATAATGGGAACCACCGAATCATTGGCTAATATCAACTAATTCGAGGTACATTATTTTGGGAGCATTTATATATTTTTAAGCTTACTAGTAGTCATCCTAATTAGACGCGTTGGAACATGAAGTTGGACGATAAACTTATCCTTTCTTTGAATCGACTTTATTCCTAAGCTTTTTTTGTTTAATTTAATCAAGTATTTTGCATCTCTAAATAAAGTACACAATGCTGGGATAGTAAAGCAAAAATACATTTCTTTTTTATGACACATAAATCTCTAGGATCCATGAATACATTCCCTATTGGAATGTAAGTTAGTTGGGCAATCAATTAAATTGTGTGGTGTGTGTGAAATGTAGTTTTTTTATATAGAGAAGAGGGAGATGTATCTGATTTTGACATGGAGGATTGTGCATCACCACAATTGTAGAAATTTTAAATAAAATAAAATTCTCTTGCTAAAGAACAATAATATTGAACCATGATAATTAAGGAAGGGGGTGGCTTTAATCTGTGTGTACCTAATGTGGATTTGCTTCTGCTTTTCCTTTTTTGTGACATCAGTTAAGTAGAAAATTACAATTTACAATTATAGATTATTCTCTCCAACATGTTTCACAAAAAAGCCATTTGAATGTTCCAAGTCAAAACCTAACCCAAGAAAATACCCAACATGAAACTTAACCATGTTGTACTTTCCAAAACCAGACTATCTATAGATATATTTCTATAATAATTGCTGAAATTTCGATCAGAATGGAGAAATTAGGCATCCAAGACGGGCATCTTCTGGTTGAGGTTCAGACTGGTGAAACATAATGTTTTGGCGGGTAATTAACTGTCATGCAAGTGTGGAACATGAAGTCACGTGTTGGGACCAAAAGAAATAGAAAATTGTGACTTCATTTGACGTTTCCACACCATTAGATGCCTCCAATTAATGCATCTGTACTTATTCCTCTTCTTTCTCCCTTCTAGCAGTTACACTTTTGTAGATAACATCACCAGAATTGAGGTTGAGGTTGGTTTGGAAATGGAACACCTTCTGGGGCTTGTGAAGGTTGTGGTGAAAAGAGGTGTTGAACTTGCTGTCAGAGATGTAGCCTCCAGTGATCCCTATGTCGTCGTCAAATTCGGAGAACATGTAAAAATTATGCGTCCTTGTTTGGTCTTGTGATTGATTCTGTGCCTCCCTTGAATTTTTTTTATTTTGTTGTTGTTGTGTATGTTTTTTTTTTTTTGCTCTTTTGTTTTGGATCCTTTGTCTGATCGTCTTCTAAGTCCTGAAATGTTTCAGCATGAAAATTTCACTGAAACTGAATTAGGTCCTGGATGTGTTTTTCCAACATTCTGTTCTTGTTCGGACATGTTAGTCTTCTTTTATTATTATTTTTACTGTTGATGGGGTTTCTATGTCTATTTACTTCTCCCCTTTCTTTCTTCTCTTTAGTTGTTGTTTAATTTATTATGTATGTCCTACTTAGTTTCCTTCTGTATCTGTGTTTTCCTTTGTAATCATGACCACTTAATTCTTCTCCATCATGATATTTGTATTGTAATCTTGGGCAGCACTTGATCTTACTTAGTCTTCCGAGTTACAAACATCATAGGAAAAGATTCATGAAATACTTGAAGCCTTTTTGGCTGATTTATACATAGCCTGCAGGGGTAGAAATCATCTTAATTACCATTTTAGAATAAGAAATGTCCATTAGTTGAAACATGACACTTTAGAAGTAGTTCGGCTGAGTCAAATGAGAGCATGGAGCCTAATAGAATGAACAGGTCGATCCATCAGCACGAGTAGTTACCTTGAAGTGGTTTAGCAACATTAGGCCTCTAAGGGTAGAATGATGCTACAATTAATAGGACGTGATTGCTATATCATTATAGTTATAGATGTGTTTTCTGTTGTCGAATTGTTTGTGAGGGAACTTGTAATAGCATACTTAATGAATGCTTTATAATTGAGAATTTGCAAAATGAATAGAACAAAATTACTAATTTTCTGTTTCTGTTTGTAATATCTTGTTTTGCAGAAGCTGAAGACTCATGTGATAAAAAAGAACGTGAATCCGGTGTGGAACGAGGAACTGACCCTTTCTGTTGTCAATCCCACTCTCCCTGTCAAATTTGTAAGTCCAATTTACTCCGAATTGGACACAATCAAAACATTTTTGTTGCCATGAAACATTTCTCATCAAATGAAATGCATAGCAGGAAGTGTATGACAAGGACACATTCAGCTGTGACGATCCGATGGGCAACGCCGAACTTGACATCCAACCGTTAGTGGAAGCAGCGAAACTTCCATTAGCGAACGGTACCATAATCCGGAAACTTGTACCTGGAAGACAAAACTGCCTAGCAGAGGAGAGTCCCATATATTATTCAGATGGCAAAGTAGTGCAGGATGTTGTGTTAAGGCTTAGGAATGTTGAAACTGGTGAACTTGAACTCCAGCTTCAGTGGGTAAACCTTCCAAAGTAACACGTACGTCATTAACAAAACTTAACAACATTTTACTATACGAGGTTAGTAGGAGTTCTAAATCATGTTGTTGAGGGTGTAAATAGAAGTGATGTAAGATTAGTTTGTGAACATGTTATGTTTTATGTAGACAGAAATGTGCAGTCATGTTGTCTGATGTTACATTAATTTTACAAGTGGATATGTACGTTGAATGCAAACGTTAGTTTGGTGATGATACTTTTACTTTCATTCAGTCAACAAAAGTTGGCAAAGAAGAGACAATGTGTTCGTGTGTGTGTTGTTTGGTTTCAAATCATATTTGATTACTTCTTTCATCCATTTTTTGTATGTGATACACATGTGATGTGTGAGCATTTGATTTGTTGAGAAAATGCTTCCAAAGACTTTGTAGCTCTCCCAAGACCTTCTTCTCCAAAAACTTGTCGTCTGAGCTGTCCAACTCTGTTCCTCATATCCTCCCCATCAGCATTATCCATCACCTTCCCAACACACTTATCCATCTCTCCTGTTTCTTCCATCTTCACACCAATACCCCAAACCCCCACAACATAAGCACAGTTGATGGCCTGATCACCACTGAGAGGGTGGCATATCAAAGATTTGCCACCCTCAATGGATTCCATTATGGAGTTCCATCCGCAATGAGATATGTGACGAGCAATAGCCTTGTGTGCCTCAGCACCTCCTTCTGAGGAGCCCAATTGACCACTTTGGACGTCGACCCCAGCTGAGCTTCCACACGTTCTAAGAATCCATCCGGTAGCCCTTTTTCCCTCCATGAATCATTCAAAACCCAGAGGAAAGGTCTCCCCATTGCCTCCAGCCCAGCCGCAATCTCGCCAACACCAATCGGACCCACCCAACTCCCAAAACTAACATAAACCACAGACATTGGCCTCTGCAACTCCAACCACTTCATAATGCATTCATCCCTCTGATCCCTCTCAACAACACTTGTCTTGTCTTTCTTGTGTTGTTGTTGGTATATCAGAGGTGCAACTTCGAACTTGTTATTGTTGTTGTTGTTGTTGGGGAAGGAGTTGGTTATAATGAGGTTATTTGTGAGGGATTTGGATCGAGCTAGAATTCTTAACCAGAACATGAACCTTGATTTCTGGGAAGCTTTGTTTGGCACCAACCATGGCAACTCTTTGGTTGTTAGTTTTGCTTCTGTGCATGTTATGTCTAGCAGAGTTTGTTCCATCGGGATACCTGATCAATTCAATCATCAAATCTCAATTAATCATCCATGCATATATAATTACTCAAGTATCTTTAATATAAGATTATATATATATAATTAGGGGAATTCTCAAGTGAACCCAGTGCTTAATCAAACTAAATTAAGTCCCCACAATATCCCCATTAATAAATGCATGGGAAATTAAAGACACTTACTTAAGCTAATTTGTTCGCCTTTTATATATGAATGGACCTACATGTAAAAGTTAAACCATCTATTTCTGCTTTCATGATATATTCTTTGGTCCCTACGATCGAAGAAAACCACACCCTTTATTTTTGTGGAAGAAAGCAAGCCGAAGAGTATTAATTATTGATTGTTTAATTGCTTGAAGAATGCAAAGATATTTTTGACTTTTGAACTCATGAAAACGTGTCGCCATGGTTTGTCGGCATACATGTGTCTAGTCAGAATCTTAATTGGTTAGTAACACCTAATTAATTTATACATTATATAAGCAATATCATTTTTTTAGTTACCACATTCGTACGTTACTTGGGTTCATGAACTTGGAAAACACATGGAGTTCCTGTCTATACACTTCCATTTGATCATGACATCAAATTAAAATTCTACTCGAACTTTATAAATAAAGAGTCTCAAACATCCGTAGACTTTTGGTTGGTAGCAAAGACTTTTTTTTTATAAAAAAAACTATCTTCTTTACTGTCCAATTCTTTTTAAATCCCAATTAACTATTGAAATTTGATTGGTGACTTAAGTCACGGTCAACCAGAAAAGTCCAGAACAATAAGGATTCGTCGAAATGTGAGTTTCGGTCGACCGATGCTGGGCACACGGTCGACCGGAAACTTCCAGGAGCTTCAAGTCGAGAATCAGCATCACGTATCGGTCGACCGGAACTTAAGTCACAGTCGACGGGGAACTTCTAAGGGCTCCCAGGCGTTGTTCAGAAGCACGGCACGGTTGACCGACTCGGGGTGAGCGGTCGACCGAATGATGACAATTATTTGCAAAACAGACAACTGGTCGACCGATGGAGAATTCCAGTCGACCGTTGCAGACAATTTTGCCCACGGTCTGCATGTTTATTTGTACAGTTTTAACCCATTATAAAAATGATTTTTTGTCAGAATTTTGTAACATAACATACAATGCTTATTTCCTTGAGAAAGATTAGGTTAGAGAGACATATTTCTTCCAATCGTTTGTAATCTCGGAGACTTCTCTTGTTTGAGAAGAGCTGAAAGGAAAGGAAACTCGCATGAGACCCCCCCAAGGACGTAGGCACATTGCTGAATCTTGTAAAATCGCGTGTGTCGTGGTTTGCTTCAGGTGTGTAGTGTGATTGCTTGTCTATTTCATCTTATTCGTGTTTCTTGTTGCATTAAGATTGAGAGGAGTCTGAAGTTAAGTTCCGCAAATTAATATTCATTTTTCGTGATACGTTTAATCCGTAGTCGTGTTAGTGCATCGTTAGATCTTCCTCTCAACATTAACCTCCCCCAAAGTTTCCCTTAATACATTTATATTGCTTTTAATGGTCGCGTGACAATATTTATAATTTGATTCGTGTCGAACATAGCAAATGCTTATATGATTTAGGCTCTTATAATTTTTAATGTTTAAAGGTCTCGTTTGAGACTGAAAAGTTTAGGATGGTAATTGCAAGGACAGGTCGTGATCTTTACCTATACCATATGAAATTATAAGAAGTTAATTATAAGATACGACTTATTGCTTCGCTAGCCTGAGACGAATCTCTACAATTGGATATATAATCAATTGTTAAACATTTACTAAGTTAGTTAGCCTAACACGGTTGATGTGTGTTATGTAATTGTATTAGATGTAAGTCATATATGTGACAACTAAGCTTAATTAAATATCACACCGAAAGATTAATTAAAAAGAAAGAAGGAAGGAAATTACGTGACATCAACATACCAGACTCAGATATAATTCCTTTTTCCATCATGCATGGGATAGCCTCCACGATCCTATAGGTGGTCAACATGGCCGGCCAAAACCCGGCCACCGGAATCCGGCACCGTCGACCGACTTCCAGATCCCATGAAGCCAACAAATCTACAACAACACAACCGACACCGCCGTCTCCGGTTTTAATTAGGTTATCTAGAAGAGCCTCAAGTTGGCTTGGCATGTGGTTCTCCATGGAATACTCGATGGCCGTGAAGTCCACGGCCGAGGCGGTGGCCCCATTTTTGCCTAGACCGTCAGTAATGGTGATAAAGGTGACGGTCGTGGAGGTGGCGTGGCGGCAAAGGAAGCTTGGGAGGACCATGATTGGCCGGAATTGGTCGTGGGTGTGGAGTGCCTCGGCGAAGCGTAACATAGGGTTGATGTGGCCAATTGCCGGGAAGGGAACCATCACTGCCCATGGTGCCGGAGACGGCTTCTCCGGCGAGGTGTTGGGGACTACAATTGAAGAGTAGTTGGATTGATCAAATTGATGTTGTGGGAAGTAGGGGTGCACATGGGTCGGGTTGGGTCGGGTTTGGGCCTCAACCCGACCCAACCCGAAATTTTCGGGTTGTGAAAAAACCCAACCCAACCCGAACCGGTTTGGGTTCAACCCAACCCGACCCGAAATTTTCGGGTTGGGTCGGGTTGGATCGGGTTGAATCCGAATTCGGAAATTTTCTCCCAAACTTGGTCGGGTTCGGTCGACCGGTGCTTAAACGGTCGACCGGTAGCTTGAAAACCCGAAATTTTCGGGTTGGAAACGGTCGACCGAGTGATGTTCGGTCGAACGGTTTATTTGGGAAAAAATAAAAAAAAATAAAAAAAAATAAAAAATAAAAAATCGGGTTCGGGTTGGGTTGGGTCAACCCGACCCCCTCAACCCGAACCCGACCCGAAAATTCGGGTTTTTGATTTTCCCAACCTGACCCGACCCGAACCCCTCCCCAACCCGACCCGACCAGTCGGGTTCGGGTTGGGTTTCGGGTTGAACCCAACCCATGTGCACCCCTAGTGGGAAGACTTCGTTGATTGATTGATTGATATATATATATATATATATAGAGAGAGAGAGAGTTAAAAATGATTAGTAGACGTTTCAACGTAATAAAATATTATTTAAACATCACAAGTCATCCATTCGATCAAAATAGATGAAAAGAAATGTGATGTGAACTAATAAAAGTAATGACACACACAATTGACTGTCTAATTAAATATTAGATAAAGGCCAGCTGATCTTACTTAATTAATATGAAAGTGCATCCAAACCGGACAGTGTGTGTTTGAGTGTTGAGGTCATCTCATCTCCAATCGAAAAGAGAAAGATAAGATATGCAATTTCTTAGAATATAAAGCCCATAAAGCCCATTTAGTAGTAAATGGGCCGGAAATGGAGGCCCACTTAAATTAAAATTGTCGAAAACGGGATTTCCCGATTTCGAAAACCCAATGCCTCCGGCGGCCGACCTCCTCCTCCAGTCCCCTCCCCGACGAGCCCTCCTCCTACAATCCCCCGTCCACCTCCTAGCCTACAACGACGACGACCGTGAACGCGCCGACGCCCGCCGAGCCCGCTCCCTCGCCACCCGCCGCAACTCTGCCGGACCCCCAATGGAGGAGCTCAACAACCTCTTCGATCGGGACCAGGTCCTGGCGCTCTTCCACAACTGCGTCAAGCTAGCCTCCGAGAACGTAAGTCCACGTTTATTTCTTCTTTTCTTTTGCTTGTTAGGTTTTTTTTTTGTCGTTAGGGTTGAGTTCGAGGCTTAAAGGTGGGATATTTGAGGGGTTTCATCTTTTTTGTTAGGTTGTCAGCTTAAAGGTGGGGTCTTTTGTTTGTTTTTTTCTAGTTAGGGTTCTGTATTCAGCTTAAACATTGGATCCTTTTGGGGTTTTGCTGGTTATGCTTGAGCTGTTGGCTTGAAAATGTTTTTTTTTTGTGGTTTATGGTTGTTATGGTTGAGGTCTCAGCTTAAAGGTGGGATCTTTTTAAGGTTTCCTCTCTCTATGATTGGTTGTTCAGGTTGAGGTTCTGGCTTAAATATGGGATCTTTTTTTTGGGGGGGGGGGGGGGGGGGGGGGGGGTGGTGTTCGTTCTGGTCGAGTTTTATTATTTAAAGATGACATCTTTTGGGATTTTTTCCTCTCTTGTTATGGTTATGGTTGAGTTCTTAGCTATAAGGCGGTTCTTTCGGGGGTGTTTTCTCTTGTTATGGTTGAGTTTTTGGCACGAAGGTGTAATTTTTGGGTATTTTTCGTCATTATGGTTGAGTTCTCAACTTAAAGTTGGGATGTTTTTGTTAAGATCCATAAGGAGTTTAGTCCCACATCGGGTAAAATGGGATACCCAGTGTGGGATATAACCTCATAGGTTCCCCCAACCTACAAGCTAGCTTTTGGGATGGGATCAGTTCCTAACAAGTGGTATCAGAGCCAGGTTCCACAAAATCTGTTCCGATGAGTCAACATCGAGTAGTATGGGATACCCGGTGTGTCATTGGAGCCCGGTGGAGCTCGAATCCATCATTGGAGCGGGGTGGAGCTCAAATCCATCATTGGAGTCCCGTGGAGCTCGAATCCACGAATGACCGACGAGGACGTCGGAACGGAAGCGTGGTGGTTTGTTAAGATCCATAAGGAGTTTAGTCCCACATCGGGTAAAATGGGATACCCAGTGTGGGATATAACCTCATAGGTTCCCCCAACCTACAAGCTAGCTTTTGGGATGGGATCAGTTCCTAACAGTTTTGGGGGGTTTTGCAGAAGATAAACCAGAAGAACACATGGGATCTGGGGCTTATCGACCACATGAGCGAGATTATTAGGGTTGAGTCGGACGACGATGCCGAGACCAACTTCCAGATGGTATGGATTTTTCTTTTGGTTTTGTGTTTTCATTATTGGTGTGGTGAAGATTAGAATTTGTACCATTTTTTGTTTGTTGTGGTCTGAAGGCAAGCTGCACATTGGAAGCTGGGGTAAAAATTTATTCTGCGAGGGTTGACTCATTTCATTCAGAGGCCTACAAGGTTCTTGGAGCGATTAATCGTGTTGGAAGAGATGATGGGAAAGGTCAGGGTTGCTGGAATACATTCACCCTTTTCTTAGTTTTATAAAAATAACTAATTTAGGGTGTTCGAAATTTCGATAGTAGAAATTAGCATTTATGTTATTTTCTCGAGCTTCTCTAGCATGATGCATGTCTTTCGCTATGGTATGCTATCTTTAGTATTGCACTTACTTTTCGGCATGGTTTTATCAGAAAATGATACGCCGGATAATGTAGAAGAATCAGATGATATTAAGAAAGATAAGCTGTCTAAAGGGAGGAAGGTAAATACTAACTACTAAGACATGCTTCTGAAACAGAAATTAGTTTTTCAGTGTTTAGTTCTGTTTAAATTGTGTAACACATACTGCTTTCAGATGTCACCATCATCAACATTGGCGCCTTCCTTTGATTCACTCAATGTTAAGAAGTTTGATGGTAATTTCTTCTTTTTTTCACCATGGTTCCTTTTTTTCTTTCTTTCTTTCATGGATGCTATTATTGTTTCTGTTGTAGTGGCTTTTGCTGTTGATCCACTTTACCATCAAACTTCTGCTCAGTTTGACGAAGGTGGAGCCAGGGGTCTTCTTTTGAGTAATCTTGGAGTTTTTGGTCTTTGCAAGGTCCTCTTTGATTCATCTGAAACACCAGGCAAAGGCATGTTGTGCGATGCACCTCATGATAAACTAGAAGAAATTGACCTTTCTTTTGTAAGAGGTATAACCCTCCGCTACCCTCACTTGTAGAATGTATTTAGTAGCTCTAACAGTACTGAGGTTTTAGTTTTTAAATGGTTTATGAGCAGAAGAAATCAAGCAGATGAAGACTCGCATGCCTATGATCAGTGACATTTCACCAAGTCTCAGAGAAATTGCCAATCACTTTGATGAGAGCAACCAGAGGCCACCTGCTGATGTTGTTGTTGAAACTAATATGGAGGAGACTTCCGTCGCTGAAGATAACCAACCAGAGTGTGAAGCGCATGACCCTGACAACTTTGATTGTTATGAACATGCAAGTGTTACAGATGATGAATTTTGTGTGAATTCCAATTCTAACAACCATCAAGTGGTAAAATTATTTGCTTGTTCTTATTTCTTCCCATACAATTGTTTTCATTTTTACATTCTTAATAGTTGTTTTGCTGGTCATCGTGCAGGAGAATGATGGTCGTGCAGACTGTGCAGCCCAGGTTTCTGATATAGATGATAGGCTGATTGTAGATTTTCTGTCATTAAGCTTGGGATTCAAGTCTAAAGCAAATGCTTGGGCTGGTCCCGACCATTGGAAATATCAGAAGGCGAAAGGTATGAAGCTAGATGGATTACATTGTCTTATGCTTCAACTTTTAAGTTGCAATTAAATAGGCTTGTCCCCCGTGAAGGTAGATTGTTTTTAACTTTTATGTTTTTAGTGTAGGTTCCGAGCATGTTCCATCTTCACCAAGTGAAACTGAAGGGCCGAAGAAGGTGAAAAAACAAAAGAAACAACATTCAGATATTGAGTTTGTAAAGTCCATGGATAAGTCGATGACACACATTTTTTTGCCCCCCAAAAACCCCAAGACATTACTGCTGCCTGCTAAAAGAGCCCCTGTAAATATTACACTTCCAGAAGATTGCCACTATCAACCTGAAGATCTTGTGAAATTGTTTTTACAGCCAAATACCTTGGTAAATAGCTGAAGATGCTAGTTCATTATTTGTTGTTTTTTCATTATGTTCTTTGCTAAATCAGTTTTGGCTTGCCTTTAATCAATCCAGTGTCTGAAAAAAACCGCAAAATCTTCAGGTATGCGGTTGTCTTCTATTGCAATTTTTCTTTCATATTTATTTTCCTTATAATGTTTTTGTGTATTTTACTTACTCAAGTAATAATTAATTATGTTTCTTCAATTGTGTTCACATTTTTTTCTTTTCAGTCAAAAAAAAGTCAATGCAAAGCCAATTATAAGGGGTTTTGCTTTCTAATGTGCTTCCACTTTCTTCCATCAGGTGAGCCTGGAGACAGAATGTCTACAGATGACCCAATATCGAGTTGGGATGATGGATACGTTATGAATGATCAATTTGATGATGGAAACCCTGCTAGTTATGTAGAAGATGGTGGTGATCTTGTTTCTCAACCTCGCCAGGTTCAGATACTTTCTAGACTATACGTTTTAACTCAAATTTTGTAATATCTTCTTTTAGCTTATGACATCTAATCCATGATGGTTATGGGGAGTTTAGTAGTCAAAACGAAACAAGGTGCTCATTTTTGTTTATGTAACTATATGGTTACATGTATAGGATGTACAACTAAGCTGTGAGATTTAACTAGGCTGGACCTGATACAATTTTCTTTAAAGAAAACATTTTGAAAAAAATGTAGTTATGCTTTCTGCAGAATAATTGAATTATATTGTTGAACATCAGCATGCATTATTCAGGCGTCGAAGATAGAGGTCGGATATGACAAGTCATCAAAGCAAGTAGATATTCACGCATTAAAAGTAGTACTTTGGAATAACATTCAGGGCATCTCAGAGAAGGTAGCTTTTTTTGATAATAATGATCTTTCTAGCATGCGGAAAGGTTCCTTCTGCATTTATTTCTCGTGTGCCTTTGAGGTTCTTTCGACCTAACGGTTACTGCTTACAGAAGGAACTTGTTCCTTAAATTAGAAATGTGGAAATTGCATAGCAAGGTATGGGTCCAAGTCTGGTTTGGCATAGTGCTAAATAAATTGGGTTGTTTTAACAGGAATGCGATCCATCAATTTCATTCAAAAAGGTTCTTGAATCTCTTTCAAGTGACAGTCAAGGCTTTCTAACTAAGGATGTTTCCCCACATCTATGCTTCATCTGCCTTCTGCATTTGGCAAACGAGCACGGCCTAAGAATCCAAGACCATGGCACTCTAGATGATCTTGACATTTATGTTCCTTGTTCAGGGCTTGTTAATTGATTGCACATAAAATATGTAGTTTCCTAGATATGTAAAATTGAAAATGTTACTTGATGTGGTCAATACCTTCGAGGAGGGTTGCACAAAGTCTAGTAGTACTATTAGTTCTTTCTTTCCTTTTGTAGGTTTGTGAATGAAAATGTTGCAGAGCAGGTAAGACTTCGATCAGCATTTGTTGGTTTTTTCCGGTCATCTATAACCAATTTTTTTCGTGAACTGTTTTTAGAACGCTTTGGTTTATCCCCGTATAATTAGAAAATGGTGTCATGTTGAGGTCGTGTTTCTAGATATTTAGTTGAAACCAATGATCAAGTAAACTTGAATGAATCGTGTCGTGTGAAACTGTTAATTAGAATGAGATTAATGATTTTTGATATTTTTTTTCTGGTAGCCAAATTGGTCTGGTTAATGAATCTTAACTCTTGAATTAACTGAGATCGAATATAACCGGCTCTATAAGAATGACCATTCCGTTTACGTTTAATCAGACTTGTCTGTACCTCTGAGATGATTGGTTTGTGCATTTGCTCAAGTCAAACTTCTGCGAACCAAAGTAGCTTGTTAAACGCAGCAAATATTAGGTCATGGTTTTTGCGTGTTGAAGGTGGAAGTGAGGTTATTTTATTTTCATTTTTCTAACCTGATTTATAATACCAGAACGATCCATACTCATTCTTCTTTTTTTAACCGTAGGAATACCTACATATCTAAGTATGATCTGGATTCCATTTTTATTTTATTTTATTTTTATTAGATAAATAACAAATAATATAAATGAAATTGAACTAAATATAACTATACAACAATTACAAAACCATATACTAGTCTACTGGTCTCAATCCCCGTTTGCTCATGTGCATCCCTTAACATATTGGTTTCCATCTGTAGATAACCAAAACACCTGCTGTAAGTATTTGCACACACACCAAGAGTCCAAGGAAGATGAGCTTGATTGTGCTACACTCTTAAAATCCGAGTCAGCTTGTAGATCTGCTAATGAATATTTTGAGTCAATCTTTTGATCATGTAAGTATTCATTATTTTGATCATGTAAAATTGCAATTGACCTGGGCGCTTCTTGCAGGTAGCGAGACATCAATCGAGTTTTGAAGTCCATCAATCCTAAAGTCGTTACCAATTAGATAAATTAATGGACACTATGCGGTGCTCCTGTACTCAGTAGAATCAAAATGTACCTCTGGGTATTAGTCCTCTGAACGTACAAATCCTTGCCGATCTTCCCATGTCCTCCGTATTTTAGTTCATCAGTATTAAGTATGAGCTGCATCATTGTTGCTTTAATAAGTAATTAAATCTTTTAAAAACATGCTCACATAAATAGGAGGAAAAACTGCATGACAACCGAGTAATGCTATGAAATAACTAACCATATTGAACTACATGGACGAAAAAGAAAGATCACTACCTGATATTCACCAGCTTCATCTACACCAACTGAATAACATCCATATGAATTTTCAGGATGGAAATTGAAGACAAAAATAAAAGGTCCTCTTCTGAAGCATACAACCTGCAAGGAGTGTAATAGTACTTGAAACAAGATAGCAACGTCCATTAAATAGCGCAATTCCAGAATGTTGAAGGCATGAATGTAATGGATAACAAAGTTGATTAGACAAGAGAGAGAGTCAAGGACATAATTGCCAAGTTTTAGTCGAGAGTATTTACAAAGAAGGCCAACAATTTGAACATAATTTATGGTAAACATCAAAGCAGTTAATAAGGACCCAAGCTCATAAATTATTTGAACAGCATGCCATTTCTTGCAAAAGAAATAAAGGAAAATGCAAAACGTAACTGCATGGATTAATTCAACATAGTTAACAAGTGATTCTAATGAAATTAGAATAGGAGACGAGATTTGGCCTAACCATATTTGACTCATTTACGTGCTGAATATCAGGCAATCCTCTTGATAGCACTCCTTCCTTTTCATCCATCCTCATCATGTCCTATCAGACACCCAATGTCACGAATACACTATAACAATAGTAATGATAGTAAAGTACGAAAACAAAAAAATGAATATAAAAGAACTTAAGTTATTTTGTCCCATTTTTTTAAGTTTCGAGATGCATTACAACAAAAGATGTTGAGGATTTCAGTTAATCGGGATACCTTATCAAAACGGAAGATATCCTTGTGCAGCCCTTTATCCATGAGCAAGCCCCACTGCCGAGTGGCAAGCGAAAAGGAACTGTTGTTGCTCGGCATAGGAAACTCAACTCTCTTGAATAATAGGTCCACAGAAACGGAAAACAGCAATTATGTACAATAATTCATGGAAGTATTGCCCTTTCAAAATATATATTGGCTGACAAAAAGCATAGTGATCTCACCTGTGGATGTCCAAATTCATTGCCCATAAAGCTGAGATAAGCTCTTCCAGCAAGAGTAAATGAAAGTAATCTGATCAACTAAAGATTAGAAGAGTGCACTAGTTAGACTCCACAAACATTTAAGATATAATATAGATACAAATTTAGAACTATGAAATAAAAAGATTTAAAGAATATTTAATTATCATAGTGTTCTATTTGTAGATTGATCAGGAAGGTAGTCTGTTTGCTGGGATGGAAACATTTCGATATAATGTGGCGAGGTATCATTTAGCTGATACCAAAATGCTGATTCACATACTAGAGAACTGCAGTAGCTATGAAGCATGGATATGGAATTATGGATACAAGGGTATGGTGATTTCCTAAAAGTAGGTTGGAAATGTAACTCAACGTGAATCAGGGCTCCCGTACGTGAATCACCTCCTTTTATCCTCTCTAGTCTAAGGTCAACTCTTTCGATATAATTAAGTCCGTCTGTCCGTCAAGTCTCTTTGGTTGTTTCCTCCCAAGTTAATCTTTGATTTTCATGTACCTCTATACCTTCCCACAGGCCAAACCCCCTTCCAAATGTACTTACAGAGGATTATGCTGGATATGTCAGATCCCATTACTGTTTGGCTCTCACCTGATATGCCAATACATCCATTGCAACATTCACATCTCTAGGACACTCATGAGTTGCAAATGTAGACTTTCGTGACCCAAAACTTACATTGTTGCTTCATAAAAGAAGTCTCATGGTTGTCCTACAAAACTTACATTTTAGTCTTGGAGAGATTTTGTTATACACAAGACACTGATGTTTGTTGTCATTTCATCCAAATCACTTTTATCATTAGAGTAACATCTTCATTTTTACCCACCTTTTGAAGTATTGATCCTAAATATCTAAAAATATCCTTATTAACTACTTTTTCATTCATACCCACGTCTTCAAACTCAGTACATGAAGATAAAATATAATCATAAATGAAATCAATTTAAACTAACAAAAAGGCCCATTGTTCATTACTTGATCATAACGCAACTAACCATGGCAAGAGCTTGTTGATTTCACTCACAAAGAAAAACAATGCAGAAAATAAACTCACTTAAGGATTGAAATTACATATACATGATAAAGCACCCGAAATTTTTTGTATCCTACATGTACTCGTCATACATTCATGACAAGTTTGGTATCCTACATCTACACATATAAGCCACATACATGCTAATACATTTTGCTAGATACTCCGAAGGGAAAATCCGATACATATTCAACTGTGCCCTAGCCGTATCCATGTCCAACGTAAGTGAACTGCAGATGCTTGAGGTGTTTTGGAGTATCTACACTTACTATTGCACATGTAATATAGAATTGGTCAAGGCCATATGCCTTTTCCATTTCATGTTTTAGTATTTCTATATTTGTAATGGTAAGTAATTCTATTTCACACACATTTGTTAGCCTCAAACACCAGAAACCATGTAGTGAAAGCAGTTTACTAGCAAGTAGCAACCACTCAACAACATATCTATTTAATTGTGAAGACTTCTAAAGAAAATTATTGACCACTCCCCCACCCACACACCAACAAAAAAAAGGAAGACTGGACTTTTCATTACATCCAAAGAAAATAGAATGTTCCGAAAAGGGTGTGATTGCTTCACCAAGAAACACCAAAAGCAAGGACTGATAGCTACATTTTGTGAGATTAGTTTATTGGAACTTTCAAAATTAAATTTCTAACTTCATCGGACATGTAAGGATTTACTCCATACTGAACTCATGGGAAATCATAGAAAACCAAAAAGACGTTAGACAATACCCTCACTTTGGACTTAAAACCGTATTTGAAACAAATCACTCAATCTCAAAAATCACTTCTTCAGACTACAGCTTCTGACCCGAACTTAGAACTCAACAAGTTCCTACAGAGCAATCACACCTTGATAAAAGAAAATAGAAAGAACTTAAACACATCATTTCGTTTCTAATGAGATCCGTGTGATGTACGTGCAATCCAGATTGCCAACTATTTACTGAGAAAATAGCAAAAATACAAAAAAAAAGATGCAAACATAAAGAACCAAACCACCACAAAAAGAAATCAGCATACCTTATATAAAGACAGCCCTCTAAAAACTAGTCTCTCTGAAGAAGAATGCTCTATAGATTTACCAAAGAGTATTTCTGCAAATGACTTTCCACCAGCAATAGACTGCAAATAAAGTATTTCAGTAAGCATTGAGAAATAGATAGGGAACTATATGTGACTACACACCAACTTAGTATTAGGCAATGGGATAGTTAAAAGTGGATGCTAAATTGATCAACTCAATCAGGTTGCCGCTTACGAGTTACAAGCAGCTCAGAATAATCTTTTTTGGCAAAAGTCACTAAGGCTGTCTTTGGCAACCCAGTTTGCCTTCACAGATTTGTACAGAAACCAACTATTTCTCGCTCTAGCAGACAAACATGCAAATGAGATACCAGTTTTCTCGAAACTCACATTTCCCAATGCAAGGATTTGCACTGGC
This sequence comes from Triglochin maritima, assembly GCA_963682175.1. Lineage (NCBI taxonomy): Eukaryota > Viridiplantae > Streptophyta > Magnoliopsida > Alismatales > Juncaginaceae > Triglochin > Triglochin maritima. The sequence goes on from OY821777.1 coordinate 47,916,588, forward strand.
TTTCAGAAGCTGCAGAAGTAGCTTCTTGGTTTTCAAAATTTCATTTACTTGTTTACCCTCAAGAAATCAGAATGTTACCATCATTCTTCTCTTTTTCCATGACCCAAACACCACCACAATTTTTCTTCTCTTCCATTAGCAAGCACCCAAGACCTCAACACCCCTAACATCCAGCTCTACCTTAGTTATAGATTCAACCTCCATTAATGTATTTGAAGGGATCAGAGGTGGTTCGACCTCCAATACGTGTAATATCCCACTTAACACCTCTTTGATTCCATCCACATGACTTTGGATCTGATGGGAATAGATTATGATCAATGTTTTAATGTCACATCTGCGACCCTGTGCGGCTGGGTGCCCTAGGGTCGCATATACGGCCGCACAATGGTAATAATAATAATTATTATTATTTTTGAGTTTTTTTTCAAAAAAAAAAAAACAGAAAAATTCTAAACACGGTTGTACCCTTGCAACCTCATCTTCTTCCCCTCTCCTTTTTGTGTGGAAAGCTCATCTCCTTTTCGCGCTGCACCCCCGGCCACCTGCCCCACTGCCTACGTCCTCCTTTCTCGTTGCCCCCTTCCCGGCGCTCATCAACGACATCACCCCTTCCTCCTCCTCCCCTCCCATCTTCCCCTTTCCTCCTTTTGTTGAAGATTGCTTGTGTGACCACATATGCGACGCACAAGTCGCAGCGTCGTTGGTGCGACTACGCGGGGGTCGTATATGCAACCCCATTCTGACGGGTCGCATAGTGCGGCCGCATACCGAGTATGCAGCCGCACATTAAAACATTGATTGTGATTATGAGTGAAACTCAGAATGAGAGGAGCAAAGATAATATGAGGAAAAGGAAATCAATTTGGACATGATTAAAGTTTGGATTTGGAGATTGGAGAGAGAACCGTGAGTTTGAGTTTGGGGATTTGGAGGGAAAAAACAATGGACAAGATTATCTTATGCTCTGAAACAATAATAGCATCTAAACACAACTAGTTTCTTCCTTCTAAAACCTATTAGACGTAGTTTTTTCTACAAAAACTAGTTTCTTGAGAAACCGTAAGAACCCAACTGTGTTGCCAAACACAGCCTAAATATTATTGCCATTAACATAAAAACAAAGTGGAGTAATTCAGCGAAATGAACAGAAAATGCATCTTTCCATATCTTGTAGGAGAAAAGTATTATCAAACCTGATTATGATTCTCAGCATATATAAGCATCTTCTCCACATTTTGCTGGTTACATGTTAATACAGATACAATCTGCACAACACAAGAAAATATTCACCAATAGAATAATACTTGCTATAAAATTCCAGTTGAACTTAGCCAATACTACAAGTAAGTAATGCATGGGCATCACGAATTTTGACTAGATCACCCAATGTTGATCAAGAATTCGAGCTAACTGATGGGATTTCCAGTTGAACTCAATTCCTTAGTTGGTATTTCATGCATTAAAACCGTATCTGGAAGACTGAAACTTGGGCCAAGAGGTACACCGCCTTATAAAGCCATCACTAAGAAGATAGACTGATACTAAAATCTTCAACTTCCATTTTTTTTTGATAATGGTGTCACAATTCGTTTAAACACTAGTAGCACATAAAAACATAAATTTACACCAAACAAGTAAAACATAAAGTTTCTATGTTTAAATAAATTTGTAACTGAAGTAGAATAAAAAACCTTGGTCATGCTCCACTCTTCATCAGGAACACCCTCAAGAAGTTGCAACCACATGTCTGGCACAGAAAGATTGGCAAAATGGTCAAATCCCAAGCCACCTTGTGTAGTTGGCTCGCAGAGTCCAGGATAAAAACTTGCCTGCCAAAAGAAAATGAGCTAAGAATTTAAGATGAAAGCAAAGATCAGACAGCAAAAAATAAAAAATAAACAACTAACATGAAACTCAACAAGCTTTAGATTGAGTTACCCATACATATGTATAAGAGATGTAAAGTCTAAATTTCTACTGAAATAAACATCTTAACAACAACAATTACAAAGAGCCATATGCAACTTTATAACTCACATCTTCAGCGATGGTAATAACATTTGGGTGCACTTCATGCAGCATTTCATTTGCCAAAATTAGGTATACGAGTGCATCTTTGTCCACATATTGGTTGCAATATCTGTTTACATAGAACATATCTTCATGAATCCTAGTAACTTCTTAACTAAACCAAAATAACAAAACCAAAAAAGCAAACTCTCAGAGTTATAATTGCCAATAATAGCACTTTCACAATGTTTACTAAATGCGAAGTAGAAAAACAAATTGCAGAGAGGCTTCTTGTATACCTCACTACATGTATAGAAACTATCAGAACCATGGGCTTAAAAATAACAATGTTGGCAAAATGTCTTCAACATGTTCAAAATGTCAAAAATATGATACTGAGTGACTGACCACTGAGCAGGATTGGCCAAAGTTCACAAAAGGGGTGGGGAATCAGGATTAAGTCAAAATCGAATATGAATTTAGTTGGAACGTTATGTCTTTTCCTATCAGGATTGTAACTTCTTAGCATTGAAGGAATTGTGATCTTCCAATGCAATCAACTTGATATTGAGATATGAACAATTGATGAACTACGTCTACTATTCAACCATGGACAATCATGGGCATATAATGTGAACTGAACATGATACAAAAACCAATCACAAGATACAAAGCAATTCTAGATGACAATAAATAGTTGAATAATTCTAAGTGAAAAATAATGTATGGTCATACTATAATCCCAGTGTATTGTTCCTCATGTCACGAGGACATTAACAACCAGAAGAATAAGAGATTTGCAACCAAGATAAATGTCAAGAAGTAAATGCTCCAAATGAACAATCCCACTTGTTGATAATCAACCATAGGGGCAGCCAAATTAGCATTCAGAATTGATTAAGATTACTTCCTTTTATAGAACTCTATCATGGATCAAGATTCAAGAATATTAATGCCAATAAAAAACTAGTAATAATAAAAATAGTGCATACTCCTCCATTTGACCAGAAAATGTTGCAAAACCATTGTGGGTATACAACATTGATGAGAGGGAGTGGAACTGAAAGCCATCAACTAGATATTCTGTCACCCACCTGTTTTCAAATTAAGAATCACATTAAAAATCAAGGAAGATTTTGACACTATCAAATGATAAAAGAAGAAAGAACAAGGCTGCTAATCATCATATGATAAGGCAGTTATGTCATACACTGCAAGGAAAAAGAAAGAAGATAAATATATTACCACTTTAAATTTGAAAGAAGATAGTGTACCACATCAACATCACTGTACTTATACATCCTAGTACCCCAGTACTTGTGATGCCCACGTTTACCTATTCAACAGAAGTACTTTAAATCATAATATTATAAAGACAGAAACAAGAGGGATCAGAAGGCATAAAAGAAACGGACGTTTAGGGAAAGCAGATGAATTGTGAAAACGCAATCATAGTTGAATTTACAATAAGGCAGCAAGAAATTCACATATAAACCTAACATCATCAAGAATTCCAAGTCTAAGATGGAAGAACTTTAGAATGGATTTTGACGAAAATGCACAAACCCAGGTTAGAAGAATTAAAATGACAAAGTGGCTATTCATTAATCTAAAAGTTCTACAAATGAAGAGAGGAGTTGCAGGATTAAAAAGTACCAGTGTGAAAGTAGCAATCATTTGTTCCATCAAATAGTGATAAACCAACCATTTCATCTGCTGCAGCGTAGGAGTGGACAATATCTAGAAACACTAAAAGTCCAAGGCCTAGAAAGAGAACACATGTTAAAGAGGATACCAAAATCAACATGGTAGAAATAATTTGACTTAAAGAATGAAACAATGCAATGGTACTAAGTACAAACAAATGTACAATCAATAGAACTGAAACATTGAACTTTCTATTAACCATAATTGGTCACTAAAACTGCCAACTGTAAATGCTACTAAATCAGAAGTTGGGCCAACCATGTGCTTCGTCTACCAACTTCTTGAAATCATCAGGTGTTCCAAATCGGCTGCTAACAGCAAATAAATTTGTTACCTGCATGCAATAAATAGCATGATGTTGGCATATTATATACTCTATATCTTTGATATTGAAAATCATAGTTGTATCAAAAAAAAGTTTGTTTGGCGCAATAGATAATGCAATGCCTTAAGGTCTTCAGTGATGATGCCATTTTCTTTCATTATGTTCTCAGTGCAAGTTTTGTTTACTTATAAACAAATAAGTATATTCTCTATGAGTGGAGAAGAAGCCAGACTACAAGAAATTTTGAAGCTTCAAATTTTAGATATTATAAATTACAACACACCTTGTATCCTACAGAGGAATAATCTTTGTGTTCCACAACCCCAAAAAACTGAATAGCATTGTATCCACTTTCTTTCACATGTGGTAAAACCTGCATGTAGGAAAAAGGAGTCAAACAAACAGATAACTGTTTAGTTACAATATGTGTAACGCCTTCTGAATAGTGGTTGGCACCTTTGCAGTAAACTCATTGAAAGAAGATATTTTCTGCTGAGATCCACTGATTCCAACGTGACACTCGTATACACGAAGTGATCGTGGTTTTTCCGGACGCTTGTGCTTCCATTTGTAGACATTTTCTGGAGCTGGTTCCCAGTGTACTGCATAAGCCTGTCTGCTTTCCTCATCTGAAAACATATTATCAATACAAACATCACACATATTTCATGGTTATTTAGCAGGTTATAGTAAATGCAGCACATATCAACCATTATAGTGAAATTTTGCATACCCATCTCACCATTTATCTTCATAATCTTTATCAAATGTATGCAGGAGCTTACCTGGAAGTACGTATGTAGCCCATGCAGGAACTCTTTCCAAAGTGCCACTTGGAGTATTAAAATAAACTCTATATCTGCTGCCATGAGGTATTGTGGGGATGTACTTCTTTAACCATGCCTGCCTGCCTTTTCGCATTTCAACCCAATAAGCAAGCGGCATCTCTTTCTGATGGAATTTCTTTCTCCATGCTGGGTCAATTATCACACTCTTAATATCATGCTGTTCTCCATCATCGATAACGTCTAGTGGAGGTAAGTTGCTTGGAGGATCGTCTTTATGGAGCTCTTTCCACTGCTTATATCGCGTTTCAGCGTCAGGCAATTCACCTAATTCTTCTTCTGTTTGGGGACCATTGGGGCCAAACATTTGTTCATATAACTTGGCAGCTATTTCAAAGCGAGACTTCCGAAAACGATCCTCTCCTGGTTCCCAGTATCCATCAGAAATTTGTTTGAGTAACTCTTCTGGATTAACGCCCCCATCGCCTTTGTCATAGTCATCCACATAACTATACTCTTGGAAATAGTACTGATCTGCTTCCACTCCATCCCTGAGTATGTCTTCAAGAATGATGAACCAGTAACCAAAATCGTCATGCCCAAAGTGCCCCTCTCTTGCACAATTTTCAGTTGGAGACCATGCATTGAAATCACCAACAAGTGAACAATACCGGGCACCTATTTATGAGGTGACCAAGATTAGTGAAATTTTGAGCAAGTTAATGGTAACGTAGAGTTAGAAAACATAAAATGTCCATGCAAGAACCAAAGAAAGATAAAGAATCTGGAAGCAGGAAAAGATAGTAGACCAACATTGTCTAAAGCTATTTAATTAATGAAGAACTATTAACCAAAGCTTTTAGATTAGTTTAGCACCTGGTGCCCACTCCATATAATCCATCCTGTGCTGCCTATGCCTGTGCAAACCGAGAATCTCGTACCTGCTCATGTAATCAAGCTCACGAGTTAAAAACCAAACATGCATTTTTTTTCTCTCAACTCTCAGACAATGAGACAAAGAAACAAAAAAAATGAAAAGCAGAAATCTTGGAACGAACCCGGATGCCGCTTCTTCCCATGTTGCAAATCGCAATGTCAACTCTGCTTTCCGATCCTTGACGGTCTTGTGCCTACAAAACACCACAAAACAGTTGTAAACACTGCCAAACAACAACACCTTAACCTGCATTTTGTTTGGTGAAAACAGGGAAAGCAGAGATAAAATTTTGTGATAGCGGAAAAAGAAAGGGAAAGGGACGGTTTGGACCTTTCGCGGAGGAAGTGAGCGAAGGCCTTGTCGGAGATGCCAAGTCTGGTTAGGAATCCGACGGGGTCAGATGTCTCCGTTCTTCTTCTTCTTGTTGTTGTTGTTGTTCTTGGTTTGTTGTCGTCCGGGGAAACAGAAGCGTTCCATCTCGAAGGGAAGGGTTTAGGGAGGAGGCAGCGAGAAGAAGAAAATGGGAGAAGAAAAGAACAACAACAACAAGAAGAAGACATGAATCCGACCGGCCGTCGGAGGGTTTTCTTTCTTTCAATTCAAAACCCCAAAATAGAATAGAAGAGATGAGAAGAGATGAGATGAGATGAAATCATATCAATTTACATGCACGAATAACACTAATTTCCGATGCCTTGCAATTATGATGAATAAGCTCTTTGAAGTTTCTTCTAATTATACAACTTAACTATCTAGATAAATCCAAAAATTGATTTGATTTACCATATGAGTTCTACTCGATCCCACAATTAAAATTCGGAAAATGTTTAGTAGACGCGCGCGTCACGGACGCTACTGACGTGACAGAGAAATTTTGTCCATTCAGCATCCAGTCAGCATATACATTGAGCTTCTCAGAGCAATGATGTTTTTCTTATTTGTCTTCCCGATGCATTAAATACGTATCTACGGAGATATCACTTTTTCTTTTGGCGCTCAACGGAGATACACTAAACATTCATTAACGTGTCACGTCACCTATTTTTCTTTTCACTCATTTTCTTTTTTTCCGGACAAGCGCATAACTTATTCCTGACACAGTTACTATTTATTCCGGACAGTTGGAACACTTATTCCGGACAAGCGTACTGCTTACGCCGGAATGTTGCCTTTTCTTTTATTTTCCCGATGCGTCCACAATCGCATTTAATGCTCTTCAAATCAGCACGTCCTCCATTTCTTCTTTTTTGGCGCTTCACGGAGATACAAAATGTTTTGGCTACCGTATTCGGATCCTATGAACCATTCCTTTTTTTTCTTCCTCCCTTTTTGTTGTACTGTAATGACACTCGTTAATGTGTCCTCACAGCCGGCGCATGCCTTAAACGTCCCGTAAGAGAAGATGTATTTTCCTTCCTTCGAAGAGTCAAGGCATTTTACACAACCTATGCCGATTCCTGTGGTTTTGGTGTGAAGATAAGACAATCTCATTACGATCGTGGTGTTGTTATACGGGTCACTCTTACTTGCTCCAAGGAGGGTAATGCTCCGGGAAACCAAGGTGAAGGTAGACCAAAACATAGGTTATCCAGTAGGGTCGAGTGCACTGCTCGGATCAGGGTCTCCGGAAATCCATCCAGAGGCTACGTAATTAACTACGTAGATCTCGAACATAACCACGTCATGCTGTCGGACGACCAGATGCGCTTCCTCCAACAAAAACGATCCGTCCCGGATTCCGCCAGAGCACGCATTTCGTGCAATGATGCTGCCGGGATATCGACCGCCAAGACCATGCAATCTTTTGTGGTCGAAGCCGGAGGTCATGACAAATTGTCTTTCAACGAGCGAGACCTAAGGTGTTTTGTTTTCTACTTAACTAGGTTGATGTTACCCATTTTGCTTTGTCATAAAAATTGTGTTTTGCAGGAATGTTGTGTACGATGTTAGAAACCTGAAGATGGGACCAGGCGATGCCCAAGCTATCCAAGATTATTTCATCAGGATGCAGAAGAATGATTCCCAGTTTTTTTACGTAATGGATATGGACGACGAAGGCAGACTACGAAACGTGTTCTGGGCCGACAGTCGTTCTCGAGCTGCGTACTCTTACTTTGGAGATGTCATATGTTTCGACACAACCTACATAACCAACAAGTACGACATGTCTTTTGCCCCATTTGTGGGGGGTAAATCACCATTACCAGTCTGTCCTTCTCGGTTGCGCACTCCTCTCTTCCGAGACGACACAAAATTACATTTGGTTGTTCCAAACATGGTTGACGTGCATGAACAGTACGTACTTTGTCTGTCCGATTTACGTTTTATGGCTTTCAGGTTTACGTTATTTGTCTGTCCGGATAACGTGTTATGTCTGTCCGGTTTACGTTGTATGTCTGTCCGGATTACGTTATTTGACTGTCCGGTTTACGTTTAATGTATGTCCGGTTTACGTTTTATGTCTGTCCGGTTTACGTTTTGTGTCTGTCCGGTTTACATTATTTGTCTGTCCGGATTACGTGTTGTGTTTGTCCGGTTTACGTTATTTGTCTGTCCGGATTACGTGTTATGTCTGTCCGGTTTACGTTGTATGTATGTCCGGATTACGTTATTTGACTGTCCGGTTTACGTTTAATGTCTGTCCGGTTTACGTTTTATGTCTGCCCGGTTTACGTTTTATGTCTGTCCGTATTACCATATGTTTTTATCTGGTTTACGTTATGTGCAGATATAAGCCCCCCGACGATCATAACAGATTAATGTGGCGCCATAATTGCGGTGGTGAGGACTGTGTTCCCTGAAGCGCGGCACAGATTTTGTATATGACACATAATGAATAAAGCGCCTGTGAAGCTGCCCACGAAGTACCGAGAGCATACGTTGTTTGAGCTCAAAATCTGTGTATTCGATTCCAAGACTCCGGCTGAATTTGAGCGTAATTGGCAGGGTTTTCTCGATGATTTCGAGTTCCACAACAATAGTTGGCTCCGATCCATTTATGCAATTCGAGAGTACTGGGTACTTGCATTTGCGCGAGATTGTTTTTTCGCTGGAATGACATCAACCCAGAGAAGTGAGAGTATGAACGCCTTCTTCGATAAGTACCTCACATCTAGGACGACACTTAAGCAGTTCGTTCAACAATACGAACTCGCACTCCGCCACAAGTATGAGAAGGAAGCTCAGTCGGATTTCGATTGTCTTCATAAGGCTCCACAATTGATTTCGAAATATCCATTCGAGAGGCAATTGAGCGAGTTGTATACGGTGGGGGTCTTCAAGAAGGTGCAATTAGAAATTGGGAAGATGATGTACTGCGATATCACGGATGAGTTCAACGAGGAGGACACATTCCACTTCAATGTGACTGAACATGTATTGACACATATGCTCCCATTGTCGAAACGGTTCGCAGTGCAAATTAGAGATGTGAAGTGGTTATGCAATTGCAGAATGTTTGATCACGTCGCTCTCCTTTGTTGTCACGTTTATGTTGTTATTGCACGACTACATCCCAACGCGTTGCTCCCCGAGTCTTACATCGTCAACAGATGGAAGAAGGACATCCGAAGGAGCTATCGAGACAATTTTTCCCTTCAAAATGGCACGACGGAGAACGATGCGCTTCGTCACCATGACGACATAATGGGTCGTGTGGTTTGGATCGCCCAGGCCGCTTTCGTCTCACACGACAGATATCTTCATGCGGTTAAGGCACTTGAGTTGCTTAAGGAACGTATGCAACGAGCTGATCCTGGGCTGGAGGGTACATCCGTTCTCAATCCGGATAAGACAAGACGAAAAGGCAGACCGTCGAGCAAACGACGGATTTCTTTGACTGAGAAAATAATTAAAAGTAACGATAGGAGAATCATCAGGAAAAGGCTCCACTGTCGCTGCACCCAGTCGCACCCAAACCTGGGGATCACGACTTCAATGATTGGGGACATGAGTTTGTATTACGAGGGAGTTCCTCCTTGATTATTGATTTTATCCTTTGTTGCAATTAGTCTATGTAAAACTTGAAACTTATTATTATGTCCGAATTACGCTTTATGTCTGTCCGGTTTACGTTTTACGTCTGTCCGGTTTATGTTATTTGTCTGTCCGATTTACGTTTTATGTCTGTCCAGATTACGTTATTTGTCTGTCCGGATTACGTTATTTGTCTGTCCGGATTTCGTTTTGGGTTTGTCCGGATTATGTTATAGGTCTGTTCGGATTAGGTGGTATATCTGTCTGGTTTATGTTATAGGTTTGTCCGGAATACGTGTTATGTTTGTCCTGTTTACGTTTTACGCTTGTCCGGTTTACGTTGTACGTCTGTCCGGATTACGTTATAGGTCTGTCCGGATTACGTTTTGGGTTTTTCCGGTTTATGTTATAGGTCTGTCCGGATTACGTTATTTGTCTGTCCGGTTTACGTTATTTCTCTGTCCGGATTACGTAATTTGTCTGTCTGGTTTACGTTTTATGTCTGTCCGGATTACGTGTTATATATGTCCGGATTGTTCAAATCATTCAACCCAACACTAATTGTTCATGTATTGTTCCAATCATTCAACCCAACACTAATCATTCATCCATGTATTGTTCGTAACAACCGTATAAAAATTAACAAATAGTCTATGTAATTTGAACATGTATAAGGTATGAAAAACAATGGTTTATGTAACAATTAAGCAATGGTGTAAAGTAAAAGTTTCAATTATTTTTGGTCGATTATTGTTGACCGCACACCCTAGAGTCTTCAAGTAACCAGTTAGCCAATTCGTCCCTCAGACGGTGGATAACCTTGGTCTGCTTCGGCTTCGGCGGATCAACATTCACCATCAAACACTTGATCCAGTACAAAACGTATGTCCCGCAGTCGTTACTCCCGGCTAGTTGTCGTTGGCTAGCCTTCCTCTCAACTATCAGCAGCCAATCGACCTTCAACAACCGTCGCCAAAATTCCATCAACTGAAATGCTGTGCATTCATGAATTCCGACACACTTGGATGGATCTTCACCTTTTCCCAGCGAACGAGATATACTGTTGTACTGAATGAACTCTGATCTCGGTCCGTGGGCAACGAACAGAGTCCAGTGGCCAGACTTCCAGCATGGCTGTGCGATGATGGTCTCCGCCGCATTTAGTCCTAGAATTTTGGGGAGTAGACAGTCTTCCATTATGTCTCCTCCCTGTCCCTCCACAATTCTTCCCGATTAGAAGGTTGATATGCAAACAACCTTTTGCGGCCCTCCTCTTCTGACCAGTACCTCGATTAGGGCGTCCATGGTTTCGTTGCTGAATTCCGATTTTGGCGTTATTATTTCCTTGAGATGTTCACGACTTATATTGCAGAGGTCCCCCCTCCAGATCACCTCTTTTGTGTCGCGTTCGGGAGCTGTGACATTCAATACGTTGTACATCATCAGGTTTCAACGATCTCAAAGCGGTCGCATCCAGATCAGGTCTCGTCGAGGAAACATGGGCGGTCAGAACATCTTTGGCGGCTTCTTCGGCCTCCTCTATCTCTTTGTTGGCTTCTGCGGTCTTCTTCTCTACCTCCTCTTGGCCAGATTTCTTGTACGCTTCGCCTCTATCTTCTGTGCACAAGCGTTGTCTTTTGGTCCGTAATTTTGTTGGGTGCATTTCCCTCTCCCTCTTGCTCTTCCTCTCTTCCTCCTTCCTCTGTCGTTCCTCCTCCTCCTTCCTCGTCTTCTCTTCCTCATTCCTCTTCCTCTCTTCCTCCTCCCTCTTTTCCTCTTCCTCCTTCCTCTTCCGTTCCTCCTCCTCCTTCCTCTCTTCCTCCTTTCTCTTCTTCTTAATCCTCTTTTCCTCTTCCTCCATCTTCCGTTCCTCCATCTTCCGTTCCTCCTCCTTCCTCATCCTCTCTTCCTCATTCATCTTCCTCTCTTCCTCCTCCCTCTTCTTCCTCATCCTCTCTTCCTCCTCCCTCTTCTTCCACATCCTCTCTTCCTCTTCCGTTCCTCCTCCTCCTCTCTTCCTCCTCCCTCTTCTTCCTTTCTTCCTCCTCCCTCCTATTCCTCTCATCCTCCTTCCCACGGAGTCCTTCAAGACCGATTTCGTGTCTCAGCCTCCGACACTCCTCTTGAGAGATCCTCATTTCTTCCTTCAATCTGTTAATTTTTTCGGGCACCTGTTTAAGGGCTGTTTCGGCTTGCAGCCAATTTGTCTTAACCTCATTAAGTTCCAACTCTTGTAACAGTGTGTCACATGGAATGCTGCATTCACTAAGTTGTACCCTTGGTAGAGTGGATGTTGAAGGTGTATCCTTCGAGGCGACCTTTTGTGCGGGAGTTGCTTCTGGAGGAGGAATTTGATCCTCTATCATCAGTTCATGCTCCCTTTCACTGAGTGTCGGAGTGCCCTTCAACTCAAATTGGGCCCAATAAATCCCATGCAAGTTGATGCCGCGTTCCTCCCATTTCCTCAAGATTAGACGTCTCCCAAACATTTCCGTCCAACATTTGAACCGTGGAAATGCTGAATTGGGATCCCCCAATTTGAACTTCTCGCAAAGTCACACCTGCAAATAAGAATGAGTTAGGAGACAAACACATAACTATTTCCGGACAGCCTCATAACGTGAACCGGACAGAAATAATAAATTCCGGACAGACACCACGCATTCCGGACAGACAAAATATTTATTCCGGACAGACACAACACTTATTCCGGACAGACACACACACGTATTTCGGACATACAAAATACTTATTCCGGGCAGACACAACACTTATTCCGGGCAGACACAACACGTATTCCGGACAGACACCACTTATTGCGGACAAACACAACACGCATTCCGGACAGACACAACATGTATTCCGGACAGACACAAAACTTATTGCGGACAGACGCAACACTTATTCCGGATTAGACACAACACGTATTCCGGACAGACTCAACACTTATTCCGGACAGACACAACACATATTCCGGACAGACACAAAAATTATTGCGGACAGACACCACTTATTCCGGATTAGACACAACACGTATTCCGGACAGACTCAACACTTATTCCGGACAGACACAACACGTATTCCGGATAGACACAAAACTTATTGCGGACAGACACAACACTTATTCCGGATTAGACACAACATGTATTCCGGACAGACTCAACACTTATTCCGGACAGACACAACACGTATTCCGGACATACACAAAACTTATTGCGGACAGACACAATACTTATTCCGGATTAGACACAACACGTATTCCAGACATACTCAACACTTATTCCGGACAGACACAACACGTATTCCGGACAGACACAAAACTTATTGCGGACAGACACAACACTTATTCCGGACAAACACACCACTACTTCCGGACCAAGTTGCTTACTTGTAATATGGCAACACATCCAGACACGCAACCCTGCTTCAGAGTGAAGTTCCCAGCCAATCTCCTCCTCGACAGGTCCCTTTTGGCTTCCTCCAGACCCCTAACCAAACAAGCGTGAACTACATTTGCCCACACATATCTCTTGAGGCGCTTGAGGTTCTTCAGGTGCCTCGTGTACCACGCTTTAGTTCGCAGTGATCCATCGAATAACAAAAAATGATTGAAGATCAAACAAATAAGGAGACGAACGTGCTCCTCCTCGTCGCCCATCGCACTCGTGGCAGTAAGATGACCCAGTAGCTGAGTGTTGTCGAGGTTAACCCCGTCTCGCTTCTCTACGTACATGGGTTCCATATCAACTCTCAGCCCATGCACTCTTCTACCGTAAATGGAACGACCCCAGTTGTTATTCTCAACCCGACCTCATTGGCGTCGAAGTGTTCGACGAACCAACCCAGGATCTCATTATCAGTTGTCATGTGAGGAAAAGTGAGGAAGTGACCGAAAGGCGTCCCTTTGAAAACCTTCTTCTCCTCCCCCTTCATCCGACTGAATTGCCGGTGAATGGCCGTCAAACCACACTTAGTTTCGCGGAAGTAGTATGTGCTTCCCTGAAACCACAAAAATATAGATTAAAAGACGATGCTGAACCCTAAAATCAACAAAAAACACATCCGGGTTGAGGAGAGACCTGTGCGGCTAGAATTTCAGGAGCGATGGAGGTTTCAGGGATAGAAGAATCCATTTTCGTATTGTCTGAGTTTTTCTTCGACTCAAAATGGGACGACGGTTTTTCGATGGGAAGAGGAAATAAGGAAGGGCCAATTAGGAAACTGGACAGACAGATACTCGAATGCTCTACAGACTCTACTAGTGTACGTGAAGTCTAACCGTCTAATCGTGATTTAGGGAAATGAACTGTTCCACCCAACCAGTCGTCTTTTTTTTCAAAAAAATAAAGCCCGCGCAGAAGATATAGCTGACTGGACACTGACTCATCAAATCGAAACTCGTCCACGTAAGACGCGTCACGGACGCGCGCGTCCGTGTATCACGGCCCTTAAAATTCACATGCTTTGGCGACTCGTGTAAATGCATACATACTCTGGTCTTAACAGAATAAGGTCAAACGTTGGGCAAAATTCATCTTCACCTCAAAAATTTGGTTCCTTCGAGAAAAACACATTATACCACATGTTATTGATTAACACATTATACCTGTAGGTGGACGTACGTGTATGGTTCAACATATATAGGATCGATTTTATTGATTTACTAATTATCTGAAAATCCTACTCCGTATTTTTCAATGAAATGTCCTGGATTTCATCTTTAATTTCATATCTTTTATCTAATCTACTATCCCACCCTATTTAAGATCTAAAACATTTCATATCTTTTACAAGGTTCGGCAACGTGCTTACGTCCTTTGGGGGGTTTCCTTTCCTATTAGACTAAGAGCAAACAAGTCATTTTATAGACTCAAAAAACGAGCTACAACTAAGCAAAACCGAACATAACTATTCGTGGGGACACGGTTAACCGATGCTTGTTCGGTTAACCGTGCGTGCTTCAACGGGAGTGATTCATGTTCCGATTCGGTGAACTGAATCCTTCCCGGTTAACCGAGTGAACGCTTCTCACGCGGCTCGGTAGACCACGAGAACGATTCTTCCATGAACTAACGAATTCTCCAACAACCCTTCGGTCGACCGAGAACCTCTCGGTGGACCGTGCCAAATTGTCCAAACACTTTTAGATTCTCGGAACACCAAAAATCTCCTCAACGGTTTACCGAACCCGTTGTTCCGAAGTGTCACTTGCTCTTTGACGGTAGACCGAATCTAATTCGGTCGTCCGATCTCAGCTGCACGCGGAGTGCCTGAAATCCTCGGTTCAGTGGACCGAATCCAATTCGGTAGACTGACCCATCTTCGCCGAAATTTCCTGGGTTGTGTGTCGGTAGACCGAATCCAAATCCGGTCGACCGACTCTTGTTAGATTTGTTTCCTTAACAAATATAAGTCAATATTCAACAATAACCTGCACTAATACACGAGTTTCCATATATGTTATAGTTGATGAAGAAAAAATGTTTTGACGTGAAGAGATTGTGTTCAAACTACGTACGTACAATGGTTTCCATTATCACAAGGCTAGGAACATGTCATTGTAGAATTAGTTAACACCGCACTAGCAGAAGTTTTCTTACAAGAAAACAATTAATATATGATGTATATATACATCGAACTCTCTTCTTTAATCAGATCGATGGAAGTATTAGACGATACGTATACTAATCCAAAGTTTGGTACGTGTGCAACAGCACACATCAGTTGAATATCATGCATGTGACGGAACCATGTTAATTGTGATTTTTTGGTTGTGTATGACTTAAACTATATGCATCAGGTAATTAGCGATTCAAAGACTATGACTATTAACGGAATTGACCAAAAACAACCCAATTGTTTTTGACTAAGTGTTTGTACTAGATTATATATATATTAGTCAACATTTTTGTGCACGCAACTGGCAAGAATTTCTTGATATTACTGTTTTCTTACTATTTGTTAGTTAAACCAGTGGCGTCTAACTATTTTTCTTATTCTCTGAATTAAGAGAGGTTAGCTTTAGTTAGGCGAGGACCGAGTTATCTTCAATCATTAATTTCCAGAAACAAATTAATGAAAAATTCTATTGGGTATGACACATATATACACGAGAATATATATATATATATATATATATATATATATATATATATATATATATATATCATGTTGACTAATTAAACCCGAAACAAACAAAATCTACAATTAATTAATGCAGACATTTATAACATTAATTCAAAGTTCTGACTAAGATCAAATTTAGCCTAACATATATACAAGTACATTACTTGTCCCAACTAAACTCCCTTCAACAAAAAACCAAACATGCACGCACTTCAACTCAGTTCTCTAAACCCTAATCGACATCCAAACATTGCCTATAAATACTCATGCATGCATGTACCAACAAACCATCACTCACAACTAAACATCTCCAGTACTTCCAAATTAACAAACCCTAACTAGCCATGGCCATTAAGACCAGCACCACCACCACCACCAAGCTTTTCATCCTAGCAACCATATCCATGGCTATGATCATGGCCACCACCTCAACTTCCACAACCATCAAAGGACCGAAACGTGTTCTATCACAATACAACTATAACCCTAGGTTCCGATTCGGGTGCAATAGTAACCCGAGTGTCTGCCAGAGCTCAGGTGGTGGTGACAGTTGTTGCCGGAATCGGTGTGTGGATGTGAGTAGCGATATGATGAACTGCGGTGGGTGCGGGAGGTGGTGTAGGTATGATCAGACTTGCTGCAATGGGCAGTGTGTGAGCATATTTTTTGATGCCAACAATTGTGGAGGCTGCAATAACAAGTGCAACCATGGTGCTCACTGCAGATATGGGATGTGTAGCTATGCTTAATTAATTACTTGATTGCTAAACTACAATCACTTCAATATATAAATAGTTCCATCAGTTATGTATTTGTATATGCATATGCATATGCATGTAGTTTGTTGTTTGAATGTTTGTTTTTATTTTTTTTATGTAATTAGTTTTGTTAAGGTCTGGCAAGTGTACGTACATGTGATGTATCAAATTAAGTTTGATATACATATCAATAAGAAATGAGATTTTAATTAATTTGGTTATTTTTTACCTCCTCATATTTCATGATAATAGATGTTGAAGATACGTATTATCAAAGATTGCAATGCACAACACATATGGAACTTGGAATTAAATTGCATCAATATATATCTAGCGTTGAATATGGTCTAGCTAGTCGTACTGACGTCGGGTCAACATACATTTTCCAAATATATGTGTGAAGAGTGTTGAAGTTTCTCGAGTTGAAAAATTCTATAACCTTTTAAGTTGTAGAGAAGAAAAAATTTGGAGTGAGAAAACTTTAGAATTATGCTTAGTAATTTTACAAAAAAATACATAAAAAATGCATGCATATATATGCATGTATATGCATATACAAATACACATTCAAACAACAAACATACAAATTCCACAAACGAACTCAAGTAAAGTGACCTTAGTTTGCATATATACATGCGAGTCAACCATTTTTAATTAATATTTTTGTTATGAGCCCGTAATCATATAATTAAGAAGAATCTAAAACTAAGAACACTCTAAAGCGGTAGTGGACTTCGAATGTGATCAGTATATTGATAGGTAAGTTTAAGTCATTGATAGATCTTCGATCTTAAAATACTTGAAATGGATATCAAATTCTAGCATAAAAGTTCCCGTCCTAAAATTTATCAAAGAATATGAACAGACAATTATTATATCTTTTAAAGAAGCCAAGAAAACGATTTTTACAACTAACTTTCGAAGAGTCAATCAGTTACCACCTAATCTTCCAAGCTTTGATTGGACTCCT
This sequence comes from Triglochin maritima, assembly GCA_963682175.1. Lineage (NCBI taxonomy): Eukaryota > Viridiplantae > Streptophyta > Magnoliopsida > Alismatales > Juncaginaceae > Triglochin > Triglochin maritima. The sequence continues at coordinate 47,934,184 of OY821777.1, forward strand.
AATGGAATCTTACCCAAAAAAAGTCAAAATTTCAAGTCAGAGTAGTGACGTGGTATGATGTCTTCTACTGGCACGTCATCCACCTCTACAATTAAGATTTAAGATGCGTTTGCCTATAGAAATGACATCGAAATTAGTTTTGAGTTTAAAAGTGAATCAGCTGACATATGGACTTTAGTTACATGTTTGAGTTGTACACTTAATGCGCCTAACAAAGATTACTTCATGGCATCTAAACCTTTAATTAATGCATGCATGTAATATAACCCTTGTAATAACTCTCCATGAATACCAATATACGTGATGTGATTCCTGGGAAGACATTTCCTTACAAGTGAGATCGTTCATGCGCCAATATTCAGCGTAAAGCCATGACATTTTTCAAATCTAACACCGATATATTTTTTTTCTTTCTGTTTTTCTACTGTTCATTTCTTGACCACCACCATTTATAAATGTTAACTTAGTCACATCAACAATTTCTCACTTCTACGTCATTTATTTTCTCTCCTTGTTTTTTCACAATTCTAATTAATTATATCACATAATTTATTTTTCATAAATTATTATAATTAAATGTGAATATTTATGGATAATTAAAAATATTTTTTATTAAATATTAAATGTGAATATACTTCAAAATTAAAATAAAATACAATTCATAAAATCATTATCATTCCCCGTGTTGTCTGGTAGCGCTACCGGATGTTCTCGATCAAGTCATTTTTGAATTGCAAATGTTTACGACGATCTTGAATGTGATCTCTATTGTCCAAGTACATGTTGATATCAACAACACGGCTGAACGAGAATTGAAAGGACTGATCATCAGAAATTCTTCCAGATGAACTTGGTTGATCCTGGACGAATTCTACCATACTATATGATATAAAATTGGAGAGATTCATTCTCGAGATTCGCTATCCGACACGATATGATTTAAAGTTGTACTGATTTGATTTAAAGCTAGAGAAATTCACCCTCGAGATTTGCTATCCGACACAATAATATTTAAAGTTGTACCGATTTGATTTAAAGTTGGAAATATTCGCCCTCGAGATTCGCTATCTAACACGATATGATTTAAAGTTGTACCGGTTTGATATAAACCTGGAAAGATGATATGCCCACGAGATTCGTTGTTCGACACGATTTGATTTAAAGTTGTATCGATTTTATTTAAAGCTCTATCGATTTCAATTATTAACCCTTGAGATTTGAATTATATAACTAAGACGACAAAACACACCAAGACCACCAAGCACACTAATTGTCTTCCCCTAACCACAACACTGATCGTCGTGCGTGGAAACAACCAATGTCGGTTGTTTCGAGGTGGAGCTGCTCACCCACATCCGTATGGACATCCGTCTTTCCTTCCACATTCCGCAGAATCCTCAAACTACCCGAGCTACCAGCACTACCAATTTCCATTTCCACCATTCTCCCCCTTTAACCCGACTCAGACATACAACATGTACTCCTGATACCTCCGTGGGGAAGGTAGTAGTTCGTACATGAATCCGGTCGACGAGGACGCGAAAGAAACTATGGCGGGTGTAAGTGACAAGGAGGATCCATGCCCGATGAATCTCTCACAACACCAATTGGCTCCAAATTCATGTGGAAATTGGGCCAATACTGTTGTAATGAAAAGACATTGGTCAACAGACAAAGATGAGGCCCTAATCTCCTCCTTCGTGACCATTAGTTGTGATGCTATCGTCAGCAATAACCAGAATAAGGTCAATTGTGGAGGAAAATCAGGGACGCGTACGACTTGGTTTGCAAAAAAAAATCCTAACGTCAGAGCACGAAACACTATAGATAGATAAATAGATAAATTGTTACAAAATCCCACATTTATATATAAATTCCAAAAACCAAGCTAGACCTTCGGGATTGTGTTGTCCAGTGAAATATAGGTAATATTGTTAGGTAACAATAAGTTCAAAGTAGAGTTTCCAAGAAACGCTCGACATTGTCGAAGCCGCAGAGCTCCTTAACGACCGGCATTGTTGCGGGAACAGGCAGTTGGAATGTGATTGGCGACGAGCCAGCTGCTTCGTAACCACCGCCATAAGAGAAAAGCTCCTTTCTGGCTGCTCTTATGGCTTCTCTGGCAGCGCAATGAACTGACGCAGACATAAGTAGAGGTGGTTCACCAGACGCTGCAATCCAACAACCATTAATGCAACAACTAACTCTTTTATTTAAGCACTACACACATAATTAAATTCATGATTCACAGCTACAAGCAAGCCGATACATACCTTTCGAAGATAAAACACGTTTCTGATTTTTACCACTGTTGAGCATCTCAACATTGAATTGTTTCGGAATAGTGTCGACGGTCGGGACCTTGTATGTCCACGTCCCGTCTGACGTCACTAATCCGTCGGCATTTGTTGTGTGTTCTTCAAGCATGAAGAAGCCGATTCCTTGAACAAAAGCTCCTTCTATCTGCATGTACGTACAAAGTAGAATTTTGTACCCATATTAATATACATATATATTAACTGATTTTTATTCAGGCTCAGAAGAACAACATTAATAGTTTAATTCATGGATCAATTTTGCCTACCCCATATAACATTACTTGTCATGCCTCAAGCACATAAAGCTTTTAAAACAAATTAAAGCTAGCTCAAGCCATTCCTTTCATTCTTCTGGAACACTTTCTACGTCTATGGAAGGTTAACCATGGTCAAGCATGTCATTAGCAAGTTAATTACCAACCTATTAAACATTACTTTTTCATCAACGCTAATGAAAGATATCAAGGAAATTAACGTACCTGCCCTAAATCCACAGCAGGGTTCAAGCTCTGCCCACAATCATATACCAGATCAGACTGCAAAATCTCGACAGCACCAGTAAGTAGATCTATCTCCACCTACAATGGAAAATTTGAAGACCATTTAAACCAAAATTATCACTTGATACGAAAGTGTTATAAAAACAAATAGATAAATGTTCACCTCACTGACGGCAGCGCCATAATTTAGATACTTCAGAAAACTAGGGTCAGGTGTGAACAAACTGCTCGCCTGTAAGTTCACTGACTGAAAATTTGCCTGTACAATGTGAGAGAAAAAGGTGAGCTATAAATTAGACTTTGACAATTGACATACACAACAAAGAACAAGTTTTTCGCTTTGCTGAAAACTTCTGGAAAATCAAATAATTTCTATTAGAATCCACCGTTAGATATTATGGATATAATATACTGTTAGCCTCTATTCCTCTCTCTATATGATACGAGAAATCGCCATCTCGTAGAACCACCACGACACCCATTTTCGCTATGGATATATTATATATCATCTAAAAGTCGAGTTGGTTTTTCTTTCATGTGATTTCTTTCTTACTCTTCTGATAGACGAGATAAAGGCACTATTGTTAGATATCAATAGCAGAATTTGCTTTTGTTTTGCTTCAACAAAAAGAAAAAGAAAGATCTGATATACCTGCATAATTAAAGCATCCCAGGAAACTGGACCATTTTGCTCTTCAATCCTTTTCTTCAGAGGCATAAGCCGTTCAATCAACACACCGCACGCAAGTCTTACTGCTTCACAGCTCATTTCAGAAGTGGTGCTCCCGGCTGTGAAGCCACCTTGAACTAAACTTAAAGTGTCTGCCTGAACAACTCTCACTCTTTCTAGTAGATTTTGGCTCCCATCCGTCCATAGCTGTCCAAGAGAAAACGCAGCCATCTGCTTAACTTTTGTCCAGAGCCCCTGCCCCAACTCGATCCCTCCAACTTCCACGACAATTGAACCATCATTAAGTACACCCACTTTTCCCGGTGAAGCCATTAAAGTAACTGGATAAATGATCGGTACACGGGAGATTCCTCGCTTTTTCCACCTATTGCTATTATTAAATTGTCTGGTCTGCTCAAATTTGGACTCAAAGTTGGCGAACGAAGCCAATTTTTCCAACACAAATGGCAATGAGTAATCTTTCGGTTCTCCGGCAGCAGCTTCATAAAACAGTTGAAGGCTCTCAAACGAATGAAGATTAACCTTCCTAACAGAATCGGATTGTAATGACAGAGTTGACGCCACATGCTCAATCACAACTTCAGCAATAAATGACCCTTGCACATCTCCAGGAGCTCGCATTGCTGACTTGGATGGAAGGTTGGTTCTACAGACCTTGTAGTCAATTGAGAGTGCCCCCCAGTCGTATTTTTTAAGTGCTCCGGTGAGGTTTGATGGCATTACTATGCTTATGTCATCAAATATGCCTGCATTGATCAATAAATCCACGTGCAAAGCCGTGATCTTTCCATCAGACTTAAACCCAACAGAGTAAGTCACCTTCATGGGATGACGTCCTCCACATGTTATAATATCAGTCTTGCGATCCATGTACATACGGACGGGCCTTCCCAACTTGTATGCTGAAATAGCGCAAGCAACAGCAATCTATGCACCATAAACAATCAACAATTAGATGCAATTCTTCTCACCGTCGACAGTTCCACCATAGATCGAAAATTTTCAAATCTTCTGATATAATTACAGAAACAAATTCCTTGCTAATCATATAAATTCAAACCAAAAATTCAAGCACAATCCTGTGATAAGCTATTATAATCTAACTCAACCTAAAGGTGATTGCCAATATTAGTAATTATGTTGATAAGTAACAGATTAACTTACATTAATTCAATAAGTATGACACCAACTACTTTTCTGTATACATCAACCTTCCATATGGAAGTAATGGTGTTTCTCCTTTTTACTCCCGAAATTGAGTTGTTTTCATTACGATTTGGGACCTTTTTAGGATGCTTTCACGCCATATTACCTAAGAGTTTTTACCACATTCTTTATTTTCCAATTAAGAGAGGGTAAAGACTTTCCAATCTAGCAGTTGCTTTTCTTCCTGTACTTCCTCTATATCTACTTTGTACAATAAATGCAGTTTTTTTGTTTTACTTCATGTCAAGCAAATGACTATAATACGGATTCCGTACCCCTATAAAGAAGTTGATGAAACAAGTAAACAACACCTAAAGCTACAATTTCGATAACTTCAGCAGAAATCACTTGTTTGACGGAAAAAGAAGGTAGTAGTCCATACTGGCATAGATTTCATTGCTTTCCCTCCAAAACCTCCACCAACTCTTCTAGTAATTACACGGACATTATGGGCTGGAATGCCGAGGCATTTAGCAACTACATCCTGAACCAACATTGGGTTCTGGGTCGAACTGTAAACAACCATGCAGTTATCCTCATCCGGGACAGCCAGTGCAGTCTGTGTTTCCATGTAGAAGTAGTACTGCGAACCAAAATTAACCTGTTGGTCCGTAACAAAAAGAAATGGATTAGATAATAACTAAAACTAAACAACACCAGAAAATTTTAATTTCACTACATCAGTCATCAATTTATTTCTGCTCATTCAGCTCTTTGCAAACTCACGAGAATAGAAGACAACTTTTGCATCTTCAAGTTGAAAAGAGCTTTAAGTTGTTGCTATCTATTACCTCAGCTGAAAGAATCTTGAAATCAGCGCTTTCCATTCCTTTGGCGAAATCTCCAATCTCTTTCTTGGGGGCTAAAAATGGTGGAACATTAATAAAGCTCGATTTATCGACAGCCTCATCAACTGTCAAAATAGGCGAGCCTGTATTTTCCGTGGAATACTCGATTAGTGCCTTCGCCGCAGCAGCATTGGCTGACTTTTGAGTTTCTGCAATCTAATTTAGAAATTTGTATCAGTATCAGCTTGAACATTGTAACAAGTGGTAACAAATAATTATGTTTAAGTTGAAAAAAAGGAGAAATGGAATGAAGTGAATGATTACCACAATACCGAGTGGTTGCCCTGCACACCTTGTAATAGAATCAGCAAAAAGTGGTTCCTGCCCAAAGATTGTGGCAGAACCGAGATTTGCTCCGGCACTTGGGATGTCTTTCACAGAAATAAAATAGGTAATTTCTTGCGAAGGAAGTTTAATTCCTTTTATATGTGCCATAGGCTTTGTACTGTAAACAAATGCACCATAAAGACAATCCTTGGGAGCAGAAATATCATCAACATAGACTGCCTCGCCTGCAACATGCATAATTTATCATGTTAAGTATAACCCGATGTACTGGACGGTTGCAATTTACTAAAATATTAGCATCACAAGTCAGCCATAACAGAATAAAATTGCACAAACTCTATACAGATGTTCCAGAAATTTTCGTAGTAGTACCAACTTACCATGCATTGTCTGACTCTATGGCCCTATCTAAATCTAACTTCAAAGAATTTGCTTCTATTTGTTGAAATTGTTGTGTGGATGTGTATTAGATGAGTTTTATGGGACATTATTTGGTGATCTTATATTAAATTCTATGTAGAAAGCTGATGAAGTTCTACTAAATACAGTGGAAGGAGAAGTTCAAAAGGCTGACATATAAACCTGACAACAAAGAACCCAACCTGGTGTGAAAATCTTTTGTTGGGGCAACACATACATTATTTGCCCTTATAGTAGCCTCACTTCTATTAAACAGAAAACACTCCTATAAGTTATAAAATCCATTATCTCAAGTTCTCAACCCAACAACAGGTTTCGAGATAAAAGTTCATTAATATGGTATTAGATTCCAAAGGCCCAATCATGCTTCAACTCATCTACCTATTCAAAAACATATACGATTGGACTCATTAGATACCAAATGTCTAATGGAATATTCTTATGTTATGTTTGCTTATATATTTTTTGAACTAAACTTGTTTGCATTGTTCAACTTTATGATGTTGAACACATAACATCAACAACATTTAATCAGGCTTGAATTTTCAACCAATGAACCGCAATTTAGTAGACTCCAAAAATGTACACGCTAATATAGCCAATATACGGGAAAACATACCAGAAGCTTGGAGCTCAGAACCAGATTTCTTAGTAGGTATGCCAACCGGAAGGTAATCTCTGTTAATTTTAATAGTCTGCTTCGCTGACAGTAGCTTTGAGGAACGGCCAGAAAGATTGCTAGATGGCCTCCCATTAGCGAATACATGAACACTTTCACTACAGAGTTGAGCTTCTAATGCATGATTCTGTGGAGCATTCAAAGAATCCAGTTTTCCCATAACTAATGGACGAAGAAATTCGAAAAGAAAAGAGACTACTAAACTTGATCTATAAATAGGATGAGTAGTGCCTTCTGCAGGGAAAATAGTCTCTTTAAGTAACTTTATCGCCTCGAGCAAGACTGAGACGGTAATCAATTTGCCTACCAAATAATTCTCAACCTTTGTCGCCCTGATGGCATGTTCGGTTCCATAAGCACCAAAAACCAGATGCAGTTCTTTTATTACAATATTTTCTGAATTTTCCACTTCAGCCAAGAAAGCGGCATTGACGTAAGAAACGGCATTCCCAAGAGGACGTGGTGCTGCTCGATAGGTCTCAAATAGCAACTTTGTATTACCAACAGAATTTCTATTCCAGCTTGGTATTTGTATGCTCAAAAGCACAAAATCAGAATCAAGGTCAGACTTCTCGAGGAATTTCTCTAGTTTTAGAACAAGCCTACTAGAATTCACCTGAACAGTTACCGACGACCTTGCAGCAAGGAGGATCGTAGCAATATCGGAGGCAAACTGAAACTTCTTTGCCATGATCAGGTTACCCCCCACACTTGCAGTGTTCCGGACGAAATGTGACGCTACTTTACTCATGTGCTCAGCGATTTTGGAGAAAACCACTATATCATTTGGCAACTGCTCTTCTTTTTCATCCTTTAGTACTTCAATGGCGCGAGAAATTGTCACGGCTGCTCCTATCTCAATACCTGAGCTATTCCTTTTGATTGTTGACAATTCTGGTATGCCTTTGAGATCAATGTAATGGTGGTATTGATCTAGGTCCTTGTAAACACCGGAACACGTATTACCCACAACCATCTTTACTAGCCTCTGCTCCTCCACATTACGTAGCCTGAGCAATTTTTGAAGCTCATCAATACTACTAGGGTGGTACCAGAAACTTCCTTCAGAAGAAGTTTGTTGGATCACATCTGAAGCATCACACTGACCAACTTTGACATCGTCATTCTTTTGGTTTTGCAAAAACGAGAATGTGCTCGAACATGCCTCCACTTCAGTTTTTAAGAAGTCGGGGAATGTGTTAACACCATCACGACTATAAGCAGGCAAAGTATCTACACTGGCATATTTCCCTTCTTCACCTCCAAAAGAATTGAAACCCAAATCCTCGATATCGACATCAGAGGCAAAGCTTTTGCAGGCATCCACTATGGGCCTATAACCCGTGCAACGGCATATGTTTCCAGCAATAGCCTTTTCAGCCTCAGAGACTGTGATCTTTGAAAAGCCAGCAGGTGGGTCGGGCCTATTTGTTTTATCGGCATTTGTAAGAGCAGAAAATAAAGACATACACATGCCGGGAGTACAGAAGCCGCACTGAGACGCATGGAATCCAGCGAATCTCTGGTGAATTGAATGGAATCCATTTTTTGAACTACCAAGGCCTTCAGTGGTTGTGACCGAGCATAAGTGAACACTGCATACAAGAGTGAGGCAAGAGCTCACGGTGTCATCCTCAACCTGTTTAGTTATAGGGTCGTATTTTGATAGCAAAACAACGCATGCCCCGCAACCACCTGCAAGGGAGGAAATAGTGCAACATCAAAAACAAAATAAAATCACAAGTTAATTATACATTAAGCATATCTCATAGATGAAGCATGGGAAAATGTCAATCTCAGGCACGAAAATGAAACTCTTGATAATTAAAACTATTAGAATGAATTTGGAAGGGGAGGGGGGGGGGGGGGGGGGGGGGGGGGGGGGTGGGTGAGATCAGATTCTGATGATTCAAATAAAAAAGAGGAGGGAGAATCAAAAGCAAGGAAGACAATCTACGGCAACATGTAAAATTCAAGATTTGTTAATTTTATTGAACTTGAGTAGTAGCATCTGCCCAACAGAAAATAATTATGAACATGTCTCAAACCAAATCAAATTAACTGACCACTTCCAGACATTTAATACGAAGTTGCAGAAGTATCCTTAACTTTCACAGACTTATATGCCTATTTAGGGAATATGACATCCTCAGCACTTATCTAATAAGTATCTATATCATAAGTAAAAACTAACGTCATTATCTAAGAATATAATGTAAAAAACTACTAAGCACAACTCAAAAAAACCATTCCACCATCAATTAAGGCTTGCAGACGAATTGCATCACGATCTTAAGAAGTGAATAGTAAAATCAACTAAGACAATAAAAAGGAAATACCTTCCCAAAAAATATCAAAGAAGGGAGATACCATCAATTATACGAAATTCATAGCATCCAGCAGATTATCCATGGAATTCGAAGAGCCTAATAAACATAACAAGGGAAACAAAAATGGAATTCGAAGTATCAAAACACTACCCATAAACCCAAGTGACCTCAAAACCCGAAATTCAAACCATCTGAACACTACCCAAAACCGAAAAACCACAAACCCAAATCCAACCAAGTCTCCCAAACAAAACAACAAACAGTGGACAAGCATATCCAACCTTCTCCACATCCAAGTTTGGGTCCCCTATAACGAGTCTTAGTCCTCAAGAACTCCAACAAGGTGGTGGAAGGGTCAACAGTGGAGAGCTCAAACCTCTCTCCATTGACAGCAAACACCAAACTCTTCTTTTCCATAACCAAACACTTGGTTCTGTTCTTGTTCTGGCAAGTGAGAATAACATAGGGTGATATTTGGTGGGGGGTTTAGACGACGACCCATTGATCCTAAAGCAATCAACGTTAAAAAAACAGACAAAATATGGGAAGTAAACAACTCCAATTCTTTTCTTGGGATCGCTTTCAGTCTCTGACTTTCCTCTTTCGTTTAGGGAACTACTAAACGTCGCCCCAAAACTACTTAAATCGCCCCTTGAAATTACCAAATTGCCCTTAACAATATATTTAATACCCATATCGTCCCGTGTCTATAAATAAGGCATATGGTCTTGTATATTCATAATTTATCAGTAAAAACACCACGAAAATGTCTAACGAGGGTGATGCATCGGGTGAGGTAAGCCTGGCGCGGGGCAAATTTTGGGCCGAGCGTCTGCATTAGACGCCTCCCCCATGGTGAGGGCGTCTGCGTAGGACGCCCTCCCCATGGACTAGGCGTCTAACGCAGACGCCTCCCCCATGGGATAGGCGTCTTATGTAGACGTCCTCCCCATGGGTAAGGCGTCTGTAGTAGACGCCCTTCCCTTCGGTCAGGCGTCCTACGCAGACGCCTTACCGTTGGGGAAGGCGTTTAACACAGACGCCCCATCCATGGGGCAGGCGCGTAACACAGACGCCTTTTTTTTTTTTTTTTGATTTTGATTTTGTTTTTTTATTTTCGACATTATTTTTGAAATTTTTTAATTTCTAATTTATTTTTTAATTTTTTTTAATTTTGATTTTATTTTTGTAGGTTCCAGATTTCGGTGGTGATGGAGTGGATTACAGTGAGTTATTTCAAACTACACAAATCTTTGCAACAATCGATGAAGCATGTAAATGGGCCAAACAAGTAGCTATCGGAGTTGGGTTTTTTTTGGTCGTGTCGTCGTACAAAACAAGATCAGATAGTCGGATGGATTGTTATTTGAGATGCGACCGGCGAAATCAAATGGAGTCTCGGGATATGGATACTGCACTTCGAAGAAACACCAAAAGAAAGGGTTGCGGTTGCCGTTTCTTAATAAAAGTGGTGGAGCGACGAGATCGTGATGGATGGGTTTTGGTTTTTAATAGTGCTCACGGACATCACAACCACAGACTGGCAGTTTATCCAGAGGGTCATCGTCAAATTAGTGGTCTAAGTTCTGGGGCGAAGAAGATTGTTCGTGATATGACAGAGGCGCAAGCAAAACCACGGAACATCTTGAAGGCAGTAAAAGAAAAATTCCCGGAGGACAATCCAAATCAAAGGCATATTTATAATTTCAGAGATTACATGAGGAGGACAAAATCTGAAGATCGGAATCCCGTCCAGCAGTTTCTCTACCAAGCAGTGCAGTGTGAGTACTTACATTGGATTATGGCGGATCCAGAAACTGATGTCGTCACTCACGCTTTTTTGGCACATCCGACGTCAGTCCAGTTGTTGCGGACATATCCTTTCGTTATCTGCATGGATTCGACTTACAAGACGAACAAGTATAAGATGCCTTTGTTCGAAATGATTGGGGTCACACCAGCAAACATGAATTTCCTTATTGGATATGCGATTTTGATGGATGAATCTTACTCCAGTTATTTGTGGGTGATGGAGAAGTTGAGAGATCTGTTATTGGGGACTGTCAGCCCGACTGCAATAATAACAGACCGGGAGTTAGGCCTTATGCGACCAGTGAGAGAGGTTTTTCCAGACTCTGCTCATTTACTCTGCACATGGCACATCAACAAAGACGTATTGAATTACGCGTACCACGTATTCGGCAAGAATAAGGAGATGGCAGAGACTTTGAGGCGTGGAAGATGGAGGAAGATCATGCTTTCTACTTCAGAAGCCGAGTATGATAGAGCTGTGTATGCTCTGAAAGATTTGTATAGATCGTGGCCGGCTATCACGGAGTATCTGGACACCACGTGGTTAGTGCATAAAGAAAAGTTTGTGCTGAATTGGACGAACAAAGTCCTTCATTTTGGGAACACCACGAATTGTAGGGTCGAAAGTGCTCATTCGGCTCTAAAAGAGTGGATTTCTACATCGACTGCAGCTCTGGACACTCTTTTCGAGCGCGTCAACGCGGCTACTGAAATGCAGCTGACGAATATTCGAAACTTTCTTGAAGACTCGAGACGGCGAAATTTGACTAATTTCGGACATTCTCTATATCGTCACATAAATGGTAGAGTTTCGCATCACTGTTTGCAGTTGCTGAGTCAGGAGGTGAAGAGAATGCAACAGTTAGATGATGAAGTTGAATATCGTTGCGAGTGCGCTTTTCTGACTTCTCATGGGATACCTTGCGCATGTACCATCCGTGGATGTCTTGAATCAGAAAACGGAATTTACTTAGAGCAGATTCATTCGTTCTGGAGGACACTTGTCATTGGGGAAGGAGCCGGGAACGCAGAGTTTGTGTCTCAGGCAGCTCAAGACGCCGAACATTTTCGCAGTCTGGTTGATGAGATTGCAGGAAGTGACCCTACCGTAATTCGATCTGCCTCTCGGGTTTTATTCGAGCAGCTACACCCCGAACATTCGAATTTGAAAGAGCCTGCAGTAAAAACAAAGCTACGAGGTCGACCAAGGGGAAAGTCGACACGACGGGACCCTAGTGCGTTTGAGTATGCAGAGCGAGGTAGTGGTCGATCTTCAGGTAGTGGGAGTAGAGGTCGTGGTCGTTCTTCCGGTAGTGGAAGCAAAGGTCGTGGTCGATCTTCTGGTTCTTCGTCAGTGAGAGGAGGATCAGGTATACCATCCTTACATTTATTATTATTATTATTTTGTTATTTATTTCAGTAAATATGTATCTTTTGTTATTATATCTAACTGTATTTTTTGTTCATATTGTAGTGACTGGGCGGGCTGACGTAGACGACTTCCCATATGGAGAAACTAGGAATGACGCTCCCATCTAAAGGACCACCAGGCGTCATACTGCTCACGATCCAAGAATCGTCCTGGACCCTCTTCTTCTTCTGAGCGCGGGGATCAACAGTGCACGAGCTCGAATCCCCGGCCGTAAACCTCCCACCCCTACCCTTCCGCACCATCCATCCGGCGGAAGTAGAAGTACCCGCTCGACCACGTCCTCCGCTATAATCCCCCTGCCTCTCCACCTCCGGCCGCACATCATACGGGCCATCATCGTCGCTCTCGTCGTCGAAACTATCTACATGCTCATCATCGAAGGAATCATCCTCCTCCTCACGACGACGTAATGCCTCCCTCTCCCTCCTGACCGAAGCAGATATCCCCCGTCTACGTGGATGACGCGGTGCTGAATCATCCTCTAAAGAACGGAAGGCGTGTAATGGTATCGACTTGCCTCTCCCTCCACTGTGACCCGATGACTATTTATTGAAATTTTAAATACAAATTTGTTAAATTTGTTAAACTAAATTATCATATTTATCAAAATTGTTAAACTAAATCAAAATTTGTTAAACTTAATTATCAAAATTGTTAAACTAAATCAAAATTTGTTAAACTAAATTAAAACAATATATAAACTAAATCAAAATTTGTTAAAACTAAATATCACAAATGTTAAACTTAAAAAGAATTTGTTAAATTAATTTTTTTGATTTATCACTATTTATTAAAGTAATTATGATATTTATTAATTAAAAAAACAAAAAAGGCGGAGGCGTCTGCGAGAGACGCCTCCCGCAAGGTGGAGGCGTCTGTCGGAGACGCCTCCTCCTACGGGGAGACGTCTGCGGAAGACGTCTCCCCCATCGGGGAGACGTCTTCCGCAGACGTCTCCCGCTTCGGGTCGGCGTCCGAGGGAAACGCCCCCCGCATGGGTCGGGCGTCCTCGGAAGCCGCTCCCCCCATAGGGGGAGCGGCTTCCTCGGACGCCCGCCCCATGCGGGGGGCGTCTCCCTCGGACGCCGACGACTTTTTTTTTTTTTTTTTTTTTTTTTAAAACAAATAAATAACGTAATGTTACCTCATACGGGTACACCGGGGGAACTGCTGGCTGCTTCCCTGGCCTCCGAGACATTCGTAATCTTGTGTAGTAGGTATAGGAAGAGAAAGTTTTGAAAAAAGAGTGAAATTGTGAGATATATAAGCAAAAATAGGAGGAAGGGCAATTTGGTAATTTCAAGGGGCGATTTAAGTAATTTTGGGGCGATGTTTAGCAGTTCAGTTCGTTTATCTGGAAAGTGCAAAGTTGAGAAATTTCTTTTGGGTCATTTGCATTTTATCCCTTATACTATATTTGTTCATAATTACATTTGTTTTATCCTTTGGGAACTACTATTCGTCGTCGGAAAATTACTTAAATTGCCCCAACAATTATCATTTTGCCTTTCACAATTCATTTAATACATATTTCGTGTTGTGTCTTAAAACAAGGTTTTTATCTCAGTTTTCCTCACATCCTCAGTACCAACACCACGAAAATGTCTGACGAAACGCCTAGATCTGGTGAGGTAAGTGAGACGAATTTTTTTTGGCTCAAGCGTCTGTCTAAGCCGTCTCCCCCAAGGATGGTGCGTCTGGCTGGGACGCCTCCTCCTTGGCAGGGGAGGCTTAACCAGACCCAATCCATGAAGGTGGCGACTAAGTCAGGCGCCCCATCATTGGATGAGGTGCTTGGCTTAGTCGCCTCCTCCATGGATGGGGCGTCCCATCCAGACGTCCCAATTATTATTATTTTGATTTTTAGTTTATTTATTTTGTGTTATTTTAAATTATTTCAGATTCCGTTGCAAGATTTTGGTGGTGATGGAGTATATTACAGTGAACTTTTTGATAGTAAACAAGTATTTACAACAATCGAGGAAGCGTGTAAATGGGTGAAACAAGTTGTCATCGAAGTCGATTTTTTTGGTAATATCATCCTACAAATCAAAAGCAGATAATCAGACTGATTGTTATCTGAGATGTGATCGCAGAAATGAAATTGATTCTCGTGATACGAATATTGCACTACGGAAGAACACGAAAAGAAAAGGTTGCGGTTGTCATTTTTTGTAAAGGGAGTCGAGCGACCAGATCGTGATGGACGAGTCGTTTCTAATAGTACTAATGGACAACACAACCATAGACTTGCAGTTTATCCAGAGGGTCACCGACAGATCAGCGGTTACAAACTGGTCACCTCGACCCTTCCTAATGACCCACTCAGCCAAAGGACTACAATGTCGGCTCAGTCCTCGACCATACTGCTGTCTCACCTCTTCCTACGGCTCCAAGTCATACCGACCCCATCGTCACTCTCGTCGTCACTCCCCACCTCATCTGAATCATTCTCGTCGTTGAAAGAATCCTCAGGTGTTTGATGACGACGTAAAATATATCTCTCCCCTAACTGAAGCAGAAATACCTCGTCTACGTGGATGACGGGGACCTGACTCATCTGCTAAACTATGTACATCGCGTAAGAGAATTGATTTCCATTTTCCTCCACGGTAACCCGATGACTATTAATTCAATTTTAGAAATAAAAAATTCGTTAATGGATTTACAAATTGATCATAAAACCAATTATAATAATTAATCAATTTAACTAATTACTAAACTAATTATTAACTTAATATTCAATTTATTTAGCAATTATCACAATTTATAATCAAATTAAATATATAAAAAAATTCTGGAAAAATGAAGGGGCGTCTGCCGAGGGGGGGCTCCGGCGGGCGCCCCCCAGTTGGGGTCGGGCGTCTCCCGCGAACGCCCGACCCAATTTTTTTTATTTTTTTTAAAATATACAAAAAATAAACAAGACATTTTACCAGATTCGAGTAGACCGGGGCATCTGCTGGCTCTTTTCCGAACCCCCGAGACATGTTTTTGGGTGAATATGAGTGTAATATGAGGAGAGAGTGGTGTTAGGAGATTGAAATGAAGAGTTATATAAGTAGAAAGGACAAAAGTGCAAAATGGTAATTCACACGGGCGATTTACGTAGTTTTCCGGCAATGAATAACAGTTTCGTATCCTTTTTGAACTGCTAAACGTCGTCCGTGAATTACTTAAATCGCCCTCACCAATTACCATTTTATTATTCTCCTATTTTTACTTATTTTTCTCCTAATAGGCTCTCCCATGTTCATACTACAACAAAAAATAACCATGAAAAATAAAATCGGAGTATGAATGCGGGGGTGGCAGGGGGTGACATGTTTTTTTGTTTCGACACTCTATTATTGTACTTTAGATATTCATCCATTTACCGGTTTATTTACGTTTGTGTTTTTTTCCATCCTGTCACCACTGAAATCTTGCAATGGAACCTGAAATAATTTGAAATAACACATCATATAAAATTAAAATTAAGAATTTAAAAAATAGGGGCGTCTGGCTAGCCAGACGTGCGCCCCCAATGAGGGAGGTGTTTTTTCCAGAAGTCCCGACTATTTTTTTTTGATAACTAATCCCGCAGGATTCAGAAATTTTGTTAGACTTTTTTCCTTACGTTCCTTGGTCTTAGAAACCTTATTTTAATAGACGGGACGAAATGAGTATTAAATGAAATATGAATGACAAAATAATAATTGACGTTGACGATTTAAGTAATTCGCGGACGACGAATAGTAATTTCCTATGATTTTGTAGGGTGGGTCATAGATATGCATGTAACAATAACTTCCAATGAAAAACATGGTTTCACAGTTTTGTCAGGAGGCATGCCATGTTATGTATTCTTGTCATTAATTTTTTTTCTTGTGACTTATTTGCGTATAAGCCCCTTCAAATGGAATGTAATAAATGTTGAAGTTTCTTTCTTTAACTTAATAATATGTTGTCCTATTTTTGTTTGCCTTCTAAAACAAAGTGCTTTGTTTCTTCTTTTTCAATCTACCACCTACCCATTTGTCACTCAAGGGTCGTGGGCGGATCAAAATCTTGATCAGACATATTATATGTGATGGCACCCATATACCTCATTGTTCATAAAAGTCTTAAAAAATATCAACAACAACTAAACATAAAACATAAGCTACAAATAATGATTTTTTTAATCTAACCAAGCGATTTCTCAACGGTCCCCACCTATATATCTAATCTAACACATGCTCAACTAAATTATACATATATATTTTGCCTCCACATAATCACCCTAGCTACCCTCCTAGTGCGTTAATAAGATGTATAACATAGTAATTGGTATGAGTTCGAGAAGTTGGAATTTCCATGTCAATCTCTTATAAATGAAAACAGTATTCTTTGCTTGTACGTCTTCCATGAGTAGTACGTACCAATTAATTTCCCTGTTAAGCTTCTAATTATAATGACATCAAGATGACCTATTCTGAGACTTGTTTCCACAAGTGTTGACTGGCTTGTTAATTTCAAATAATTTTTTCAAAGATGAGGAATCTACAACTTTTAAATTTCTCTCACATCAATTTACCATTGTTAATTAATTATAACTTAAAATTTTAACCTGGATTAGAAAATCTATACCGTAGTGGATCCGTCCTTTTTTTTTCTTCTTCAAAATATTGTGAAGCTATTCAAGTTGTGGTCAGCATGAATAGTTGAATACATGATGTGTCGAGTTGTATTTTTTGATACAGTAAGAAGACCAAAATGTGAAGAATCTAACTTGATTAATATTGTAATTGAGTACGTAGTAGGTAATGAACAAGATGCTAACGTGAACAATCACATCGATAAATAATATTTTATACATGATTGGCGTGTGATAATGATTTCCACCATTTTTGGTCATGCATGAGATGACAAATCTAAATTAATTAATAAGTATATTAGCTTCCAATGAAAAGTAGATGAGGGTGTCATAGTTGGTGGTTCAATAATTAATTGAAGATTAATAATGCTCCCATATATTATAGTTGTAGATGAGGTTGGATAACTTAATTGAAGATTAAGTTCCCATATATTATTAGTTTTGATGCGATGATGGGAAAACAAAAATGTGAATATTCTAACTTAATTGTACGTTGTTGTAATTTAAAAGCAGGTATTGAAAATTCAACGACTACGTCTACAACATGAGAATGTGAAGAACCACACTATAGGGTTTGACACTTTGACCTCGACAGAATTCAGACCACCGATGAAAAAAATGTTGTACGCACAATTTATGGTCTATTCCATCTCAAAACACCAAATGATATACAAAATAATGGAGCTTACTTGTGACCATCATATCAATCCCATTAAAAAACTTATAGATATGATTTTCTACCCATTTAAAGTTCAAACCAATAACTCAATGGTCATATCTGCTACGATTTCTCAATGGTTAGACTGAAAGTGACAGATGCAAGCAAATCCACAACCACAGATCCACAGGTAATTAATCTGGTCAAAATTGGTAATGGATTGTCCACTTCCTCCGCAACCATATATTCTTCTGCTCCTGTGTTTCTGAGTTTAAAGTACATCACACTTGAGAAATTAAGATGGCTCACAATCGCATTGCTACAGTATGGATACAATGCATGAAGTTATCCAACCGACTCCTGGTCTACAACCTTACACACTGATTAACAAACCCATTTTCATATTTAAGTAGTTTTGGAGCAGCCATTAGGGGGGGATCAATTACGCAAAACCAATCAAAAGTTTTATTCTTTCTACGAGGAAAGGCTCAAAGGGAGTCTCCCTTTGCTGCTCCCCCGTCGGACTCGTTCACTGGAAATAAGCTAGTCATCGTCGTCAAGTACGCTCCTGCGCCTTTGAATCTGAAGTTACACAAAAATATATCATAACAATTTACAAGCAATGGCATAAAGATCCATAACATCATTATCCGAGCCACAAGAAACAGTATGAAATTGTTTTAGTCCTTTCTTGACCACAACATTAAACTGAAATCTACTGATCGGAAACTTACGGTGACTTTAGTTTGTTTCGAAGTCTGGGTGTTTATCTGCTCGAGGAGTGAGATTAGCTTTTCTTCTGACACCTGAAATGAACAAAAGGATGGTAAGCATCATGCAAAAGGTAGTAGCCATTCAATGAAATTTGTTTACAAGGTCTTACTTTCTCAGTTATCTGGCCCATCTGTGCAGACCTGATAACAACATCTTCTACTCCCCTTGCCTTGTCAGGCTTCACCAGAGCTATTCGAGCAACTGTTTTAGCAGTTAAAGAAAATGATTATTTATGGAAAAGTTAGTTCAACATGAGACAATTTTTCTTCAAAACGCCGTTGGAGATTGAAACAGTGCCAGGAAAGGTAATGTGAAGTTGCTATTATTGGTTTTATACAACAGCACTAGGAGTATTACAAATAATGATTTAAATTTTGAAACGTTCAGATACGAGAAAGTGGGTTTTTTTTGTCGGTAGATACAAGAAAGGTTGTTTAAAAAATTAACCAACAAGATTTGAACGTCTAATTGCTTAAGGAAATGTTCATCAATGCATGAACATTTTTAAATTCTAACTTTGGTGTTAAGCGTTGTATTACACTTAGTCACCAACACATACAACATTTAAGTAAAAGAACTTCAAGAATGACGAAGACAGTAAGAATTATTAGGGATGTAGAGCAGAAGAAATTTATATTTCAGATCAGTGCTAATGGCTACAGAAGATTCATACTGACGAAGAGGCAATGAAATAAGTGAAGTATGATGTGAATGTTAAAGAGCAAAAGTCCACAATATTTTGTGGAACATAATAGCTGACTACACCCTGAACTGATACATTATCAATCTTTAGCATCAGATATTGAAAAGATAAGGATGTGTCGTCGACCTCTCGTCAACTTTCAATTTTTAACAAATCATTGTGATGATCCAATTCCAACATAGCTACTAAGTATGAAAGTAAGATAGATTCAACTAAAACGTATCTTTTCTAATGCTTTGAAAGAGCAAGGTGGCAGTTTAAACATTAAACGATGTAGACTACCAAAAAGATAATCATGGAACATATTCTACAAGCTTAACATGTAATGGAGTGCTATTTCTGACAACTAGAAAACCAAAATAACATCCAATAAACAATAGGTAATTTATAAAGTCGTCACAAGAATATAGATCTTTAATAATAGGTGGGGACGTGCATAATACAAGTAAATAACCATCATCCAAACTCTAAGGAGTAAGTTCAAATGAGCCATCACATAACATCCAAAAAACATAATGTCATGAAACACAAACATCAACATCATTACCCAGTACCTCAAAAGAGGCTCCCGCCTAGGTAGGGTAAGAGGGGTCAAATGTACAGAGTCGTACACCCCCAATGCCAATTAGAGAGATTGTTTCAATTTGATGGTAGACGCAAAGCACAACCGACCATCTATAATTTCACCAATAAATAAATGCAAACAGTTTGAGTGATAGTTTTGATTTAGTCCATGATAACCTGAATGTCATTAAACATAAATGCAATTACGCAGGGCTGGAAAATGAATAGGAAAAGTAAATAATCAGACTTACTCCTTTCTCTTGCTTCCGAAGATAGGATCTGACTAAGCATCAACTGCCTACGTTCCTCCGCTTCCCTGAAGAAGAAAAAGTTGGTTATTAGACCAAAACATAAATTCACATGACCTCAAAAACAAGGTAAGTTTCCTATCACATAACATTAAACTCAAATGTGTTTTACAAAGCAGAGATGGTCAAATGGAAAGAACAAAATCCAACCTCTTCGCATCTTCTTGAGCACCCTGCTGCTCAGGAGTCTGTTGCTGCTTCCCCTACAAGAACAAAAACAGAAAAAGAACATGAGAAACAAACTTCGATGAATTCGCAAAGGGAAAAGGTAAAAGATGAAGTTGAGATACTCCTCCATGCTGCGCCATGAGCTCCTGCATCCTCCTCTTCCTGATGGCCTCCAATTCCGGATCCTCCTTAAATCACAACACCAAAGCTTTAACTATTTTTAAGCAACAAAACACTTAAAAAAGGGGCAAATTTTCTCGAACCCACAAAAATCCGAAGCTCAAATTGCAAACCAAAGACGACCCAAATCGAAAGATGAGATTTTGGGAGGAAAAATCGAAGAAAAACTCAAATTCCCCAAACACACGCTGATCTCACCATAAACTTGACCGAAAACGAGAGCGAAAAAAAGTTTTTTTTTCTCCGGAAACAACACTACGACCTCAAGTCAAGTTAGAAGAAGTAAAGAAATTTGAAGCGGAAAAGTACCATTGATCGGTGAGTCAGAGCAGCAAAGACGATCGAATTAGGTTTTCGATCACCCAAATAAAGCGAACAAACATTCCAGTTCCAGCGAATATATTATTAGATTCTCCATGATCTGTTTAGATGGTGGTTGGATCCGATTAATAATAATCGGATCGTCCGGTAACAAGCAAGGGTAAAACGGTAACTTGGATGTTTGATACTCTTACTTATTTGAAGGATATCTTTTCTTTATTTTTATTGACTTCCTTCTTATTTCAATTTTAGTTAATTGCTTGAGACATCATTTCGCTAATTTAGATGGAAGCTTAACGAGAAGGAGAAAAATAGAGTTGATTCAACATTCACACATACACTTCGAGAAATCGAGAGTAACTAAGGAAATGATGTTTAGTTGGGCAAAATTTGAAAATTTTAGTTTAGCAATTTTTTTACCTTTGACAAAGTTTATTATCCAAGCAAAGAAAATCTTCTTTCTTCTTCCTAATCATCCAAACCAGATAGGAAAATTAAGAATCTTACTTTTCTCATGATGTATACATTTTCACATTTGTTTTTTTACAGACCATGTCACAGACAAGCCATACAACTTGTTGTTCACACGTATAAACTTACTGAAGTGCTATTCGTCGCCGTAAAACTACTTAAATCGCTCGTAAGATTACAATTTTGCCCCTCTACCTTTTCTACTAATATAACTCCTCATTTCACTCTTTTAACACAACTTTCTCTTCATATCACTCTTCTATTCCCCACATAAAATGTCTCGGAGGTCAGGAAAAAAACCAGCGGAGACCCCTGACTACTCACATCTGGTAAATTACCTTGTTTATTTCAATTAATTTAAAAAAAACATTTTTGAGTCGAACGGTCGCGGGAGACGCCCGACCCAACGATCGGGCGATCGCATGTTTTCCTGCATCGACATGTCGTTGATTTCGGCATTCGTGGAGCGGTGGCAGCCTGACACCAACACTTTCCACTTGTCGTTCGGAGAGATGACGATCATGTTGCATGACGTTTTTCAGATTCTTCACATTCCTGTTGAGGGTCCCATGGTCAGTGCGCAGGCGCCGACATCTGAGCTGAAGTTATATGTATCTGAGTTGCTGGGTGTCAGCCTTGAGTATCTTGGGCGGGATAGCTCATTTTGGAGTGGCGGTGGTGTTAGTATCGACGCTGTGGACGAGTGTTGCAGACGGGGGCGGCCACCACGGACTGAGGATACGCAGATGACTGCTTATTTCTTCTTACTGCTAGGCTGCGTATTGTTTGTCGACAAGAGCGGTTCCAGACTGAGACCACGCGACTTATTGGAGGCGAGGGACCCAGATACCATTGCTGATTACTCATGGGGGTCGGCGACGTTGGCATATCTGTATCGCCAGCTGGGCATATCTAGTCGTGTTGATCCGTCTGTGAATCAGAAAGCATGACTCTCCTCCATCTTCCACGTCTAAAACTCTCTGCAAGTTGCTTCTCCTTGCCGAATACGTGGTATGCGTAGTTGTACACGTCTTTGTTGATATGCCAGGTGCATAGTAAATGAGCTGACTCAGGAAAAACCTCTGCCACTGGTCGCATCAGACCCATCTCCCGGTCCGTAATTATTTTTGTCGGGCTAACAATATCCAATAACAGATCTCGCAACCTCTCCAACACCCACCGGTAACTAGACTCGGTCTCATCCTGCAAAATCGCATATCCGACGAGGAAATTCATATTTGTTGGAGTAACCCCAACCATCTTAAACAAAGACATTTTGTACTTGTTCGTCTTATACGTCGAATCCATACAGATCACGAATGGGTATGTACGCAACAACTGAACTGAAGTCGGATGTGCCAAAAATGCGTGAGTCAAGACATTAGTTTCTTCATCTGCCACAATCCAATGCAAATACTTATGCTGCACTGCCTTTCTGAGAAACTGCTGCGCGGGATTCCTGTCTTCAGATTTCGTCCTCCTCATGTACTCTCTGAAGTTGTAAATATGCATTTCATTAGGATTATCGTCCGGAAATTTCTTATTTACCGCCAACAAAATGTTACGGGGCCTTGTTTGTGCCTCTGTCATATCCCGAACAATTTGCTATGCCCCAGCACTAAGTCCGCTGACCTGTCGGTGACCCTCTGAATAAACTGTCAATGGATGGTTGTGCTGCCCAAACATGCTACTAGAAACAATAACTCATCCATCACGATCTCGTCGTTCCACCACTTTTACCAAAAACCGACAACCGCAACCTTTTCTTTTCGTATTCTTTCGCAGTGCAATACTCGTATCACGAGAACTCATCTCACGTCTGCGATCACATCTGAGGTAACAATCCATCCGGTTATCTGCTTTCGGTTTGTATGATGATATAACCAAAAAAAATCTGACTCTTGTTGCAACTTGTTTAGCACATTTACAACCTTCCTCGATTGTTGTAAATATTTCTTTACTGTCAAAAAGCTCAATGTAATCTACTCCATCACCACCGAAATCTTGCAACGGAACCTGAAAAATTTGAATTTAGCAGAAAATTAAAAAAAACGGGCAGGACGCCTGCACAAAGGTGGAGGCGTCTGTCTAAACCGCCTCCACCTATGGTGCAAACGCCTCCACTTTGGTGGAGGAACGCCTCCACTTTGGTGGAGGCGGTTTAGCCAGACGCCCGAGTCGTAAAAAAAATTTCACCCCCGTTACCCCGCCGGAATCAGGTGTTTCGCCAGACATTTTCGTGGTGTTGGTACTAGGAATGTGAGTAAAACTGAGTCAAACACCTTATTTAAAGACACAAGACGAAATCGATATTAATTGATTTGTTAAGGGCAAAAAGGTCATTTTTAGGACGATTTAAGTAGTTTTCCGACGACGAATAGTAGTTCCCTAAACTTAATCAGTTCGGACAAGTCTGACGGAGTAGCTTGAATTTTGATACATCTCAATTCCCAGTAAACAAGCCAACAACAAATGTAACTAAAAATAATAACAATAACAATAATAATTTCACTTGCATGCTAAAAATCCTCTGCCAACAAACAGATATGGTCATTGTGACAAGGCATCCAAAACTTGACATGAACAACTGAATGGCACAAAACCAACAAAAAATGGCTAATATGATTAATCCGTAATGATGAGCAAATGAGCACGATTTAACTTGGTGGGCTCGAAATGTTCTTCGCTCAAAACCAGAATTGTTATTATGATACAAAATTTATATGCTTCCCTTCCCGGACCAGTGGCTTCATTCCCCTCCACAACTTCCCATCTCCAATTCTGCATTACTTGGACTGGAGAGCATCATGGACATGATTGCAGTTACCGCAAGCAATCATCATGTCTGAGCCTGTAGGATCATGGGCGGAGAAATTAACAGACGAAACAATTGATTTTAGAATAATTTCAGCAGCACTAGTGAGTAAAAGTGATCGAAATAGATGCAAATCTGATTTACTATCAACATATGAATGTAGACGAATAATGCTTCAGATCTTTTGCAGATAACATTTCTCTTCCACATAAAAGATGGGGAGGACAATGGCCTATACATCCACGTTCATTCATAAAGCATAAACATAATGGTTCATAACATAAATATAATATGCAATACAGCTAAAAAAGAAACAAAATAGTAATAGTGAGTGGTGATAGTGTCATCACGTTGTAGAATGAAAACCTTATAAACCACAAAAGGGTGATTTATGAGGTCATGTTTCAGGTGTCATTCATACTTCAAGATCAAAATACCAAAAACAATTTCAACAAACTTAACATCCAAACATTTGTTTATGATGCATTCAAACTGTCCACTGAGACACTACAAATTTAGAAATTACTTTTGTCAAATATGGATAAAAAATATCCAAAGATGCATCTTTCTGTTGGGAGGGGGATCTAAGATGCACTAACACGACTAAGGATTACACGCACCACAAATATAGAATATTGATTGCGAAAATTAACTTCGGTCTCTCTCTCAATCTCAATGCAACAAGTAAACACGAATAAGATAGAAATAACAAGCAATCACACAACACACATGAAGCAAACCACGACACACACGATTTTACAAGGTTCGGCAAGATGCCTACGTCATTGGGGGATCTCCTGCGGGTTTCCTTTCCTTGAAGCTCTTCTCCAACAAGAAAAGTCTCCGAGATTACAAACGATTGAAAGCAATATGTCTCCCAAAGCACTCTAGATCTCTCTCTAGCCTAATCTCTCTCAGAGAAATAAGTATTGTATGTTGTGTTACAAAATTAAGGCAAAAATCTTACTTATAATGGGCTAAAATCGTACAGTAAATCATTCAGATCATGCATAACTGTCGGAAAACGATCGACCGGAATTCTCCATTGGTCGACCGGTTTTCGGTTAGTTCGCGTAACTACCATTAATCGGTCGACCGCTCACCCCGAGCCGTTCGACCGTTCCACGCTTCTGTGCAACGCCTGAAGCTCTTGGACGTTTTCGGTCAACCGCGTGTCCAACACCGGTCGACCGATTTGCATGCTGATTTTCATCTTGCAGCTACTGTTGCTTTTCGGTCGACCGTGTACCCAACACTGGTCGACCGAATCTCGATCAATCCTGAGCTCTAAATCTCCTGACGTTTTTCGGTCGACCGTGTTCCCAGAATTGGTCGACCGATCCTGATTTGATCCGAGCCCCTGTAGCTCTTGGAGTTATTCGATCGACCGATTCTCCCAATTTTCCTGTACTTAACAATTCTATAAACCAATTCCAACACTTTCCGCGTATTTAGATGTTGAGGCATACTACACTTCAAGAGCAAGCATATGTTGAGAGGGAGGCATCAATGATCAATCACTCCAGTGTGAAATTGATGTTCACCATCATCAACAGATGACCAGAATAGTAGAAGCAGGGAAGCTTGAAAGTAAAAGCTTACGCACATGCATTTGATCTTCATACGGGAAAATAAAATGAAGTAATTTGAACAGACGGAAAGTGAACGTCAAATCCCAAATAACACTCAGCATCGATTAACAATTATAAGACACCAGCAGAAGAAAGGTCATAAACATGACAACAACCTCCAACTACATTCGTCCAAGCCTTGCCTTAGAAGACCCAAGCTTAATATCTACCATAAAGATCAGTGAAGATACTTAACCCACAATCTCAAGAAAAACACTACTTTGTGGCTTCGGCAAACAATAGCAGATGAAAGCTCCAATAGGACCAATACTTACCCACAACAACCAATAAAACTTCATAGTTCATTCTGTAAACTCCAATCCCAAGTGAACACCACATTTAGTTTGCTTAAATCCTAGGAGACACAAGATTTCATTTTTCTCCAAACAGGACAAATAAAGGTTAAATTTTTAGTATAGAGTATAGATCTTGAGAAGAAAAAACCTCACTATGTGCTTAAACTCAGCGAGATCAAGACTTCATTTTCAGCTATCATAACAAATAGAGCTCCCAACATTTAGTTCATCCTCAGAATACAATCAAAACAGTGTCATCAACTCAACCCCCTAGCGAACAAAGTTTAATGTTAACCATCATCATGTCAAAAACAAACTCCAAACCCCATTTTTATTTTACCCTATCGATCAAAAAAAGCCCACACATAACGTACAAACCACATTTTCTGATTAAACCTAAGCATATCCAAATTCTAACTTTGAAACATTAAAGACCAATAAAAGTTCCAACATTTAGTTTAGCTGCACACAACAACCAAAAACCACATATCTGTTCAAACCTTGGAAAATCCAAACAGTCAAACACTAATGCATCTCAAAGTTCAAATTCAGCCCAACACCTCTAGAAAACCTCTAGCAAGACGCCAAGAACCTCATTGTCTGCTCAAAGCATGGTAGATCCTAGTCTTTATTTTTATCCATCACTACCAATACAGCCGAGTTTTTAACCCAAAAAAATTAAAAAAAAATCATTTTCTAACTAAACCCTAAAATCCCATTTTTTTTAAAACTATAACAAAAAAACTTTAACATTTATTTCAGCTACACCTTTCATTCAACCAAAAAAAACCACAATTTCTGCTACATGTAGTCGAAAGCCACATTTCAACCAAAAATACCAAGTTTCACTTAAACCCTCAAATCCCATCTCAACACCACAAGAAACAAAGCCGCAACCTCTGATTTGAGGGCAAAGATTCGATCTTTAAGAGAAAAAAGTGTCGGACAAGCAAAGCAAAGCATCAAAAACTGTAAAAGAAAGTATTTTTATGGTGTTTTGGGAAGCTCACCACTTGGGCCTTTCTCTCTTACTCGAGGAAGCACCGTTTGAGGAGCGGCGAAAGAGGAAGTGGAAGAGAAGAAGCATTGTGGAATGGAATGGGAACCCTAACGGAAGGAAGGAAAAGGATTTTGGATTTTGAGGTTCTGGGGAGAATCCCAAGAAAGGTGGGAGCGGAGTGGAGTGGAATGGGATCATCAGACTTTCTGCTTTTCTTCCTTTTTTGCGCTTTCAACCCTGTTTTTTTCTTCCTTTATTTGTTTTTGCCAGTGGGTTATTGTCATCCCCACTTCACGTTGATTATTTCGTCACGTTCTAATCACCAAAAAAACTACATTACAGAGGTTGTTTTTACCTAGGACATGTTGAACCAAATCAAAGAAGCACGCATACATTTGAGGTTATTTTGTTATGGTTATGAGAGTGGAAACTTTTGAGGTTATTTTGTTATGGTTATGAGAGTGGAAACGGAACCTCCTGATCTCACTCTCATCCGATTAGTGACTAAGTAAGCTAAAACACATGTTATGTAACTTATATCGAATCTTCGTTACAATTGTATGAATCAACTAAGTTAGTTTTCATTATTATTTTTTCATTTTTTTTATTTCGAGATGTTGTTTTTAACTAAAACATGTTACGCTAACGACGGGTCGATCGGAAATCTCACTTCCCGATGAGCGAACCTCGTCGATGAGGTGGTGGGGAATTTATTAGTAGTTTTGTATCAAAATATACTTTAGTAACCCAAAATTTCTAATAAATCTCCAAACCCAAAAACATATTATACTCGACTTCACCATCATCAACAAAAACTCAAATATTAATGTAAAGGGGGATTCAACAGCAACAACTAAAACTCAAATCAAAGGAATAACCCTTATTTTTACAGAAGAAAAGAAACGATGATGCGATCAGTACTGAACGGGAAAAATAACAAATGTAAAAGACATTACCAAGCATAAAAGTTTTATATATGTAAGTCAGGTTTTGTTTTTTTTGTGTCTACGAGAACACAAATATAATATTCGTGCTTGAAGGACGAAACAAGGCAACCTTATGATTCGTTGTTCACATCTTCAGGTGATGTAGTCGCATAATTTGACTCTAGCTGTGCGATTTTTGCATTTAAACTTGCGATTTCTCTGTCCTTTGCCTTGATTTCGTCTGAACCACCACCACCACCACCTTTGGCTTCTTCCAAAGTCTTGTTCTGTTTTGCGGTGGCCTCGACATTCTTTTTCATTCGGCGGATCTCTCGAATGAAATGGTGGATCCGATCAATGATCACCAAGAGGAATAAAGAGTACCCTGCATTCACACAACACAAATGATATTATCAGATAGATAAAACCTGAAACTGAGAAGTCGTAAGTAGTAAAATGTAATCTTTTGTTTGCAAAATAAATATGAAAGAGGGTATTGATGTTTTCAACTCAGGCTTTAAAACATAATATGGGTAGGAGTTGTATTATATGTATTCTTGGTAACTGGATTTCTGTTATGAAATGAAGCAGTGGACATAAATAAAAGAAAGATTTTTAGCAACAATCTAACTAACATGATAAAAAAAAAAAGCATAGTTACCCACCCATAAGCGAGGCCTCGAGGAGGTGTTTACTCATGAGAACCTGATCGGTGGGAGTCAAGACAGTCCCCCTCCCATCCTCCCCAGTGGAATGGGAGATCTTCACAATACTATAACCACTCGAAACAAGAACAACCAAAATGGTGGAGGCGATGGTCCTCACCATCAGAGGCCCCTTTCCGCGCTTAACCCTGTCCAGGCCAAACACGAGGAGCTTACGGAGAGGAGATTTCACCAATAACAGGACCACCACGGCCACCTCGCCCACCAGGAGGCTGAAGAGGAGCTGGATCATCTCTTTTATTTTATTTTATTTTATTTTCTTTTCTTTTCTTTTCAGGGTTGGGTTGGGTTGGGTTTGGTTTGGTTTGGTTTGATTTGGTGGTTGTGGACGAACAAGAACAAAGAACAAGTAAAGGTAGTATGAATGGATGATGAGTTGTTTGTGTACCTTTTCCTGTTTAATTACGTGTTGTTGTGAAAACGACGATCGATTCCTATTCCTATTCGGCTATTCCTATTCGGCTATTCAACTGCCAACTAATCCAATTGACAGGTGTACAATATTGAGAGTCCATGTCTCAACACGTGTATAATATACTGACTGCCTGCCGAATAAATAATAGCCTGAAGTTCCTGATTCCTGTCTCATGCAAGAAATAAGACATTTCCAGGTAATAAAAGTCATAATCCACTTTTCCTAGATTGAACACAATTTGAAGACCTAAATCGGTACTATGCACGCCAATAATATATTTTCCTAATTTGTTCGATTTCATATGATAAGTATTTATTCATATGTTACTTTTTCAAGTTGATGCAATGTATTTGCGTTTGGTTGCTTCTAGAAGAGTGAATATTCACAAAAGACATCCCAAATCCATCCATCTGTCTAAAATCCTTAAAAAACAGACTCCACAAAATTCATTCAGTTCACTGTTCACTTCAATCTATCTATCTATCTATAATCTTCCATTCCATTCCATTCCAACTCCCAACTAAACATCCACAAACACACACACTATTCCACCGCCAAACTAAACAACACATTTTTCTTTCTTTCACACAAAATGCCTTCGGGACGCAAGAAGAGGAATGCTGCGAAGAAAAAGATGGAATCTTCACCGGATTCTTCCACTCCACATGGTTAGATTGATTGATTGATTGAGCTGTGTTGGGTCCCTCCCTCTTCGCTGGATTGGACGCTTTCTCTTGTTTTTCATCTTATACATATGCTTGCTTCTTTTCATTTCAACAAGTGTTGGGTGTCTTCCTTCAAAGATCGCTTCTTTCTGTGTTTTGGGTATTGCTCAAATTTGATCTTTTTAGTGGGTTTTGGTTGTTGGTGGAATTTGATCTTCTTATGGTCTTGATTGATGGGTGTTGGTCAAAATTTGATCTTGTTGGGTTCTGATATTAATTATGTATAGGGTTTTAGTTGTTGGTTGTTGCCCATGATATGGATTATGATATTCTCTTAAGGGTTTTATATTCGATCTTCCTAGTGTTTTAATCATTGGGTATTGACCAAAATATTATCTTTTTAAGGTTTTAATTGCTGGGTATTGGGCAAAATTTGATCTTTTCTTGCTTGCATGTTGAGTTTTGTATATTGGGTGCGGGTCAAAATTGATCTTCTAGGGGTTTTACTTATGGGATGGTGACCAAAATTTGATCTTTCTAGGGTTTCAAGTGTTGGATATTGGCCTTGTTGGGGGGTTTTGTTACTGGGTAGGGACCAAAATTTGATCTCTTTTGGTGTTTGGGTTCCGATGGAAGTGATTTTGTCATAATTTGATCTGTATGGCGTTTTAGTTGTTTTCATCATTTGGTGTTGGCCAAACTTTGTTCTTTTTTATGGTCTTATTATCCGTGTTTTGTGAAAATTTGATCTTTTTAGCCTTGCATGTTGAGCTTTGGATGTTGGGTTTAGGCCAAAATTGATCTTCTAGGGATTTTACTTATCGGGTAGTGACCAAATTTTGATATTTTCAGGGTTTTAGGTGTTGGGTATTGGCCTTCCTGGGGTTATAATTATTGGGTAGTGACCCGAATTTGATCTCTTTAGGGTTGTTGGGTATTGACCTTCTTAGGTTTTAGCCAAAATATGTCTGTCAAGCTTGCCTGTTGAGATTTGGATATCAACCAAAATTTGATCTTTTTGTGTTTGTCGAATCATAATCAGGAAAAACTCAAGGAGAAAAGGGTGGTAGTGAGATCGTGTCACCCATGTCGATGGAAGTTGGCCAATTTAATGAGGAAAGGGGAAAAGAAACCAAGATTAGTAGTGTCAAAGGTGGCAGTCATGATGGCACTAATGAAAACCCCGAGAACGGTCGGGATCATGGTGGAGAAGGGGAAGTAAAGCCAAATGAGGAGAAAGAGGATGAAGAAGCGGAGAATATCAAGCATTCTTCCTCCACTTCATCCTCCAATTCTTCCGCTTTCGTGCCCATTTTGCAACCAGAACTTGTGAGCGTTGAGCACGTAGAGCCCGAGAAGGAGGTGGAAGTTGGAATTTCCGAAGTGGAGGCAATGCCTGTCCATGTTTCCGATGAACCGAAGAAGCCCGTGGAGGAGCCCACTGGATCAATCCAACAAACTGTACCCTTACAAGAGGAGGAGAAAGAAGCAGCAACAATAGTTAGCAATGATGTTCCCGTTGTCGAGAAGGTTGAAACTTCTGCAACAAAGGAACCTTGTCTTAGTGCAAAAGAAGAGAAGCTTGCGAGCTTGTCGAGCAATGCTTCTGCCGAACTGCCTACTGTCGCCAATGCTGAAAATAGAGAAATTGAAACTCAGGTGCAATTCTTGATCGTTTTGTGTCCTTTAAAGATTCATATGATGTGACTCTTTATATTGATCTTCCTGTTTGATTGTGTTAACAGATTGTTCTGCCTCCTCAAGCAACAATTCGGAGGACTTCATGGTTGAGTTGCTGTGGACTATTTGATTGATTTTTAACGAACTCTTGTCGTCAAACAGATAAAATTACTGCAAGTAAGTCTGTCGTTTTGGTCTAATTGTTAAGGAATGATGTTATTGCGAGAACCAACTGAAGTACTTATTCGTTTCTCAGCTGTTTTTTTTTTGATAAAAAGGTGGTTTGTCATTAATAATAAAGTATATTTTAGATGTTATAAGTCACAACATCTAAAACAAATACAAAATTGGTTCCCAGTGATAGGAACAAGAGTCAAAGCTCAAAATTCGTTTCTCAGCTGTTAGACTGTATCGATTGTTATAACCTTATTTTCTTTGACAATTCTGGTTAGTTGTCCTTTTTATTACTCAGCCATCCCATTAAGGAGTAGTACTCATGAATAATATGGCACACTTCGAAACATCAATGCATTTCGGTAGGAATCAAACTGAAAAAGACCCTTCAATTGAAATTGAGACTGCAAAGTGTGAATAATATGACTACATTTTCTGACATGTTATGTGCCTAAGAACTTTGTTCTTTTTCTTTTCTTTTTTTATGGTTGCAGTGAGTGCTATGAAGGATGCAACAGATGAGATACTTGAGTTTGTGGTTGTGATGGATTAGATTTTTTTGGTTTGTTTTGGATTAATGACTCGAGTGAGTGATTTCAGTGGGATGTATGATTTATGGTTTATTATTATGTTGAGAATGAATATTATAATTACATAGGATAGGAAGTCTACATTTGTGTCATGGATTTGCTTGCTTTTTGTTAAACCTCAATGTAAGGCCTTAATTTTGATTAGGTTTGTTATTTTTCGTTATGTAGCATATAACCTCTCCTAATTTCTAAACAATTCTAATTTTGAACCTTCTATTTTATTTTATTCTGTAAAAGTTTTTTCTACAATACTGAAAGTAAATTAAAAGAATATGACTTTTACTTCCAGCATTGAAACTCCATAAATTAAAATGTACTTGAATGGAAATTCTTCCAAATTGGTGATTTTTGTGAACTCATGTAAACAAAAGAGCCATAACTAATCCAAAAGTAAGAACATTTATGTATGTGTAAAATTTGAAATTATTCAATAGTAAATCCATGTCCTTTGAGAACCTTAATAATTCTTGTGTCTGCTTGTTGAATTTATTTTTGTGGGAAAAGTGAAATTCAAACTTAAAAACGTATATCTGAAATTCTGAATAACCTGAAACATACAAACAGAATGCTGTAAAATTTCCTCATAAAAACTGAAACTGGTCTAAATATGAAAGAAAAGGTATAAAACAATCATAACGATAAAAAAAACATTTTTCCCCATTTTCATATGGAAAAAATGGAAATTAAGACACACATGTACTTAAGACGAGAATAAAACTGGAAGAGCAGACATGGCAATGAAATTGTTGGCATTTAGTTGGTTGGAAAATGAGTAAATTATGCGTGTGGTTTACACAAGATTCAAATATTTATTTATTTACAATATTTATTTAGTACGGGTCAAAAGCGAAGTTAGATTGTGGTTTCTGAATATACCACGATTGGACGTTAATTGCCACAAAATTAAACCGCATGCATGTTTCTAAGATGGGTGACATTGATTTTTGATGGCAACATTAATTTGTAATTGTATGTATCTTACAAATTTCCATTGGACTACAGCATGATGATGATGATGATGATGGAGGCAAAAATACTTGGAAACAAAGCCAATGCCAAATAGAATTATTGATACAAATATTTGGTGTTAACAACAAAGAAGAATCGATCCAACTCAATTTGAACACGTAACGTAACGCTAACTTTCACTCAATGGTGTGGAATTAAAAAAAGAGTCTAATCAATATTTAAAAGGTTTATCCTTCCATGATTCCGGATCATCTACGTATATTATTTCTCCCCAATTTTGGAAATTCTAGAATTTAGAAAGTGTAATTAAGAAAAAATAATTATAAAGTATAATTAAGATAAATTTAGAAAACGCATATAATCACCGAAAAATGTGCATCTTTATTATTTCCCCATACATAACAAGTCCTTTTCTGAAAGCGTGACATAGTTAACAATAACAATTAACAATAATAAAGCGAAAAACATGATAAGCAACAAAAAGAAAAGTTGACCAATTAAGTGTGGTCCATTTATGGCATGGATATAAACTTTTGTAGATTTTCTCAATATCTCATTTTGTTCTTCTGTTGGTCGACATCAAAAAGAACACATCTCCAACACAATTGGTTTTATATCAATTTCAAGAGAGTGTTGTGGGGATTGAAAAGATGTTATCTTTTCCAGGATCAGAAGATGCCTATGAGTTATGCAGCCTTGGAGCCGGAATTGCTGGTAAAAATCCCATCTTCCCCTGTTTTTTGGGCTTCTGAATGTGATTTTGGATTGCCCACAAAATGTTATTATATGATCAGATTTAATTGTTTAGGATTTGTTGAGTTGGGTGGGGATTAATGGGTATTTTTTTGGTTTCATTGTGATGGTCGGATTCTCAAGTGCTCATCAGGGGATTTTGAACGCTTCTTATTCTTTGCCTAATCAAGCATGAGATGGGATTTAATGTTTGAATGTGTTCTTTTGTTGTTTTGGTTTCCTGGTTTTCTGCCTTCGAGGTGGTGTTGTTTGTCGTTTTGAATTTAAAAATTGTTATTAAATGTCACGGAACGTAACAAAATTAATAAGCAACCAAAGTTTTTAAGAAAAACTCAACTTCATTGAATGAAGTTTGTGTTATTCATGTTACAACTTGCTATTTTTCAGGCAATCTCTTTGCATTTGTGTTGTTCGTATCACCAATGTAAGTATCGCTAATCGCTACAAACATATGAATTTTTGCTTTGATCGTCTTCTTTGTGCAATCCTAATATCATGTTGGTGGTGTTCTCAATGTTTTTGTCACCTACAGACCTACATTTAGGAGAATTCTCAAAAACAAGTCTACCGAAAGTTTCTCAGGATTGCCTTACATATACGCGCTTCTGAACTGCTTAATTTGCTTCTGGTATGGGACTCCTTGGGTCTCTCACGGCGTTATTTTGGTCGCGACCGTCAACTCGGTGGGTTTCGTTTTCCAACTACTCTATGTAATTCTCTTCATTCTACATGCAGACTACAATAAAAGGGTAAACTCTATCATACCAAATTTCAATTTCAATTTAAAGTTCAAGTCTGTTTTAGTTATGTATGCTCTCATTTGCTATGGTTTGCAGGTGAAAATGATTGGACTGTTGTTATTGGTGCTCTGCGTATTCGGATTTGTAATATATGCAAGCATCAATTTCTTTGGCCCTCATATGAGGCAGATGTTTGTCGGTTATTTGAGCATCGCTTCTCTAATTTTCATGTTCGCATCGCCACTCTTCATTATCGTAAGTTGCTATTATTATTCTTCTTAGTCTGTTTCAAAAATAAAACAATCAGAGGAACTTGCAAAACCAATCGCGAGATATGTCTGATCTTCTACATTAATTTCTAACATTGCTAGCTCTACTGGTTTTGTTATGGTTCAGAATTTGGTTATTCGGACGAAGAGTGTCGAGTTTATGCCATTTTATCTATCTCTGTCGACCTTCTTAATGAGCATCTCGTTCTTTGCATACGGAATGCTGAAGCGCGACTTCTTTATATACGTAAGAAATCATTGCCAGCCAGCAAAATTCCAGTTATCCACTGTTTTAGTGGAATTGACCTTATATATTAACTAATGTCGTCGATCTGATACTAATTTCAGATCCCAAATGGAATTGGAACACTCCTCGCGGCAGTACAACTGATGCTGTATGCATTTTACAGCAACTCGTCGAGGCAATACCAACACTTGCTTGGATAGTGTGATAAATTCTCTTAAAATGGTGAAATCATTTATTCCCATTCTTTCATAAATACTCTCAACTGTTATGCTGCTGAATAAAGAAGGTGATGGCAAATAGGCGATTGCTGATTTTCATTGTAAATCTTGGTAAAAGATTAGTTGTTAGCATCTGTAAATTGTGGTGTTCATATGATTATTGTAGTTTAAGCTACGCTTTCGGCACGTAAGCTTATTTGATTTTTGAAATAAAATGGAATTAGCACTGGAGAACAATTTATCAGTCTTCCGATATGATGGTTGCACTTTTTTTGATTTCGAATTTATGATTCTGATTCTTTTAGGAGGAGCTTCGGAGAAGAATTAAAAATGTCATAAATAGAAAACAATTTTGATAAAGAAGTGAATACTATTGGAGAACTCATTCTCTTCAATTCAGAAAATGAAGTGACCACTTTAAGTATCACTTGGTCAGATTACAAGAACAAGACATCTTCCTCTCTAGTCTCATGAATTTGTATTTTGATTGCATTACAATATTCTTTCATGCTGAAACTACATAATCACTGAAGAATCATGCATGCTGATGAAGTACTTCCATATATACTGGATTCGGTCGATTTCTCATATAAGAAAATCCTTCAGTAGAGTAGCCGTTGTAACGACATTAATTTGTTTGTCCTGCATGCACAATCAGATAGTAGTAAATTATTTAAAAAAACAAGTACAATTTATAACTTAGCAGTAGTTGTAGTTATGGAGGTACGTCTTAATTTAATTACTTGTCCAGTGGAGTTGGATGGTGCAGAGCTGTGATCGCAGCAGATAGGAAGTCCCTTCTCGTCATATAAGATAAGCCCGCTGAATCTCGGAAACTCGCACCTTTCGCCCATCAAAACCCGCCTTTGCCACAATGGCGAAGCTGTGTTGTTTTCCATCATATCCCACTCACCTCCGATCCGCCTCTCTCTCCAGTCATGGCTCTCGCACTCCACTTGACAACAAGGTGATCTCGCGACTGCGTTCTTATTTTGGTTCATGTTGCAACTATTCTGCTGCTCTTGCTGTTGTTGTGTTTGTTCTCCAACTATGTTTGTGTCGGTAATTCTCTTTCTCAGAAGGGCCAATATGAAAATGATAATCGTGACGACAACGACGAAAATGGTGAGAAGAAGCAGTGTAGTTGGAGTACTCCAGTTGAGACCTTCCATTGAGACTGATAGCAAAAAAGTCAGTTGTACCAAATTGATATGAGGTTGGACATTAGAGGAATAGAGGGTGTGGTAGGTGTTGTTAATAAATGGGCTCATGATTTTAATTCCATTTCTTGTGCTCGTGACAATTCACCACCACCGTTTCAAAATAATAAGTTGGGTTGGCTCTTCCTATTATTATTATTACAATCACTCACGGGTGGTTCAGACTATTTATCTGGAGTGGTAGTGAAGAGTATTTTATCTTGAGAGCGTACCGGCCGGCCGGTTATCATATCGGATTACTACGTTCAATTAATGGAAATCCTTTTCCGTCAAAGATATATATATATATATATATATATATATATATATATATTCCAAACTTTATAAAGAACATCTTGATGAGATGAGATGAGCATATATATCGTATTCGTACGTCGAGGCAATACATGAGAATTAATTAGCACTGTTGTTTCAGGTGGACTGGGGACATATAGTGTACCCATCGCCCCTAAGAAGTTAGTTTCTCAAGAATTTAAATTAAAGAAGTTGACCAACAAAGACATCATAGGCTCAGGTGGACATGGAATAGTTAATTTACAAATTAATTGGAAGTTGATAATTCCGCTGTTAATTAAAAGACTAAATAGAGGAGGCAACACTGACAGAGATGGGGGATATATTCCAAAAAGAACTAGAATTAGACGCAATGGGCCGGAAACATCGTTACGTTGCATGCATGCAATGGATACTACATATATGACACCTCAGTTTAATCTCCTGATATACGATTTTATGACCAACGGAGGATAACATATATTGCTTCATGGAAATTACTTTACTGAAAGGGAAAATCTCAATTGGCCCACAAGATATAAAATAGCTGTAGGTACTGCTAGAGGTATATTATGTTACCTCCACCATGCATGATTCTGTTCCTCACATTATCCATAGAGACACCTCACATTAATTTATTTGAATCCATGACAAAAAAATAGAGTTTATAAATTTGATTGTGCAATGCAATAGGTGAAGGATATTTTACATGAAAGGAGAGAAGAGTATGCGGTTGATAACGATTTGGTGCACTCTGCAATGGATGAAATCAAAGATGTATTCAGAATTGCAGAGAAATGTTTGGAAGTAGATCCTTTTCAGAGACCAAGTATGAGGGAGGTTGTAAAGATGCTTGAGAATGTAAATTCAGATTCCTTCCATGACATATGCATCACATCAACAAGAAATCAAATTCCCAATGAACATCCACAAATTAATAAGCAAGTTATTTTATTGGGGTCTATATTTTTCATCAGATACACATAACTATCTCGAGATATCAACCCAAGTTATTAAACTTCGTATTCAACCCAGTTATGCAGCTTGTGCAAAACCAACTCTCAGTTTGCCATAGTCAAACACGGTATGATAGACCCCCATAAATACATCACCAAGTATCCTGCACATATAATTAATATTTCTCATATTGGTCAAAAAAATCATAACAATCAACATATGGGATTATGCAGATTGTGTTATATATATGTTAAGAGATTGTACCATAGAGGGCCACGAGGAGGTGGCACATCCAAACCAGTAAAACCACTGATGCATTGAGTTGAATACCCTTCTCTGATTTTAAGTATGTACTGTTCCAATAAAAACAAAACCAATAATAATAATAATTGTCGCTGTTCATAAATACGTAAAGTGTTTTATATAATTGGGTTTGCTGACATAAAGTTGTTATATTACCTGCGTTGGTGTAAGGGGAAAGACTTTGCCTCCTATATTGAAAGAAATAATTGGCATAGACTCAATTTTACTACAGTCAACTGTTGATTGGTCCAGAGGATTTCTCAAAAGAGAACATAACTGAAACATGGAAATGATAACTAAAAATCAGGAAACCCAGAAAAATATATGAGGTTGGTTATGTTTAAAATGTTGTTTACCTCATCGAAATAACTTGAAACGTCATCTGTTGTTTGATTCTGTT
The DNA here is from genome assembly GCA_963682175.1 of Triglochin maritima. NCBI lineage: Eukaryota > Viridiplantae > Streptophyta > Magnoliopsida > Alismatales > Juncaginaceae > Triglochin > Triglochin maritima. The sequence goes on from OY821777.1 coordinate 47,972,739, forward strand.
CAAGTCTATCCTGCATCCAGTGAGCAGCCTTCTCGCAAGCTGAACATGAAACGCCGTTAAGTGCGCATAACCCAATTCGAGAACATATCTCATCCGCGGGTTGCCTCTGGAGAAGTACCCAAAATAAATAAATAAATAAATAAATAAACATATGTGTGAGATCGCAAAAGTAAAAAAAAAAACAAAAAACATACTTCTTTTAATAGCATTTGCAACATAACTTGACCATATTGTGAAACTACAGACTTGCATTCCTGATCAAAATCGTCACCGGCTTGAATCGCACGATTAATTTCATTAATGACATCCTGCAAGTAGAATGAAGTAATTAGAGATAGTGTAAGATAGTTCAAATGTAATTTCTGATCATATATTATATATCAGAGTAGCACGTACCGGTGGGCCTGCAATTAAAGATGTTCCAGAGTCTGCAATGGCTGAACAACCTCCAGAACAGAACCCTGACAATAGCAATCGTAGTACATTACATTTTAATTAACTATCTTAAAAAATGTGGGAAGAATTACATTATATTATCGTGATAGAGTTACCTTTGCTTTGGCCACCAAATCCAATACGGACTTCTCCCATCTTAAACTGCAGTATAATAATTACGGATTAGAGTTTTGTAATTATATATGCGTAAGAAAGGTTTAAGTGAAAAATGAAAAATTAATTACCTCCCAATAACCTTTGCGAGTCACAGGCACGTAAGTGTGTTGACCCTTAAAATGTTTAGGGTCTAGACCTCCAAATACGAGTTCGCCACCTTCAAATATATTTTGTTCGACGTTTCGATTGAGCCAGAAAGAGAAAATGGGATTTTGGAGTAGGCCTTGGTTGAGCATATTGTACCTGACAAGCGATCGATCAATTGGAAACATTCTGAGTGATGAAAACATACATTCATTTATTGGAAATATTATTGTAGGTAATTCCTACGTACGTACCATGGAGGGATTGCATTTCCAACTGCAATTTCCTGAAAACCGAGGCCAAATATGCCATCGAATTTCCCACTTGCGAACACTGCACCAGGTTCACTGGTAGCCTCAATAAACTTCTGCAATGTCAACAACCATACTTGAATCTTAACTATATATATAATAAAGAAGAAAAAGAAGAAGCAATTCATGCATGTCTCCAACCTGACCTGATTCTTAATAACGATGTCCCCAACTCCAACATTGTCATCGCTAAAGAATCCTGAGATTGATCCACTCCCATACTGAATACCAGCTTGCCTTCCTGCACTACTCAAGTGTTTATATATATATATATATCATCTTCATTTTAGAACACTTGACATATATAATTAAGAAACCCCAAACACAATAACTAATCTTGTTCTTCTTGAACTGATCATGATGCATATATAACCACTTGCTCGATCTGAACATTAATTGGTAAGTCTTGAATTGAAAGGAAAATAGATTAATGTGGATCAGACGAACCATCGGGATGATAAGTACTTGATTGAGTTGATTCGTATCTCGAATGCACAAGGCAAGCAATCTACAACAACAACAACAAAAGTTGACATATTATATTAATTACCAACCATGCACAATTTCATGATCATCTGTTTCACTGGTCTCACACTCACTGAGAAATAGCACTTTGAAGAGGGGAGCCATAAGTTAGAACTTCCGGTGTCGAAGATAACAGTGAACTTCTGTGGTGGAGTTCCAATTGTGATGTCTCCATAGTATTGAGCATCCATGAAGTTCTTAAGAGATATTATTTCATCATTCGAGTTACCATCGATGTTGAAGTTATTAGGAATGTATGAAGTTGGTTTGTGGTACACAATTTGCTGTTTCCGATCTATCAAAACAACCTTCTTCAGCTTCACTCGGAACATTAACCCGTCCTCTGCCACTGCCACTGCCAGAAACATTTGGAGAAGGCAAAGAGAGGTGAACAAAGTAATTAGTAACGGAGGTGTTCCCATTGTGACCTGCACCAACTATACATCAAATTAACAAACCAACAATTTATCACGTTTGCGCGCTAAATTAACCGTTTTTTTCTTCTTCTTTTCTTTTCTTTTAACGTATTCGGTCGGTCACATGCATATATGGACCCGTTTACCACATTATTTACTAAATAAAACGGTCCGGTTGAACTTTAACGATTATAAAATATTGGATTTTTTATTTTTATTTTCCAAGATAAATTGATAGAGCATGCATTTTGATGTTACTTCTAACTTCTATTTAAGGGGCCACCAAGCAAAGCAAAACAAAGCAAAGTAATATAACCAAATCAAGTTTTTTTTTAAAATAACATATAACTCGATTTCAATTATTTTTGCTACATCAACCTCTCGACAGTTCTACGTATATGATTCTCCTCAAGAAAACAAACCTCATGCACCTCAAAATACAACCCTAATTAAGTCATCATTGCATGATCCTGATTCAAAATGGGAGCAGCTACTATTGTGAACCTCTTGTATATCAAACTAGCTATATGGTTGTTGGATTAATTAGATACGTGCATATTGAACCGCATATAAACACGAAACCTCTATAGAACAACAAGAAGAACAAAACACAAACCACAAAATAAATTAAGGGAACTAGAGATGAGCTTACCTTTGAAGATGATAGCTAGATATAAAGGGAGATTAGGATGAGAGAGTTAGTTAGTTTGAGAGGTGTTTAATTAACTTGGAACGGATACATTTATAATCCCAATTCCACTCCTCCACTCACACCACCCACACACTGTCACGCATCACTTTAATTTCTTACCCCACTTTTAATTCTAGTAACGTTCGATTCCACTAATTAATTAATGGTCTTTTCGTGGAAATTAATTAATACCTCTACCTTTTTTCGGATGGTTTCTTAATTTGTTATTAGAAAAGGCCAGCTTTGCAGTTATGTAGGATCGATAAAGATGAAGCTCAAAAAACATAACTTTTTATTCAAGTTAAACTAAATATATAATTGTGTTACTAGTTTTGCGATCATATATTATTCTGGTTTTAAATAGTATCCGACATCTCACTTTACGCATATTAGGAATTGGTTGGAGTAGAAGAAGGACTAGATAGTAAAAAAAGAGCGTTAAAGTGGGATATAAATCCTATCCGGACCCAATTAGTTGTTTGCACGTTACTAATCACACAGTGATTGTAACATCCCGAAACAGCGGAAAATTTAAAAATTCGTAATCAAGACAAAGAGCACAATAATCAAGACGGGACTGTTACTTCTCATAAACAAATAAGCGGTGCACCATAATACATCAGAGTTTGCCAAAATGAATACATGATTACAACAAAACGATAAGGGAAGATAAACATAATCATGTGGACCTCAGTGGTCTGACTAGAGGATCCGACTTCAAACGCGCGCTCCCGCCGATCACCACCCCACTGGACCTACTGCGGTCCTGAAAATATATAACAACGATGCCTGAGTTTCCAGAAGGAAACCCCGTATGCCACTCACCTATATGCATGCATTACACAAATGAACCTATCATACTAGTAGCATGTCATGACATCGACAGAAATGGAAAACAGTTCCCCCGAAGGGTAAAACAGGACATCAGTCCGACAATCAACAACGAGTCTCCCGAGGAGACCTACTGCAGGCACATGCAGCCTTACAGCACGCGACATCGCACTCCTCCACACGCAGCTACACTACACAGGGGTTCGGCAGGGAGCCTCTGTCACGCCTGCGCGCCGATAGAATACAGATCTGCAAATCTCAGTGGTCGGAGCCACAGGGACCAACGGGGCCGTCGCCCGAAAGGTATAACAACAACATCTCGGTAGGTGCCCAGCCGAGGAAAACAACATAGCCGGAACAGCCTCGGCCCAACAATCAACATCGCCGGCACAACCTCGGTGGCATCACCGGCACAACATCAGTGGTCCATCACAACGTCCGGCACAGCATCGGACGGGTCCAGACTGAAGTCTGCCAGGTCATCAGGCTCCTCGAGCCGCAAACACCAACCGCGCCGCTATAAAAGCAGGGCAGCGACCTCCGTAGCCCGTGGGCCGGTAGTCACCTCACCCAACGCCAGTTGCGTGCCCGCACAACATCAACATTGGGATCCGCGATCCCTCAGGCCTGCTATACTACAATAAGTCCAACAATCCATCACAAGTCACGGTCCATACACGGAGGTGACGCGTCCCGAACACCCACACTCTTCCCAACGGTGGTCCCTGGGCAGGCACGTATCACGCACCCACCGTCACCTCCCGGCTCACGCACAAGGCGAGGACACGGGTTTCCGTGGACAAAGTTGGCGTTCAAAAAGGGAACCAAGAATTCTGTCCTGGGCCCAAACGGTCGACCGGAAGAGGTGATTCGGTCGACCGGTTCCAGAAAGGAATCAGTCGACCGTACTCCTAAAACGGTCTACCGCTGCGCTCAAAATAGAACCCCCAACGGTCGAACAAAGGTCTAAAACCGGTCGACCGAACGAGGTCAAAATCCGGAGTCTGATCAACATTCAATTCATCCTATCGGTCGACCGACTCAGGGGTCCCAGTCGACCGAAAACTAACAGTACACCATTTTCAATCTTTTAATCCATCGGTCGACCGACTCAGGGGTCCCGGTCGACCGATAACAGTTAGGGTCAACCTACATTTCTACGTCATATAACGGTCGAACGCAACATACAATCGGTCGAACAAACATGCAATAATAACCAGTACACTTAAGTTCCGGTCGACCGAACACAAGACCCCGGTCGACCGAAACACAACAGGCAGTCCCAACTCAACAGCAATAATGCACTACCGGTCGACCGCCACAAGGCATCGTTCGACCGGTGAAGGTTAAAGTCGGGCAAACAGTGCTAAAACGGTCGACCGCCCGAAGGATCCGGTCGACCGTTGGTCGTCTTCAACCTCGCGCCAGCCGAGGTTTTACGGAGAAAAGCGTCGCCGGAGAGATCTCCGACCTCCCCCGACTCGACCAACGCATCCCTCACATGAGGGTTAACAAACAAACCACACTAAGGAGCGGCATACCTCAAAGAAAACGGAGAAACGCCGGAGCAACGCTCACGCCTCCGTCACCTCCTCACGCGCGACCCCCTCCTCGCAACGTCCTCCTCACGCCTAAGCCTACACGTTTGCTGCCTCCTCTGGACGCCGGGAAGAGAAGAAACGAGAGAGAGGGCAAGTGAGTGAATGGAGAGAAAAATGAGAGAGAGAGAGAGAAGAACACATTATAACCCACACAACCCCTCCTTGCTACAGTGCACGTCCCTTCACCTTCCCATGCAACTCCTGCATATTTACCTTCCCCATGCAAACCACACCTTAAACCCGAGTTAACCCTAAACCCGGGTTAGGGTTCTAACAGTGATAAATGGATACTTAAAGGAGTATTCTAACGAGTTTAAAATTCATTTGTAAATGTATATTGGTATGAATTTTTTTCAAGAGGTCGAGATCTAAAAGTGTTAAAACCCAAGGGGTGTGGAATCCAAAAATATGAACAATGTAAGTATCGGAATCCAAAAGATCTTTGAAAATTATGTCAAACTTTAAAATGCAAGTGGATTAGAATCATATAACGTCTACAAAATATAAGCAAAATTCTTGGGACTTGTATTTCTGAATAGTTGGAAGCATTTGCTGTTCTACACACTGTTCTTCCAACTTCCAGCTCTTCTATAGGTAAATATTGTTATCTAATTTGAAGATTTTACTGCTGCTGTCCATATTCTGAAATACCATGGAGGAAGTGATTTCATTTACCCCGTGGGATTTGCTGCCGACAATCAGCGTCTGTCGATCGATATTCATGAGTTCAAGTTCTTGCTCGCACTGAAATAATTTAAGCCTCTCTATAATGAGATTGTGTGTTCTCATCTATCCCCGTAGCAAAGTTGAAGTGACTCTGCTACAATAATTGTGGCATGTACCACCACAATGTATGCCAAATAACATCAGAAAATGTTTCCTGGAGAATAATCACCAACTTGAACTAAACCAGCCAACCAAATGCCATGTGATACAAACTATTGGATCATGAAATAATTTTATCAAAGAATGCATGAAAGGTGACATAAAATGACAAGCAAAAACATATAAAATCAAGTCTGCTTAATATAAATAACATCTTTCTGCCAAAATATACACAAGCATTTATATACTCAACACAAAGAGTGTTCTTCTAATTGTTGAGAGAAACTTAAGCTATCTTATAGAATGGCACATTTGCCACTTTCTGCTCGCTGACGGAGCTCCTCTGTTTCCCTGTTAGCTTTCTCAAGACTTTCTCTGAGTTTACGTATCTCGTCGCTAGATTTTTGCTGTGCTAAATGTGCAATCTTCTCTGACTCTTCACGAGCTGCTTGCTCCGCAGCCAACTGCCTTTCAAGTCGGTGTGTCGTCTCACGCAGCTTCGTCTCCACCTGAACAAATTACGTAAATTAATGTCATAAATAATCTCACATCAATCGGTTCCATTCTTAAGTAGATTTTTTTTGAAAAACCAAACTTTTAAACTCTACTTGCTCCTAAGATGCGTATAACAAAAGATGGCAAAGTTGGCACGTGTATATGTAGCTGAACCCATATTGGGTTTTCCCCCTAATTAACTCTTTATGCCAAAATGGGAGGTGTATGATCTACCAAGTTGTTACGGGCAACAAAATGTTATGCAATCCAAGGATCAACGGATACCATTTCAGTGATTCTCTTGAGCTGCTCATCATAAGTTTTATGCATCTCTTCTTTCAAATCAGATATTTCTTCTTTTGTATATCCCTTTCCCTTCAAAGATTCGACTACTGTGACTTTGTCATACAGCTTTAGAGCTCCCTCCTGCCCCAGCAATTTTCAGGTTAAGAATCATAAGATGCAAAATTATGAAACCAAAGTGGAAAAAAGCTCCCCACCTTAAGTTCTGCAAACATTTCATCAGAGTAGGGCTGTCCACCGTTGCTAGAGACAACACGATCAACCATAGAGAACAATTCCTGGACCTGCTGGACTTGCTTTTTTGCATCCTTTGTTTTGTTGTCGAATAGCACCATTCTGTTGTTGCATGAATTAAGGACTTTCTGCAAGGCAATTACCACATTTAGGAAGATTAAAACATTTTGAATTATATAAATGTTGTAGGAATTACAAATGAATAAACTATATAAAAGCCCATAATATACTTCCATCATTATAGATCTACATCTGAAAGGTAGCAGACAAAATATGCAATGGTGATACTAAGTTGTGCGATGGCATACAACTACCACACTTAAAATAAATTTGCTCAAATATACAGCTAAACACTCCATTTATTCATTTTCACAACTCACAATTAACTGACAACTCAAGAAAAACAATAAAGCTGTTTCTTGTTAACATGATTTTTTGGTAGAGTAAGCAGCTGAATGCAGGTAACATGTCTTTCTTTAATGGTAAAAGAAGGAAGGAAAAATGTCAGTACTCTTAGTTCTCTTCAGAATAAGCATTCTGGATTCATAAACAAACATACCAGTTTCACCATGTATGGCTATTATAAAGAACTCCCGAGAGCAATACTTAAAACTCTTTTCTAGGTTCAATCTATGTCAAAGCATGCACAAGAAGAAGCGGAAAGAAGCAATAAATGATTATAAACTTAACGGTCTAAAGGCTGAAAACTACTAAGCCATATATTGGGAAGATAATTAGAAAGAGTTGCAAAACAAAAATTACAACAAAGAAAGAGAAGATAAAAAAACACTTAGTGAACCTGCAATGGCTCGGGGCATTCACGACCCAAATAGTCTTCCAAGGTATCGTCATCCTCTTCTAGCTCATCACCACCAGTAAATACTACAATCATGTAATCAGTAATTTTCGGACCAAAAATAGTTTGCAAGCTTTCCAAGGCAGCTTCTTCTTCTCTAGAGAACCGAGTTCTAACCGAGAAAACCACGAGAACTGCGTGAAGGCCATCTTTGGCTAAACCAATGCACTTCACAATCTCCTGACCAATGAAATCAGATCCAACAGAAGAATCAAAAAGCCCTGCAAAACCAAAAAAAAGTACATAATTATGAACCACCCATCACAAATGTCTCTTAAGATGTTACCTTCCATGCATATGTACGTGAACAGACATTTTGTTGAGATGTATTTATTGTCTCAAAAATAGAAAGCATGCAGGAACTTCAGTTTCACAACAATTGATATCCTTATAGAAACAGCATCTAGTAAAAAAAAGTGGAATTGCATAAATAAGATGACAGAAAGCAATATAAGACCTACCAGGAGTGTCAATAACATTAACAGACCGCCCATCATTCAAGACAGTTTTTTGCAGTTCGGAGGTACTTGTTACTCCTGAAGAACTTGCACGAGACTTGAAGGACTTCCTACCAAGAATACTATTTCCCGTCGCACTCTTCCCATTTCCAGTTCTCCCAACTAAAACCACAGTGCTTGAAGCTTTAAGGGAAATTGGAAACTCCCAATCATCATCCATGGCACTTCCTCCCATTTACAACTACAAACTACCATTAATAATAATCATCACAAATATCAGAAAAAAAAATTAACGTTTGGGTTCTAAACCATAACATGTAAGGGAGACCGGAAAAGGAAATTGACATAACATATAGGAATTATAAATGTCGCAAATGAAAATTTGTCAAGATCGGCACATGTACAATCCACGACAGGTTTCCATAATATGACTACTGAAAGAATTAGTATAAACAATTAAGCTTGTTTAACTGGAGAAGCTAATGAAAGGGAAAATTATGAAGATCATAAAAGTAGATCAATGAGATTAGTTGTTGATTTCAGAAGTTGTAAAACCAAATGATTTGAGTAAACCCAAATCAACAAAGCCCTAAAATCCAATTGCAATCCAGGTTAATGATACGAAGTTACTCATGACTGGGCTACCCTAGAAAATCACCCAATTGGAACAATCATCCGCATTCTGATGAAAAGATGTCATAATTTAAAAACAGAATTGACTACAAGTGCTAAATGCACAACAACGCAGACCCAAAAACAAAATTAGGATCGGACATGATGTATAGACTCGAAATAAGAAACGTGAAAGATTCGATCTTTTTCCAAAACGACCAATCATTCGATTATAATTCCACCGCAAACAAATCAATCATGACCTCTAAAACACAAAAACAAATAATAATAATAATAATAATAAATCCACGAAACCAATCAGATACACCATAAAGGTTTGGTCTTTGCATACCAAAACGAAGCTGAAACCCTAAACTTACCAAATCTAATTTGAAATCGAAACGAAGACTAAGAAAAATAGAGGAGAAAGAGATATTACTCTGGTAGGATTAGGGTTAGGGCTTGGGATCTGAGAAGACGATTCGTAGTTTACTTGTGAAGGAAGAGATGAGTCGTGAGAAGGGATTTATTTATTAAATCCTATTTTTATATTCATAGTCGGAAAATTACTTAAATCGTCCGTACAGATTACCATTTTGTCATTCTCTCATTTTTACTGCTATAACGCGACATTTTACCCTCCTATCACACATCTCTCTTCATCTTCCTCTTATAATCATAAAAAATAATGTTTTGGAAGTCAGTAATGAACCAACGGACGCCCCAGTGTACTTGAATCTAGTAAAATATCCAACATCTTTTTAATAAAAATAAAATAATAATAATAATAATAATAATAAATTACGTGAGTCCGACGGAGCAGCCCCGCCTAGACGCCTCCCCCGTGGGGGGTGTTTTACCCAGACGTCCCTCCTCTAGGCAGGGCGGCTTCGTCGGACACCCGCAATTTTTTATATTTTTTATATTTTTTTATTAAAAATATAATAGATTATAAATTTAGATAATTGCTAAATTAATTAATTAATAAGTTAATAATTACTATATTCGGATGACCGATACCCATTCGGTACACCGAATAGATATTTCTAGAGAAATGTTGAAGCTACTCAGGATAAATATTCGGATGACCGGGTAGAGATCGGTAAACCGACTCAATGATTCCAGGAAGATCAAAAACTTATTGTCTTTACGATCACGGTGGACCGATGGAAACTCGGTCATCCGCATGGAACATGTTCGGTAGACCGAGAGGCAAATGGTCGACCGTCCGACATCTCACCTTACAATGAGTTTTTGCAAGTGATGAAGATTCAAAAATTTCCAGATCCAACAATTTCAAAAAACGAGACCCCTGAACGACCTGTCGAGGTAATATTTGTAAGTCGGGATGTTTTACCACCGTGGGATTTTGGATCTTAAAAATTGTTGGATTTGGAGTTTTTTTGTATCTTTATCATTTGCAAAAAAACTCATTGTAATCCGACATGTTACCACCGAAAACTTGCAAAGGAACGTCAAATAATTTGAGATAACACACCATATAATTTTAAGATTTTTTTTAATTTTTTTAGGATGGGGCGTCTTAGCCAGACGCCCCTCCCTTGGGGGTGGCGTCTGGCTAAGACGCCTGACTCGATTGTTTTTGCTGGGCTTACTTCACCAAATTCAGGCGCTTCACTAGACATTTTCGTGGTGTTTGTACTGGGAAAATGAGGAAAACGTAGGTAGAAACCTTATTTTAAGGAAGACGGGACGAAATGGGTATTATATGAATTTTTAAGGGCAAAAATGTAATTGTTTGGGCGATTTAAGTAGTTTTCCGACGACAAACAGTAGCCTCATTCTTTTTTTATGCGTTCAATTTCTCCAGAAAAAGTATTCGCGATAAATATTGTTTCTTTTTTTCCTCCGCCTAATAATAAGTAATAACAGGTGGTCGTTGACCTGATGCACGTGAAACTTTGAAGATTATGGTGATAATCTTTTTGGGAATATGAGTTGTTATTTGTCGTCGAAAAACTACTTAAATTGTTTGTATGAATTACCATTTTGTTCTTTTATCTTTTCTACTTATATATCTCTTCATTTCACTTTCCTATCACCACTTTCTCTTTATCTTCCTCTCATAATTATCAAGAAGAATGTCTCGGAGACCAGAAAATGAGCCAACGGACGCCCCAGTATACTCGAATCTGGTAAACGTTTCATTTAAATTGATTTTTTTTAAAATAATAAAATTGAGGTGGACATCCGCAAAAGCTTAAGAAAAAAATAATTATTTTTGATACTTTTTTGGTAGGTAGAAGTGAGGAACAAAATTAGAAGGTTGGAAAATTCTAATAGACATGACTGACATGTCCAAAAATTTGAAGAGGATTGATTGTTAAGGGGTGTCCGTATGTTGATCCAATTAGAGGATTAAAATGTGATTAAAATGTGTCTGTTTGGAGGTTATCAAGTAGAATAGGTGGGCTGAACCATTTAGGAACACAACACAGCAAGCCCACCATCTCATGAATCCAATCATCTACAATTATCTTAGAGTGTATATATATATATATATAACTATAGAAAAATGTTATCATGAATTCATGAGACATGAGTTTGTAGACATCAGAAACATATGTAGATTCAACAGAAAGAAGCCACTGCTTTTGTTTTTGTCTTTAATCATGTCGTTGTGCAGAAATGTTTGTGCCTCCAAACCAAAGTATTCGTTCATTCATTCAAAACCCTCACATGCCAACCAACAACAACATCAACAGCAATAATTGTTTCCCATCCATCATTCCCTCCATACCCACAAACAACACCACCACTCTTCTTCTGCTGTCATTTATTATTTTCTTTCTGGAACCTCACCCTTCTAACACAAGCATACACAACCTGAACCTCTGGAGGAATGATTTGCATCACTTGCTTCCTTGTCTTCATCATTTTCATCTACACATTTGATTCAACAATGGACATGTTCATGATGTCTGTCTCATTCATTTCTTGTTTACATTCACCTTTAATTTCGTTCAGAACTTTTAAGTAAAAAAGATGGCAATATTTTATAAAACAAGACAAGATGTATGGGGGTCTCATTTGAAGTAATGTTTCAACTTTAGATACTGATAATTTTTTGGGAAAGAAGAAAAATGAATAAAGGAATTTTTTTTTGCCACCATCTTCAAGTTATTGGAAGGAGAAAGGTTTAATAAAGAGAAAAGGGAGAAAAAGAAGCTTAAGAAAAAGAATCTAGGCATCTTCTGCATCATTAAAGTGGCACACTTGCTGCAGAAAGCTAAAAATTAAGCACACTGGTTAATGATGCATCATCCATCACAAAAGATAAAACTAGAGAGAGAGAGGTCAAAAGCAGATTCAGAATGTATGATACTGTGCACTGGTAGCTAAATGATTCTAAGACAACTCCTATGCAAAAAGCCTGAATCCGGTCACCTCACCTGGTAGTGAAACTAATGCACGCTGATGCTTTGCTACAAACAAGCTCTAAACATCTGAAATCTCGGTAAATCTGTGTGTCTCCAATCATCAATTTCAATTCAACTGCTGCCGTAGTCCAAGCTGAGCACCTAACCTGATTTGTTCATGAAAAAAATCTGCCTTGAACTGGTTTCTTCTTTTAGATTTGGATCTTAATAGTGGGAACTTCCAGATGTTTTGTCCGGTTGTATCTCTGCTTTGTGTTCCATCTCAGTAGAACTCGAACAACCTCTGAGATGTTCAGATTCCATACTTGTTTGGCTCCTTCTCCTCCTTCGATCCTGCAAGAAATTTACAAAAAAGTGAACACAAAAGACTACTTTAAGTTGTAGCTGTAGGTAGTATGAAGTACAACCTCCCTGTGTGGGACTTCTTCGGCTTCAAGCATTTGAACAACGTGACCCATCTTTGGTCGTTTTGCTGAATCGTGGTCAACACATCTTAAGGCGATTAAAAGACATCGTTTGAGAGCCCTGGTGTTTGGTTTTTCGTCTAAATTGGGATCAATAACCTCCTCTGCCCTCCTGTTTCCCACCATAAATTTAAGCCATTCAACGAGATTAACCTGTGCATCCACAATTAAGACAACTTGACTTGCTTACTAATCATTTTGGAAATAATACGTAAAACAATCAGCCAGACTAATAAAACAAATTCAGCTTTCCAACTTCACAAGAGCATGAAAATTCTACTAATATATTGTTCAAGAAGAAAATGAAATTATATTTGGGTTGATATAGTCCTTAACTCACCTCATTAGCAGGTCGACCATAATCCACAGGATCCCTACCAGTCACTGCTTCCAGCAGCAGGACACCGAAACTGTAAACATCACTTTTCTCATTTAGTAATCCAGTGTTTGCATATTCAGGTGCCACATACCTGAAAACCAATAATATTAAAGTTGTCACCACAACATAATTTTCGTAAGTTCTCATATTTACAGAAGCAAGAGCCCATTAAATATTATCAAGATGCAAGAAAAATAATATCTTTCAGTACCCAAAAGTCCCCATTACTCTAGTTGCAATATGGCTTTTCTCTGAGCCGAGCATCTTTGCAAGTCCGAAATCAGAAACTTTAGCATTATATTCCTTGTCAATCAAAATGTTACTTGATTTTATGTCTCTATGCACAACTTTGGGCTCTATGGCTTCGTGCAAATAAGCAAGCCTGTAGGACATTCAAGATTATTCTGTTAAGAAAATATTTATGAGGGCCAAGTAGAACTATAAACACAACACATGAAATGACAAATTGCAGAGATCAAAGCGTACGCCTTTGCAGTCCCAGAAATAATTTTCATGCGAGAATCCCATCCAAGACAGCCACACTGACGCATGGCTCCATGAAGCCACTGCTCTAAGTTTCCATTATTTACGTACTCATACACCAACATCCTGCAGCAAGTTGTCAAATTTGTCAATTTTTTGAACACTTCCATATTAAAAGTTTAAGGTGTAAAACAAACAAATGGGCAGATACTTGAGCTTTTACCCTTTAGAAGTAGGTACTGTTAACAAAGATGAGACAATATTACAATTATAAAAGAATAATTCACCTGTGAATTCCTTCAATACAATATCCCAGAAGCCGCACCAAATTTTTGTGTCGTACATGGCCTATAGCTTCCACTTCCACTCTAAATTCCTTCTCTGCCTGTCCCCTACACACAAATAGAAATAGCCAGTGGAAGTTACAGCTCAAAATGTTAGTAAAAACCTAACCCAGGTTATCATCACTCCACTTACATGTTGTTCAATAGTCTTTTAACTGCTACTTCAGTTCCATTTGCAAGGCGCCCCTTGAAAACAACTCCATATCCACCTTCACCGATCACATTTTCCTTGCAGAAACGGTTAGTTGCATATTCAAGGTCCCTCAAGGTAAACCAATGGCCCCATCCAAGATGGGAAAATTCTGGTAGACCAACCAATGGAGAAGCCGAAACAATCCCATATGAGGAGGAGCCTTGTCTTTTGCCATAACCTGAGCTTCCTTCATCCCCAGAATGCAGACTACCAATCCTATCATTATGATAGAGAGAGCTGCACTGGCTCAGGGTATCCACCTCACTTGATTTGCCAATGGTCAGATTAGCCAACACATTTTCAGATTCCTTATCATTTGATTTATCATGGGAAGAACCAAAACCACATTCATGGTTGCGAAAACTTTGAGCTAAACTATGGTTAGCCATCCTGTCTATGGTGATCTCCTTGGAGACAACAGGAATTTGAGAGTGTGGAAGATTTTCCACAGGCCGCCTCGGTTTCTTCCGGAAAATGAGCCATATGACCATGATTATTATTAACAACATGGTAAATATACCAACCAAGATGCCAATAAGAACCCATAATTTCAGTCCTAAAATCGATGTCTTTTGCGACATTTCTCCACTTAAATTGCCTCCGGAAGACATCCTTGCTCCGGAATAGAATCGATAAGATGATCACAACTAATTACTTTCACTTTGAGGGAGAAACTACAAGAAAATCAACTGATGATTGGTTAACAACAAATCAGTACATTTACAAAAAAAATGCAGTCTAAATAAAATTAATGGTGACAAATGCAGTCACAATGAAAGTAGTTGCAAAACATCCACAAGACACATTAATACAATAGAGAAATTAAAGTTGGTCTACATCCTAAAAACAAAACAAAACAAGGAAAAACAAATGCAAGCAAGAGCTAACAACAACAAAAGTTAATTCATCAGACTAACATGTGACATCTACAATAGCACAATCTGACAACTCTCACAAGTCTAATTGCCATATCATTAAAATCAGTAGCATATTTTACAAACGAAAAAACATCTTCGTACCATCTAAAAATCACAAATCTGACAATTCTCACTAGGGTTATTGCCATTTCACCAAAACCAACACCATATTTTCCACACACACACAAAAAAGCTTTATCCATCATCTTCAACCCAAAACAAAAGAACAAACTATATCTACCCAAAAAAGAAGAAGATAAAAGCCACCAAATGGAAGCAAAACAACATCCAAAGGAAACCAACCCACAAACCTGAAGTGATGATTTGAATTGTCAAAGAGGGGTAGCAAAGATGGGCATTGGGAGAAGCAGAAGAGGAAATGGATGAGACCCAAGAGAGCAAACCCCACTACAAGTCCCAAATCCCACGAAAGATGGAATCTTGCACATGATTACATGAGTGGGCAAAGAAAGGAGGCACCTTTATGGTAGTTCAGGGGAATGAGAGCTCAACCCAGTTGGAAAGGAGAGATTTTGAGGCAATGGGAGGCCAAACATCAACCAAATCTGTTCAGGGTTTCGTCTTTGGGGTGGTGGTTTTGGTGTTTTGTTTGGAGAAGAAACAGAGAACAGAGAAAGACAAGTTTTGGGTGGAAGGAAGAGAAGGTTTTAGTTATTTAGACTTCAGAGAGAGAGAGAGAGAGAGAGAGAGAGAGAGAGAGATTTTGGGGTCAAGGAGAACACCAAAATACCATTTCCATTTTAATATGGATGGTGACTTCTTCCTTCAACATAATCTAAATTCTAAATTCATTAATAATGGAGTTTATTATTCTTTTATCTCTTGGATTTTTTTTACCTTTTTTATCTATACATTTCATACTTCTGGTCCCAGCTCCGGAAAAAATTAAATGGTATATCTTGAAGTTAAAAATAATACTATTATTTGAAGAAGAAGAAGAAGAAGAAGTATAAGAAGAAAAAGAAAAAATATTTGGTCTCGATCAAATGAGGGTGTCATCCATTAATTGAACAACAATTAATGACAGTACTATCGAGATGATAAGGAAAGATGAGACTAATAGAAATTTAAAAGGTGAAACATCAAACAAAATATATCAATTCGCACTTTTTGAGTCTTTTGACTCAATGTTCGGGGTAAGAATATGGAATATTTACATATAAGTGGATTAAACCAATAACCCGAGTACATTTGCATGCATATCTTAATAGTAAATTATATTTCTTAAAATAGTGATTTGCT
Organism: Triglochin maritima; assembly: GCA_963682175.1. Classification (NCBI taxonomy): domain Eukaryota; kingdom Viridiplantae; phylum Streptophyta; class Magnoliopsida; order Alismatales; family Juncaginaceae; genus Triglochin; species Triglochin maritima. Next base: position 47,989,037 of record OY821777.1, read on the forward strand.
AAGATTTGTGGTATATAACTCAAATCTAACCAAAGGCAACGAACAACATTTTGGAATACAAAGGTGTCCGTATGTTTCTTCTTTTTTACTTATTGGTCATTATTGTTATTATTATCAACATGTCAACCTAATAAATAATAATAGTTGTTTGTTTGGAAGTTGGAACACAACAGGGTTTCTTGTTTCAGTTTATTCGTATATGAACTTGCAGCAGGTAAGTAAACTTAATTAAACTGCCTCCTGTTTTGTTTAGTAGCATACAAAATGTTGACATTGTGGAATATATTCTGGAATATATATGATTGTGACTGGTTTGGTTTGAAGGTTGCCAACACAGAGGAGTACATTGATGGGCACTTCACAGGAAATCTTGGGTAGATCCTCATCAGGTGCTAACCAACCACACATTGTTTTCAATGTTCATATAACTATGTCATGAATGAAGATAAATCGTATTTTTACTTAAGTAAATATGTGAACTGCTGAGGGAAAAATACTGCTGCTAGTTGATATTGACATTTGGAGTTTTGATGTAGATCGAATTTTCGATCTCAGTCAAATCCTCGTTGCCTACGGTTCGGGTTGGTTTAGGGGTTTCCCCAACACAAACTTGTTTCAGGAAATAAATCAAACCATTAACTGAACTGATTTAGGTTCAATTTCCATTTCAGTTATAACTTGAACAGATGACTTGAAGGATTGATTTTTTATTTTTTTTATTTATGTATTGCACTATACATTACAAATTTTGTATGCATACAATTTAGCTTAAACCGAACTTGAATCGACATTGATACATAACGAAGTTATTGGTCTGCTATGGTTGCCCAAGATATATATATTTCATTTATAAATAGTCCCATGCTGAGGTTATGTGTAAGTTTATTTTTAAATGCCGCAATGCAATGGACATTACTTGTCTGTTGCTCATTAATGTCATGTCTACCATGTCCTTGTAGGTACAACAATGTTCTATACCTGAAGATGAAGAGGTTAAAGAAGCAGATGAGGACTGAAGAAGAATAGATGATATGGATGGACATCTAAGATTTTCCCTTCAGGAAACCTTTCTTGTGTTTATAGAAACCACTGACTAGACATTTTTTACTTGTCCAAGACAAACTCAGGCATTGTACTGAACCACAGAGGTACAACTTTTATGCCTATGAGATCTCAAACTTTGCCATTTCAAGTTTCAACCACTTCATATCTCTCAATTGCCACAAGCATAAGTTGTAAAGGATCCCAACTCCCACACAAGGTGGAATTTAGAAAGAAAAAAGAAGACTATGAATAATTCTGTATAATTTCTCCATTGACCATGAAAATTAAGGTTTTTCTTAGTTCAAAATAAGGTGGCCTGTGAGCTTGCTAACATGTATGTGATTGTCTTACTTATGACATAACATTTGGATAATTATGTTTTTGATGTTTGCCATCTATCATTATCATACTGAAACCGCCTACTCTTTCTGCTCCATAAGAAAAAGAAAAAAAAAACTTCAGGGACAAGAATGTATATAATTATGAAGAGTGACCCCACTATTTAGTACGTCTTGGCAACCACCACTTGTCTCTGCCACCTAAACAATATTAGAAAAGTGGTCCTCTGCTCTCACAGACAATTTTTTGAGTGGAAGATTTAAAACATATGATTCTTTCTGTTCATCCTTACCACTTGGACTGGTTACACGTGGAAACTAAGAAATAAATACACATTCAATAAAAGGTGATTCCAACTGTTAGCAATGTTATGATTTTGGACGGTAAGTTTATTTACATTAAGCATGAGTCAAACAAAAAAATATCAGTTGAGAAAACTGAAAATATGGTCATTTTTTGGAACTTGTTGATTACAACAGATGTCTGCCTGTCTAGTCATTGTTCATAGTTGCAAATCACAAAGTAATGACATAAAATGGCGGGATTAATGAAAGATTAAAGGAAATCATTTTGGTGGTGGTGTGTATCTTTATTATTATTATTATTCACCATTGAGTTAATAATATATTACTTGAGTTGAGCCATAGCCCCTAGATTAGACTCGTACCTCCAAAAAAAATCATATAATAAAAGAGTGAATTGATTAGCGCGAGAATGTTTCGATTGCCCACAAGATGACAATGTTTCGATGTTTGTAGCATACCCAAATGGACGAGTTCTCGATTTTCGCTGTAAAGGTCGAGTCTTGCTTGCACGGTTTTTTTTTGGTTTTTGGTTTCAAAGTGATCACGTTCAACCATTTTGATATTTGCACTGTAACTCATATAATTGTTTGTTTAGGATTCATATATATAATAGAGAAATATCAAATGATGTGAGTTTGATGATTATGACTTTGAGTGAAACCATTAAATTTTCCCAACTTACAATTTTAAGTAGGAAAAGGTTTGATTTTTGGTTCTATAGGTGTTGAGTTGTTCCAGGACTTTAATTCCCAACATCCTATCCTATCATTCTAGGAAGGGTGGAAAAGAAGTCATATGATAACAAGACTAGGGCACAATATTGTATGGGTTTTCCATATATTCGTGTTGTTAGTTTTTCATGTGTTTCTTGAGTAACAGGGGATATTTATTTTGGTTATTGTTTTTATCTCGCTCTATGTACAGTACCCCTGCCTGCATTAGTTTTCTTCTTTGCTAGCTAGAGTGAATATTGACCAGTCAATTATCATTTCTCGTATCTTCTAACAGATCCATTAGGGGATATCATCTTTTAACTATCCCGTCTCTTGAACTCTTAACTATGCCTTGGTAGGATTAGGATGCTTGACGTACCACCATTTCATTGAAAATCATGTTTTTTTATATCAGAGTAAGCATGCAGAGTCACATTTCAGATACTCGCATCCTCAAAATTTTGAAGGAACTATTTCTCTTTTGAGGTGGTAGTAAGATTATCTATTAATCAAGATTTTTATTTATTTCTGTAATAGTATATACATGGACATGTTTTGTAACATTTCAAATTAAATTCCATCTCGATCTGGAGTGTACAATATAGCTAACTATGCTAGATTAAGTAGTCAATAACAAATGGAGAGAGGTGCTTATTTCCCTTGACCTACAATTACAACTAAACTGTATTGCCTTTCACTGTATTATGCTAGCTTTGCGGAGTATGTTTTTCCACGGGTGTTTTACCTGTGAAGATCGAGCAAATTTGCGCGCGTATGCATCAGTTGGTGGTAATTAGTATATCATGATTAATTATGGATTGTATAATATGACAGCCATCATCGTAATGCATCTAAGCATCCATTTTCGTATTGATTCTGAATTAAGCACCGCACTGCTTAAATCTGAATCTGGAGGAACAGATCCAAATTGTGGTGATCCAGAAATCGGAGTACTCATGTATGGAACAGATGGAGTAGAAGGAGTTGTGTTGCCTCCCATGACCGTGTTACCACTGCAAGGCAAGGGCATCATGATTCATATATGTAAGTTCTACATTTCAAATCCAACGTGTAACGTACGTATCAGAAACATGAAGCGCATACCTTGACGAGGGAAATTGACATGTCTGAGTGCCTGCAATAATCAATCCATAGAAAGTATATAATTATTAGATAGTAATTTCATAAAAGTTTTCAATTGATTGATGTTCAATATTTGGTAACTCGTTTTCAATATATCATTAATTAATAATGATGAGGAAGTTATAGTTAGTTACTTGGGTCGGTGTTGGTGAGAGTTGCAGTGCCGCCAAAATCACAGCTTGTGGGAGCTGGATTCTTCTGGTAGTATTGATTGAATGCATAGGACGCATGATCACGAAGGGTATCTGGATTGTAGCAGTTTCCACCTTGGTTAATTGCGGAGCAGTCTGTTCCTCCGTAACCACATGCGTAGTCAAGTGCAACCTGCAGAGCCGTCTCTGAAGCTGACTGGCTTGCAACGCACCACCTCTGTCCTGTCCCTGCATTCCCTGGGTTTGTGTTTGGACTTGGATTCCCACCGCCACCGAAACCTGGATTTGTATTTGGACCACCACCACCACCACCGAATCCTGGATTTGTATTTGGACTGCCACCACCACCGAATCCTGGATTCGTGTTTGGAGTCCCACCACCACCGAATCCTGGATTTGTATTTGGACTGCCACCACCGAATCCTGGATTTGTGTTTGGAGTGCCCGGGCCTGTGGATGGATCTGGTGTCATGGGAATGATTGGAGTGGACGTGCCCGGGTTAACCACAGGAGTATTATCAGTGTCTGGGGTGGTTGGATTGATGATGGGAACATTGGTCATCGGATTGTCGACTTCATCCTTGTTCTGGAATGTACTCATCGATTCCGGCTCATACCCTATCAACTTCCTCTTCACAGGTATTGAACTGTATTTCCATCTTGATAAGTGATTTTGATCTTTGGCAATAACCGCTGTAATTAAGTACAACTTGTTACCAACATTAGTATTCATATATATATATATATATATATATGGTGAAGTCATTGGTCTCATATGGTCGCAACCATCAGGTAGTGTGATATGGATTCCTTCTGTTAGATTCATCTCTATGGTCAATTATTCTTATCTATTTTGCTTACTACATTATTGATAGGTGATCTTCCATTCGAAGATGTGTTTCATAATGGTCTGAATGTCATTTTGTAGGTTATGACCTATGATGCTAGTTTTGTTACAGTTGATCTGGACATGTTTGGTAGTTATTATGATCGGGTTGTCCTTTTAAAATTTTGGTATTATGGACAATTCTGGAGTTGGAATCCTGAAGATGAATGAATTAAGTAGGAGAAAGGGAATGAGACTAACCAGAAAACAAGATGAGCAGGGTGATTAGGACATAAGGCGTGATGCACTTCAATGCCATCGTGCCCATATTGTTTCGGAGACCACTTCCTCTTCTTCCACTCTGCTAGCTAGCTAGTTCGTTGTTTTTTATTGGTTTGTCTGTTGTCACAGTGAGGAGGCTTTGAATGTGGGGAGTGAATGTTGATAAACATCAGGAGAAGGGGAGGTGTAGTACCCTTTATCTAATAGTTTTGTGATTATGGTTGAGAGAATCAGAGCTTTCTTGCGTTGGGCTTGTGTGGAAAAGACGGTAACAAAGAACCTAGCTAGCTACATTGCATGGAATAAAAGAAAACTTGAAAGAGGAGGATGGGAGTTAAGGTGGTGCAAGCAATATCAAAAGAAGCAGCAGCCATGCACAAAAGCTGAAGGTTTGGTGTTCAAGCCTTCTTATTGTTTCTTTCAGCAGTTAATTAATATTTAGACAATGGGAATCAAGAATGCAGAAGTAAAGATTGGTTTTGGTGGGATCAGGAGCATATTTTGACATGTCTTTTGTTTGTTTTCTAGTACTGAACTCCAAAAAGAAAAAAGAAAAGACAGTGAGAGATGTGTTTAATTTGAGTTCTTAAAGGGCAAAAATTGGATCCGAGGGGAAGTGATGTTGTGGTATAAAGAAAAAGCTCTGATCCAGATCAACAATATTCATGGATTGTTTTGATATTTAAATTACCTTTGTTTTGTTTGGTGTAAAGAGAGTGTTGTCTGGCCAGGGTTTGTATCCGAAACTTTCTGTCTAACTTCATGCAGGAGTAGAACTTGGTTTTAGTGCTTAATATTGACGAAGGTCTTAGTTATTAACTATATATCTTGTGATGGTTAGTTATTCATGTTGAATATTGGCTTATATTTGTTAACGAGTCAAATCCAGGAAGAGTCGGTCGATCGGATTGGATTCGGTCTACCGACGCACAACCCAAGAAATTTCGGCGAATACGGGTCGGTCTACCGAATTGGATTCGGTCCACCGAACCAAGGATTCCAGACACTCCGTGTGTGGCTGAGATCGGACGACCGAATTGGATTCAGTCCACCGTCAGAAGGTAACAAGCACTTCGGAACAACGGGTTCGGTAAACCGTTGGGGAGATTTTTGGTGTTCCGAGAATCTAAAAAGTGGTTGTCCAATTTGGCACGGTCCACCGAGGGGTGCTCGGTCGACCATGATGTTGTTGAAGAATTAGTTAGTTCGTGGAAGAATCGTTCTCGCGGTAAACCGAGCCACGTAAGAAGCGTTCCCGCGGTCAACCGGGAAGGATTCAGTTAACCGAATCGGAACAGGAGTGGTTCCTGTTGAAGCACGCACGGTTAACCAAACGAGCATCGGTTAACCGTGTCCCCATGAATAGTTTTGTTCGTTTTTTCTTAATTGTAGCTCGGTTTTTGAGTCTATAAAAGGGCTTGTTTGCTCTTATTTTCATATACAATTGCATACAACATAGTTTCATTCATTGTGAGTTGAGAGATTAAGGCTAGAGGTAGATCTAGAGTGATTTGGAGGACCTATTGCCTCCATATACTTGTAATCTCGGTTGTTTCTCTTGTTGGAGAAATGGAAGAAGGAAAGGAAACCCGCAGGAGACCCCTAAGGATGTAGGCACGTTGCCGAACCTTGTAAATTGCGTGTGGCGTGGTTGTTTCAGGTGTGCATTTGTGTTTGCTTATTTATTTTCATCTTATTAGTGTTCTTGTTGCAATTGAGTTTGGGAGAGAGTCTGAAGTTAATTCCGCAATCAATATTTAGTATTTCGTGGTGCGTTTAATCCGTGTCGAGTTAGTACATTGTTAGATCCCCTCCCAACACTCCATAATCAAACAGGTTAACGTAATCCAATTTAATCTTTTATGAGATTTTATTGTTTGGATAAAGGATTGCTAGCTCTTTATAATTAGGGTTGTAAACGGGTCAGGGCGGGTTTTGAACCCACCGCTACCCGACCCGTCTAAGGTAGGCAGGTTGGCGGGTCGGTGAGGTGATTTTTTTTAACCGCTACCATACCCGCCTAAGATCGGGTAAACGGATTGCATGGGCCGGGGGGGGGGGGGGGGGGGGGGGGTAAATGGATTATGCGTGGCGGGTAGATGGATAAATGAATTTTTATATTTTTTTTCTTTTTCTGCATTACACCATAAATTAAAAACACGACACATTAGCACCTTAAAATCAAAACCCATGTGATGAATACCGTAAAATTATAAATAACTTCAACTTTATAACACTATTAGTAAAATATGAATCAAAGAAAATGAACATGTATATGGTATATAAGTATATATATATAATATTTATTATTTAATTTATTAAATTCTTATACAGGTAATCGGATAAACGGGGTGGGTAGAAAATACAACTGCTACCTGACCCGTTTATTAGTCAGGTAGGCAGGTACTCAGGTAGGCGGGTGACTGGTTGGATTTTTTACATCGTTACCCGACTTAGACAGGTTGGGTTGGCGGGTCGGGGCAGGTTTTACCCGCCCCATTTTACAACCTTATTTATAATCTCTTTGTCTGATATGAGAAATCACGAATATATATTTCATGCAATCTACCTGCAGTTGACAAAACGCAACCTTGTCGAGAAATTTATTTATTAGTTAGCATAAATTTACTGAACTGCTAAATGTCACCCGCGAATTACTAAAATCGTTCGTGACAATTATCGTTTTACCTTTTACTTTCCATTAATACTCGTTTCGTTCTGCCTCTTAAAAGAATATTTTCTCTCAATTTTCCTCCCTCTATCAGGGTCAACACCAAGGAAATGTCTGACGAATCGTCTAAATCCGGCGATTTTAAAAAAAATAAAAAATCAGACGGGGCGTCTGCAAAAAACGCCCCTCCCCATGGGGGAGTTTTTTTTGCGGACACTCCTATTTTTTATTTATAAAAACTTAAAATTATACAACGTGTTATCTCAAATTATTTCAGGTTCCGTTGCAAGATTTCAGTGGTGACATGGTGGATTACAGTGAGTCTTTTTTGTAAGTCATGAAGTATTTCTAGCATACGAGGACGCTATTGGGAGCAGTTATGTAGTGGATATTGATTGTAATGTGTAATTTGTAATGATATTGTTATTTTGTGTGATTTCTAATGTGTAATTCGTTCGTACGTTGTATTGTGTTACTTTCTTTACAAAAACATTCACTGTAATTCACCCCGTCACCACCGTTCGATTTTTTTGCAGACTCCCCGTCCGATTTTTTTTTTAATTCGCCGTTCAAACAGTTCACCAAACATTTCCTTGGTGTTGTCCCTGATAGAGTGAGGAAAACTGAGAGAGAAACATTCTTTTAAGAGACGAGACGAAATGAGTATTAATAAAAAGTGAAAAACTGAATGATAATTGCCACGAATGATTTTAGTAATTCACGGATTACGTTTAGTCTAACTTTAAACATATGATAGTTCCAAGCTGCACTATCCAGAAGGAGCTCGCAGCTGATTGTATATATTCTATTAGTTCCCAAAGAATAAGTAATTAATGATTAATTACGAGAAGAGGAGATAACATTGGTATATATATATATATATATATACACACACACCAGAATTATCTAGTGAGCACAGAATTTGATTTTTATAAATTAAGCTCCCACAATATTCATCACTCATTTCAAATTGTAAGGTAGATTAAGAAAAAAATGGTTATGCTAATAAATGATGATATTAACTGTAAATAAGATCCAATGGTGAGATTGTAGGGGCTTAAATTAAATTTGATGAGCCCTGAGCTCACTAGAGCTTGACTATATATATACATGAATTCTCTAGTGAGACTAAAACTTAATTTTCCTAAATTAAGCATCCACAATATCTACCACTTATTTCAAATTGTAAGGTAGATTAAGATAAAACGGTTATACAAATTAAAAGTGAGATTAACCGTAAATAAAATACAATGATGAGATTATAAGGAGTTTAAACTAAATTTAATGAGTTCTGGGCTCACTAGAGTTTGACCATATATATATAAACTTGCCGAACAAAAAATAACAAGTAAAACAAAAAAGTCAACAATAAAATGAAGAAACATTGTAATTAGTTGGAGCAATTAACAATCCCCTGGTTTCCGGCGAGCATCAAGTACTTGTCTCTCCTCGTAAGAGTAGTACATTCAAACCCGAGCACATCTGCGAGATCCTTCTGGATACCGTTTGCCACCTGGCGACTGCACCGGCCACTGGAGCAAGTATTCTCCGGTGGCAGTTGCCGGAGAACGTGAACGTAGTAGACGGGATTGGGATTCATGAGGAAGAAGAACGGGTCAAGGCACTTGTGTCCAGTAGTAGTGGTCCCATAAAACATGGTGACTTCCACATCCACGGCCACCGGCACAAAATCGTCGGTAATCTCAGCGAAAAGCGGGCTGAACCGGAGGAGGTAGGGCTCACGGCAGGTGGTCCCCTCCGGGCAGACCAAGAGGTCTCCCTCTTCCAACAAAGCCTTCATGGTTGCACCGTCGGTCGATCGGTTTCTCGTCAACCGGACGGTCCTTATCGGTGAAATCATCTCTGATATGCGGCTAAGGCTGTAAGTGACGGCGGTTATCGGTTTCTTGAGGACTGCACTGACGGCCACCGGGTCAAGGAGTGTCCGGTGAGTGCAGACGTAGAGAACTCCTTCTCGGCCGGAGGAGGATATTGGAAAAGTACTACCCTTTACTCTGAACATTAGGCCGGTGAGAGCATTGGCCGGAACAGCAAGGTTGTAGGGAATGCATCTGCCTATCATGGCCCTTGCTATGGCCAATGCAACTCCTACAGGTAACCATAGGAAGAGGAGGAGAGTGGAGAGTGGAGTTGGGAAGAAGGCTAGCCTTCCATCATGGAACACCAATGCCGGCTTTTGGTACTTCTCATCTCTTGGTGATGTTGCACTTCCACTTGCACCACCATCTTTGTAATTATTATTAACCACATCATATGCTTCCTGTACGTACATTATGTAACATTAGTTTCTGTAATTAATTAAGAATGCATGCATGAAATTAAGGGCACGTACGTGTTGGGAGGGGGATCTACGATGCACTAACTCGACACGGATTACACGCATCACGAAAAACGAATATTGTATGCGGAAATTAACTTCTGACCCTCTCCCAAACTTAATGCAACAAGCAAACACGATTAAGATGGAAATAACAAATAATCACACAACACACCTGAAGCAAACCACGACACACGCGATTTTACAAGATTCGGTAAGATGCCTACGTCCTTGGGGGGGTCTCCTGCGGGTTTCCTTTCCTTGAAGCTCTTCTCCAACAAGAGAAGTCTCCGAGATTACACAAGTTTGGAAGCAATGCGTCTCCCAAAGCACTCTAGATCTCTCTCTAGCCTAATCTCTCTCAAGGAAATAAAGATTGTATGTTGTGTTACAAGATTAGGGCGAAAATCCTATTTATAATGGGCTAAAATCGTACAAAGAATAATTCAGATCGTGCATAACTGTCTGAAATCGGTCGACCGGAATTTCCCATCGGTTGACCGAACTTCGGTTAGTTCGCGTAACTGCCATCGTTCGGTCGACCGCTCGCCCATAGCCGGTCGACCGTTCCGCGCTGCTGAACAACGCTCGAAGCTCCTGGACAATTTCGGTCGACTGCGTGTCCAACACCGGTCGACCGTTCTGCACTGCTGGATAGCGCCTGAAGCTACAGGACGAATTCGGTCGACCGCGTGTCCAACACCGGTCGACCGATTGTTGTGCTGAATTTTCACCAGAGAAGAACCTCCCACCAACCACCTCCAACTCAGTGCCCACCACCACATCCACACCAACATACTCCTTCAGGAACCTCTCCACCATGACTCTGGGCATGCATGTCAGCACCACCCTCCTCCCGGTGGAGGCCACCACTTGGTAGGCATGGAGGTTGAGGTCCTCAAGGAAGAACTTGGGCAGGACAGCTCTTGCCACAGTGTCCATGTCCTTAGTTCTGAGCCCACACAAGGATATGAATATCATGAGCCTTAGGTGGAGGTTTGGATGCACATGGTTTAGGAGTAAGAGGAGAGGGTACGAGAGGAGAAGCAGTAGTGCTCTTATTATGCTGCCACCCTCAAACGCTACTAACATGAAGTATGGGAAAAGAGATGTGGACCTTAGAAGGGTCCCTTGGATGTCACACACTATGGTTTGGTCTTGTCTACCCGCACAACAACACTTGGTCACAACAGGTGAACAGGGTATGGAGTTGGGAGTACTGGTTTGGGTGGTGAGGAGGAAGTTGGTCTGTGGGAGGAGAGGTTGTAGATTTTGTAGCATGATAGCATCCAGTGTGATGCTGTCTTTAGGAGTACCATTGGGATTGGGAACACCATCTCACTTGCTTGACTTGGCTTGTATTGAATTTTGTATTTGTGTTATGGAAGAGTGATGTGTTGAAGTATATATATATATATATATATATATATATATATATATATATATATATATATATATATATATATATATATATATATCACATGAAGTCAAACTTCATGTGAAATTTGGTAGTTGAGAGTGGAGTAATGTAGTAGGAGATTTGGGAGGAGTTGAGAGTTGTTTTGACTTTTTGAAGGACAACAGCTTTATCTGTGGCCTGGGAAAATGAGAGTGCACAGCAGAGATCTTTCGATGCTGTCCAGGTTTAATTTGGTGAAATGAATGAGTTCATGCTTCAGCACACCAAATCTCCTCCTAACTACCAACTTGATTAACTTAATTCCAGGACTTCTTGGGTGTGTGGAACAGCAGCTTCCTTGACCTTTCAGGCTTTGTGGATTTGATCAGCAGAGGAGGTTTGTTAATAAGATTTGGTGGTTTTGGCATGAATTGGTTCATCTGAAGTAAACAAGGATCGCCATTTTAAAAGAGTGACATTTGAATCAGACATACATGCTGTGCGTGGGAATTGATACTGAAGCACAATGGTTCATCTCCCTAATTTGCACTTGTTATCTAATATCGAGATGAATGCATCTTTACATGAGCATTTAACAAGCACACCTACAAAGGTCTTTTTCATATAACCTACTAAAATAATGGGAACAGCTGGCTAAAATAATCATAGTTTTATATATAAGCTCCTTCGCCGACCAAGCAAATGCCTGCAGTCGCCAACAATCTTTAAATTTCCAACTAACAGTGGTTTCTACTTGCAATTTCTTTTCTTTTCCAAAAGAGCCAAGTGAATACTGAAAGTTTTTAGGAAACCTTGCATACAATTAGTACACAGTAAGCAGATCAAAATAATTGCATCTTGAATGAATCAATGGCTACAAAACATACAATGGGATAACTTCAGTGTTGTATTTTCCCTTTCTTGGCCTCACATGGACAGTACTCGATGTCATCTTTACAACAAACTATAACCAACGCCAATAACAATTTCACTAGAATTCTATCAATCAAAAAAATTGCTATGATGTACAACTATGAAATTTCCTTCCACTGTTTTTTTTGAGATACAATCTTGTTGTTTTTCTTTAAAAAGGTTCTCTAAGAAGATGCAGCTTGGACATTGCCTAAAGATCCTTCCCAAAGTAGAAGCTTTGGTTTCATACACTAACCGAAGAGCTTGTTATTTATTGGACGTCATACCTGTCGTAAAGACATTATTTAATGGCTAAAGAACAATCAATCCTCTTATAAACTCTACAGAGTTGTAATGTAAAACAAGAAATAATTTAGCTTACCACAGCATGGCCAATGTGAACAAGAATGAGTGAAATGGAATATAAGCATGCAGAAATAATTGTTCCAGCAACAAAATTTTTCAGCAACCGCTTGTTGTCTTTAGTGGGGATAAATGCTGCCTTGATTGTGTTCGTCAAATCAAAGAGCCGGTAAGATAACTGCACAACGACAAACAATACATAAATTGCTGGTCTTCAAAATTCTTAGAAGTACTCTCTGGAAACAAAAAAAATGATGGCTCTACTCACAAAGAGATATATTGCAGTGTTAAGCATGAAATTGAGTAGTGGATAATCCGGAATGAGCACAAGGAGCCATCTTGGCTGGCCATTAGGCGTGCCAGATCTGCAGGCATGTCAAAAGTATTACAAGTCAATGAACAATAACCTACATAAAAATGATTTCCATCCAGCAGAAGCTAGCCCAGAGATTCTAAACATTATTGCTTTTCAAAATTCCCCTGTAGACAGTGCAAATAGATGGATTGAAAATAAACTGGACATTTTTAACTTTACGGCTGTAGCTGTAGTTATTAACAGCAACAACAACAAGCCACGGTAAGAAACTTGATATGTCTTCATTGTAATATATATTATTCAATGAAAAACACTTACGTCCAAAATTTAAGTATGGTGTATTTATGCCAAGGGCTGTATAAAATATTTCATAATATAAAATTATAAATGATAAAACAAGGATGGCCTTTCCGTTACACTAAATAAACAACAATTTAGTAAAATGACTCTTCAGAATTTTAACAAACCACCACATACAAGATCTTATTATACGCATCAAGATAAATACCTTAGCCAAATATGAATCTGGGAAATGTATGTCTCAAGAGTTATCTTGCCAAGCCATCTGACAAAAAAAGGAACAAATTAGATCAAACATGAGAATATTAAGTAATAAACCACACTTAAAACAACATGAGGACAAAGTATATAGGCTTTTACTAAAGAATTTAGGAACTCACGCAAAGAGGGTCAAAGAGAAATTTCGTAGTTGCTGTGTGCAATTTCTCAAGCAAATGTAAACCCTGTTGTCCAATCAAAAAAAGGTTGTGAATTCAACAGACGTAAGAAAGTGCAGAATAAAGTATTCTTCCACTTTAAACAATCACAGTTACCCTATAAACATACGTTATGGGAATCCATGATGTGTAGGGATGGAGTTTATTGTATGAAATCTTGTCCAGCTTGTAAATGTATTCATACCAAAGATAGCCAGCCTGCACAAACAATGAAGCTAGCTTTGGATTACCATACGACCGAGTGAAAATAGAATTCATCTAGCAGCTACATAGAAGAATATGGCTTACCGTCACAGCAACTGTTACTATAGTTGTCTTGATTGACAACCTACGTTTGGGTTCAGATTCCTCTAGTTTCTCCATCCACCTTTCAACCTGTGATTGGGGGAGAAATCAGGGCATAGTGGATTACAAAGGCATGGAGACAGAAAAACCTTCATAATCTTCATTTCATTTGACTTATCAAACATTAATAAAAACAAGTTTTAGAAAATTACAGTTGGGTGATAGTATGCATATATCATCCCAATAATCCAGATATAGCGGTCAAGGCCTGATCTGAAATGCCACTCATGCAAAAGAGGAAGATTTGATTTTGAAGGAGAGGGATCCCTATACTCTGCGGAAGGAAGAAAGTATAAGGAAAAGGGTATGAAATAATCTGATAATGGGGCACGTCAAGCACAGGACTTACCCACTAGAAATGTAAATGGAGCCCAAATAATGTCAAAAACTCCAGGGACTTCCCAAACCAAAATTACAATAAGAAAACAAGATACAAGCTTTGCAGCCATCACTGAACCAATTTCATTGTATTTGTTGAATATGCCAAGTGCTCCATAAACCATCAGGGTGAAAAGAGTGTGCATAGGACATATGTAGTACAACATGTAGTCGTTGTTAAGAACAATACAACAGAAGGCCACAAAGAGATTTAACCGCCACATCATCTGCATTTTAGAGATAGTCGGTTATAACTAAAAAATAACTGATAATCAAGAGACACATAAAAGCAGTATCTCTCATAACTCATAAGTCACTCAAGCGCATCAATAGTTTGAAAAGGATGAGGATACCTGAGAAAACCGGGCAACACTGAAATCCTTTCGTATATAGTAGTATGAGAAGTTCCCAAATCCAGTCATCCATACATAAGCAGCGATAAACACACGTATTGCATTATATATCTCGGTTGCAGCAAAGTAGTGGTACATCAAAAATAGGACCTATAAAATGCAGTGACACTTAAAGAGTGAGTACTATCAGGAAATTTTCATTTTAAAACTGATATAAAGACAACATGCAAAACCAAAAGATACACAAATGGAAACATAAACTCAAAAAATGCATATATAAAAATTAACCTGCATCCATCCCTTCCATTCCTCAGTTTGATGTCGATTTAGATAAAGTAAGGCTTTCCCAGAAAATGCTGATTTATCGTTATGCTTCTTGAGTGAGGTCATAGCGGAAGCTATGATCAGAAGAATATACAGAAAGAGGAAAAGATCACGGTTGTAGCTCTGCCAAGTTCAAGACAAAACAATAGGAGGGACTTAAACTGATCATTTCATATAATCTGAAAAGATGTTTATATGTCTATGAGAGCATCGCAATAACCAACAAGGGGAAGATAGCTGCACAGTTATGACAGTTGGCCACTTAGATCTGGTAAACTATCTAACAAATCTTAAAACTACTTTTTATCCGTCAAAATCTTTTAAAACTACATGAAGATCAGGGATTGAGAAAATAGGAAATTTATTAATTATTATATTGGTCTCTCCAATGACAACAGAGCATGTAGATGTTCAAAACTACAAAGCTCCAATACATTTCTAATACACTCTGGAAGGTAGACCCTTGGTACTAGAATAGTCCATGACTCCAAATAAAGTTATTGATGCTACCTCAAACCAAGGATTCACTGCTTAAAAGAAAACAATTTCAGTCCATCTTCAATATACTAAGTACTAACACAGGACACACAACTATGTCACGTCCCAAGATCTATTTTACAGATTTTTCCAGATTATTACCGCCCGGTTCGAGTCCCACCACTAGAACTAGGCATCATACTAATTTAGGACTTCTTGTTAATTTTTTATACTTGGTTGTTCACCAAAATAAAGCAGTTGAAGTACAATATATCATAGTTCCATATGATATAACCACAAAAGGCCTTAAATAAGTAAATGTTAATCAAAATGATGTATCAAAGTGCACTTAAATTGTTTTTCTAAGGCCACTAGAAGAGATTATTTGAATCAGTACAAAAAAATAAAAAAATAGGCACCTTGGGAGAATCAGGCAAAATATTTGTTCTGTCACATATGTAAAAGTAAACCAGGATTGCTCCAAACTCAGCCCTGCACACGAATCTCAATTAGATCCACATAAAAGAGAACAACCTTAATTGTAAATGCTATACCAAGTTGCCCTACATTGATTTTAAAACTGCACGATTTTCAAGCAAGAACGCCTCATCCATTGTCAGAAATCTGAGACATACCAAACCAAAATGTTAGGCAGTCACTTGCAGGTTGCAATCAGGGAGGATCAAACAGAAATTATTTTATAGTTCAGCGCATCCACCTTATCAGATTTGCCCAAATAGATGGAGTCTGAAACTTCGCAGATGGAGACTTGGTTAAGCCTCCTTCAAGTAGAACTGCACGGTCACTTTCATTGTTTGGTTGATGCTCTAATTCAGTGAGGTTGGCATCAGAGTGTCTGGAGATCATCAAGTTGTTTAGCTTAGTTTAGTAGATATGGCATCTTTCTAATTCTGTACATTTTAGTCATACAATCACTAATCTTTTCCAATAGATACCGCATTTTTACATAGATCAACTTACACTTTAGCAATAGAGGAAGATTTCTTGTACTCAAGCACTTCAGCATAAATCCATGCAGTGAATATAGGTACAACCCCGAGCAAGAAAGAAATCTGCAAGAAACATTATCAACTTCTTTCTTTCCTTTGCTATCAACAACTGAAAGATTACAAGACCTTTCACATCAAATAAGTGAAAACGGCTTGCACCAGCTGTCTAATGTTTTAAGGCATTACTACTTCAAGAAAAAAGACCTAGTTTATCAGACCAGACAACTTCAATGAATAATCTACCATGAATATTCTAAAAAGGTTAAATCTCGAAATTGAAACCTCAACCTAGGACCACAAGCCTGGACATCAAAAGTTGAACAAACCACGATAAAATGAACATGAGAGAATGCCTCAGCATTAAAACATTGCTCATTCCTTTACAAGCGCTCAATATCCAAAATAAACTCCTTCGAACTGAATCACATATTAGTTAGATCTAGCGAGAAAAAAATTTCAGTCAATCTGAATCACATATTAGTTACATCTAGCTCTTTCTCAATCTTGTCAAGCCGAATCGATCGCATAGTAGCTACGACTAGCAACACAACACGAGAGAATGTTGACAACATGAAGACGGCATCAGTCGTTCCATTACAATTAGTTGCCATAAAGTATAACTTTTGTCAAGCCGAATCACATAGTACATCTATAGTAAACTTTAAAAAAAAAGGTACAATTCGAACATTCACATGAACAAATCATTTCCGTTCTGAAAACTTGTTACAGATTCAACACATAAAAGCTACAATGAGAAAATTTTCATTGTAGAGGAAAAGAAAAAAAAGACTCCTACCTTAGACCCAAAAACCAATTCAAATCCACGAAACTCGAAAAAGCTCCGACCTTTCGCCCGGAAAACGAAGTAAAGTCGAAAAATATCGGAGCCTTCGCCCAAAACAGGAACTGAAGTAGAAAAAGGTCGGAAAAGTAAGCCAAATCCACAGAATCCGTTACCTGTCCGGGAGTGAGAGGGCCAGATTCCACCATTATTATTATTATTATTTTCCCCTTAATCAAACCCCCGACGAGATCTGGAACTGGAAGTGGAACTGGAACTGGAACTGGAACTGGAAAGAGGGGTTGGTTGAGATCAGCAATGCGGAAGGAAGGAAGGATTAATAAGAATTAATAAGAGAAAGAGCAGATCTGAAGCAAAGTTGGGTTTGGTTTGGTTTTGGGTCCGAATGTGTGTGTGTCTGATGCGAATGCGATTGATCGCCGAATGGCAGAACACAAGTCACCATCTCACTACTAACTCACCTTTTTAAAAAAAAAAATTACTTTCGTTAATTCACTTCGGTTTGGTATCATTACTTGCCACAATTAATTTAAGGACGTCATGTTACGTTACTCAATTCATTTTGGTTTGGTGTCATTTGTTCTGTAAGACATTTCTCACCGTCATAACCTTCGTTCTCACTCCATTTGGTTGGTCGCTTCCCTACTTACTCATACTAAGCTTGACAATTTCTGACACGACACGATAACACGACACGAACACGGTACGATATGATGACTTGTGTATATTTTTATAATTCATAAAAAAAATGATATAAGTGTATATTCTTGCAAGTATATATATAATATAGGTATTTGTTAACGGAATTGGAAGATTATTATCATTATTATCTTGTTCCGGCCGGAAGGATCCAGAAGAAGAAGGAGTAAGGGTTAGGGTTATGATGGAGAAGAAGGTTGTTGTTGTTCTCTCCGACCCGGCCTTCCAACGTCGGGCGGTGGTGTCTCTCTTCAAAACCCTAGCCTCCTCCTCCGTCCCCCTCCTCGTCAAGGTCATCGGATTCCTCTCCCGTCGCACTCCCGATCCCCAAATCTTCGCAAAGGTGGAATCTTCTATTATATTGCTCCAACCAACCCTTTATTGCTTGAAAAACCTCTTGTCTTGTCTTGCCTTTTCAGGTGCTTCAGTGTGGTAGGGATGAGGTGTGCCACGAGCTTCTCAGGCAGGTTGTCGTGTTTGTCGTCAGGTCGATCGCAATGCCGGATGGGGTCGACCGGGTTGTGGACTTCTTCAGGCCCTTCCTGATGTTTTCCGTGCTCAAAGTGCAGCACGGAGGGTGGCACTCCGTCTTTGCCAAGGACTTGGTGGAGTCCGTTGCACTCTTGTGTTGCTCTTTTGAGGAGAAGGAGGCCTCCGTTTCCGTCCTTCAGCTTCTCGTTCAATGTCTTTAAGTTTCTTCCCTGCCGGAACGACAAGGTGGTTTCATTTTTGTTGTTGTTGTTGTTGTTGTCAGTAGCATTTTTTAGTTTGCAAGTAGAAGTGGGTGCTGCCATCCAAAGCCAACTCACTCTTTCGTTCTTCCTATTAAGAAAGGAAAGAAGAGAAAATAGTAATACATACATTATGTTGTTTTGTTTCATGAACAATGCCCATTGCCATGCATGTCTCAAACATGTTTATTTGTGACGGAAGTTTCTCAGACAAAGTGTCTTTCTTTGGATAGCAACCTTAAAATTCATTATCATCATTTACACTTCTAACACTTCTACAAGTATGAAATCTTGAATACATTTAACATTTGTGTGCAAATGATTGACTTTCAAATCTAATATCATGTCTCCCCGTCATGAATATTTTTCTTATCAATAGTTTGACAATTATTTTGTTTTATTATTTGTTAAAAGGTAACTAGTTGCTTACTCTTTTTCTTTTCTTTCTACCCATGGTCCTTGTAGGAATTCAAGTTCATCCTTTCTCTCGCTTCTTGTTTGGTGGATCCATATGTTGTGGTCTTAAAGCAATCAGCGTAACACTGAAAAGGTACAATCTAGCCCTTTTCTTTTTAATTTCACACGACGACAGCCTTTAATCCCAAACTTGTTGGGGGTAATTGATACTGAGTTACTTTTATGAGTTCAGTATTGATACTGTTATAGTGGAATCCAAAATTTTCTCAATACTGAATCACTTCTATAAATTTAGTGCCGATACTTAAACATGCATCTATAAATGACTGCAGCTTGAATGTAACACTACGAAATGCTCCAAGGAGTTGTTGGAGGTTATTTTCTCATTTAATGTTAATATTTGCAAGTCGTATGGAGGAAGTAATGTTGTTGCTGAACTATCACACCGCATGCCTGCTGCACATAGAGAGTTTGGACTGCATTATTTGCCTGAGTTTGTCATCGTCGTGCTTTATTCATCTCAAGCACTTACCCAGACTGAATTTGAATATGAACAACTTTCTATATTAAAGGTTTTGGTTTTCTTGACGGAATGGAGAAAAAAAAGTAAGGTCACATTTTCATTCATGTTCTATTTATATTACTATCACCTTCTAATGGTGCATTAAGATTTTACATTGACTGTGAAATTCATCAGTGTTGGTTATAAAGACTATGGACGGGTAAAAATAAATTTGTTGATATTTAAGTGTTTTAATTTTTGAACTTTCAATATTGTTCTTAATTTTATTTGAGTTGGCTTTTGGCTGTTTATTAATAAAGTATTGATCACCATTCTTGTCAAACTCATTCTCTCCCTCTCTCTCTCTCTCCATTCAGATTCTTAATTTAAATAAGATGTTTGTCTTTTTTCTTTTTCTTTTTAAATTAATAAGATGGATTGTCAGAGATAGACTAATAATATTTTATGTTATTTCAAAGTGAACTACTAATTGTTTTACGGGGAAATTGGTTCATATTAACGAAAATGGACTTCGCTTGTCTTCCAATCTTACCCTAATTGCCTTCGACTTCAAATGTTCTTAAAAGATATTCTCACACTTCCGCTCCTAAAACAAGCAGAAAAGTTGAGTGGACCGAAGTTCTAAAAATCAAGAACAATATTGAACACTTCCACTTCTATTTTATGCAAATTTTATAATTTGTTGGTAAATATCGAAGATGCTTAAAAACACTTAAATTTAGTACACACTTTTGTTGGACCTTAAAAAGGGGTGCTTCAGATGGAATGTTGTAGGAGCAGACTGGTTGCACGAACACATAGTAGTATGTAGATATTTTTTTGGCACGGTTAAAATATGTTCACTAGTGTGCTACATCAGTTATCACGAAAGTAAAAAGATGAACATTTACACGGACCAATAAAAAAACTCTGTAGCTATGATGATAACGGATGCTTGACACTTGACAGAGACCTCATGTTTGAAAGATCCTACTGTTATATAAGCTCCCTACTTTTTAAGTTATTAACTTCAATAGATATGGTCTATGACTGTGTGTAGGGAATTTTGGATACCAAAATGACAGATCATTTCATCTCTGATAGGGATATCTCTGTCAGCATCGCCTCTTCCATACATGATGTTTGCAAGCTCAGTCCAGATAGAGGGGTGTATCTCATTTTGTCTATCTCTGTAAGCTACTGATGACTCATATGTATTCTTGTTGTTAATGTCATTTATGTTTCATGGTGAACCTATCGACTTTCTATTTTATTTCAGTCATGCATTGAGAGCCAGGATTCTTATTTACAAGCACTTGGCTTAGAAAGCCTTGCCTATCTTTGTGAAGCCGATGTACTAGGTAAGCATTGATTTTGGTTTTAAGATTCAATTATTCTCCCTCCAACAATCCATTGCCATTGCCATTGCCTCTACTGTATTATTTTGGTACGAAATATTATCTTGTTTGTGTCCTTAATATTGGTAATGCATAAATTAATTCATAAGTGCACTCTCTATGGTTTTCTTTTCCAGATTTCTATTCTGCTTGGAGTGTCATTGCAAAACGTTTACTTGATTATAGAGCTGATCCTGTTGTTGCACGTAGGTAAGTGCATAAAGGGTTTTCTTGAGAACTAAAATTACACACACATTTGAATTTCTTAAGACTCCAGAAAACATATGGGAAGCTGTCTTGTGTTTGTATATGATAGTGTTTCTTCTAAAAGATCGATTTCATAGAGTGGACTTAATTTTGGAAATCAATTTATCTAATGAGAACATGATATGTATGGAATCTGAAGGGGAATTTCGGTAAATTGTGAAGATTGTAAGAGACAGAACAGAACAACTAGGTGTCTAAGCTTGCAGATTCGACCGCAAGAAAGATAACTGCTAGCTTTTCATTCCAAGGGTTGATGATGTGAAATTTGTCATGTTGTGCAGCTTGGCTGTTCTTTTAAGATGGGGTGTGATGGATGCAGATGCTTATCCTGATGTATCAAGGAGAATCATACAGATCTTGTGGGAAATTGGAACATCTAAAGATGCTCATCCTGGATTGGTATGTTCGAAAGCAAGAATTGCGGCTATTGAGTCCATGATTCATTATGAAGTATTATGCTGATTCCTTGTATGTATCTTGTATTATTGGATTCAGAAACAATCTTTTATTCTCCACTACTCTTAATCAAACACTTATTTTCCAATTGACAATGAGCTATACCAATTCATCACTGTTTTCTTAATGCAAATTTTAGGTTGGAATCGTTCAGAAAAATATTGCAGATTTTAAGGAAAAAAAGTGGACCTTCTTGTTTCCGAAGATGATTGTGAAGTACTTGATGCCTTGGAGCGGTTTGAAATTAACATTATCAATTTTGAGCACATGTTAAGATCTATAAACTTATAAGCATTGTTACGTCCATTTGCACAAAATAATAAATTGGTGTTTATTTGGTGAATTATTCTTACTGGATACAGCACAAGACGTAGACTGGTCAAAGAGAAACCCATCATGGTCAATAAGGTTGAGAAATTGTTGGGGTTGTTTCCACGTGCTATATTTCCTTCAGGTATTGAATCATGAATACAATTGTTGTCACTTCTGTTGGTTGAAATTACTCTGCGATCAAAGTAATGATATGCATCATAAACAAAATAGTTTCTCATTAATGATCAAATTATTAATGCCGTCAGTTAACTTGATAGTCTATATGCATGTTGCGAAGTTTAAGATCTAATAGAAGATTGCCATTGTGATGGTCTCTGTTGCAAGATAAACACACATGTTTTATTCACAGGATAAGTTAATTACGCCCAAGAATTACCTGGAGCAGCTCTTTTATCACTTATAATTACTCCTAAAGAGTCTGGCAAAATTTTCAATTGAGGTATGTGAAACAACTGTCTTTACCATCCTGTAGTTGAGACTAAAATCCTTCATTTCGCAAGGAGAGCCCACTAAGAAAATGATATTTCTCTTATCAGGAGTTGCCTAGGATGAACAGTGTGTACAAAAACAAGTTGCTAGAAATAGCCGAGTCTTTGCAACTTTCTAGAAATACTTTTATTGCGTTGATTTCTCTTCAATCATGGCAAGCTTTTACTGGTCACTGGATGAAAGCTGCTTCTGTTCTAGCTCCTAAGTCCAGTTCGCTGCATGGAAGTTCCAAAGTTGCAGATAATATTCTTCAGGTTCACATCTTTTCTTCCATACACCTCTATTCTTCTCATATCTGTCTAGCATGAAATTGCCTTGGTCTGCCACTTGTTTGTGTGGAACCTATGCTCTTCCTATTGCAAACATATCAAATTTTCAGGACCACTCTCTAATTAACCAATGAATATCCCCATTCCTAAACATGATTGATATCATTTCTTAATTTTGGAATTTGAGCTTAGATTAATTTACCATCTACAGATTGAGTTATAGTTTTATAACATTTTGTTGATACGCAGATCATGTGTAAAGCTGTGGAAGATTCTATTCCTCGTGTGGCTGAAAATATAATCCTTGCAATTGGAGCCTTATGCATGGTAAGCATCCTTGAATTTAGGGTGGCCTTGCTGTCAAAATTTTGCTGCCACCTTTCAGCCTCAAGTCTTTCTTTGATCATAAAACTCCAGCTTAAATTTCTTCTGGATTGTTAGATAAGCTGTGAGAATGCTTGGACGGTTAAAGAGTTTGGTGTTTTTTAGACAATTTAGCATGTCACTAATCCTAATATAATTGTAATCAATTGGGTTAAATATTAGCATTTAAGCAGCAATATCCTCAACTGTTAAAAGCATGCACAATATAATATATGAAAAGATGAGGGGTTCTGCATGATTACCATAAAAAAATTCATCCTAGAAAAAATGTAGGTTATTGCTTTAGTTACTAATCTCAAACAATGTTGGGGGACCCTATATGATGTATTGGTATACCAATAGTTTATCTTGCAAAAATGTATTTTTCTCCATTCAAAATCCTTAGTGTAAAGCTGTAAATGTTACTATACATTTTTTGGGTGATCACAGATATAGAAAAATGCATCAATTTTTAAAAAAACGTAATTACAAGTTTTTTGTTTTATATATACAATATTTTTATTTACAACGCTTGACTAGCATCACAAATTCTTGTTGAGTTAGGTACAAGTATTTCAATGTTTCCTATGGTAGACTTCTCTCAGCTCTTTCAGGTTACGTTACACATGGGTGTGTGCATCCTCTAGCATTTATTGCATTCGAATTTCTTCTTAAATGGTTGTTGCAGCATGAGCATGAGCAGAGACAATGGCCTGCTGCCATTTCCTTGGGACTTGTCTCTAATTGTTTCCATGCAAGTGATAGAATGCAAAAGTATCATATCATAGATGTGCTTTTAAAGGTACATAGATGTTCTTATCATGCAGTTCGATGACTTATTAATACATCATGACACGCTAACATTAAAACACCGTAAATATAGAAACTCAAAACATAGTAAAAAAAGGTGGAATGGGGCAGCTCCGTGGTGGTCGTCAACGGTCTCCATTTGTCAGACACTGGTCGGAGGAGGCACCGATCGGCGACAAGGGTGGTGGGTTAGGGTTTGGAAGGAAGAAGGGTATTTGGTTTTCTGGTGCTTGCTTTTTATAATCAGGTTAATCGGGTACCCTATTAAAGGTCCGAACCGGGCAGTTCCACCACCAGTTCACTGATTCTGGCAGTCGAACCGCCAGTTCAGTCCTATTTGGGCCAGAAATGGTTTTGAGGGTTTACAAGACTGGGCTCATGTATTAGTGATGTAGTCAACTCATATATATGTTGGTGAATGCTTAGCTTTTGTGGTGTAGTCAACTCATGTCTTAGTGGCGGAGTATTAATAGATATGTCGATGATATATATGTTTCCTTCATGTTGATATGTAGTTTCCCTATGCCATCTGGGTTAACAATGTTTCATGGAGTTGGATAGATTTTCATATGATAGTATTTTTTGTGAATGGTTGGATAAAGTAGTCCAGAACCATGATTCTTGATGAATAATTATTGTAGCTTATGCCACTTAGTTTGTATCATTATTGTTGTTGTTGGATAAACAATATATTGACAGTATGTCGATGTTTACCTCATTGCTTCAACCAATTCTTTGCGAAGAATTTTGCTAAGATACATATTTGGCACATTAGTGCACTTACAAGCAGTGTCATTATCTTGATTTTCTGTTGTGTTATTGCTTTTGTTAAAGCAGATATAAAATTATATACACTATATGCTATTTGATGGAGTTATACTTTTCAATATTTGTTAGAAGTTCCCCCTTTTCAATCATCTAGTGGTATCTTTTATTTTTAAATGGGCAAGTATTGGGGTTGAGGACAAGGTCACAAGGGTTTGGTCTCTTGATAGAAATCACCTTTTGTCCTCTTGTTTAGGATTTTCATTCCGATGTTTTCCAATTTATGTTGATCTGTGGTAGTTGGTTTTAAGTTAGTTAGATAGCGTGGAGAGTGATTTTAACATTATGTAGGTTTATGCCTTTGCGGTAGGCATTACTTTTTATTGACATCTAAGTATCAATTTTTACATTTAGCTGATATTTGTTGACTGATAAAATACAACTGGAGATTTTACTCTTCTTTTTTATCAATTCTTCTTACTTCCAGGTCCTTAATAGTAGTGAAAGTTATCTTGTGAAAGGTGCCTGTGGAATAGGCTTGGGTTTTGCCTGTCAAGATCTTCTGAAAACCGAATCTGATGCTGACTCAAAAAGTGGAGGATCTTCCAGAACAACAGAGGCCATATTACTTGGAAAGATAGTTTGCTCTTTGTCGCTAGCTATAAACTGCATATATCATTCATGTGATCCACTTAAATCCCTTGGCACTGGTTTTCCAGTTAGCGCAGAAGATGAAGGTGGGGAAGCATTCACGTTCATATCTAGTGAAACGTGTGATACCCTGGATGAAGATGTTTGGGGCTCTGCAGGATTAATTTTGGGATTAGGAGATTCTCTCCCGGCAATTTACAGATAAGGAGCCCATGTTGCTGCTATCAAAATTAAAGATTCTCTAATGTCGTGGATACCACAACCTGGTGTATTGGTTCAGAACACATCCATCTGACCAATTGCCTCAAAAGTCTCTCCATAGGATCCTTGATTGCATTACCATCTGTAGTAGTTTTCTGCCAGAGAACTGAACTCACAAGAGATGATCTGACTAATCTTTTACGTGGTTATAGTGCTGTGATTTCTGAAATTCCGACAGTAAAGAATCCGGGAAGATTTCATCAAGATATATTAATGGCATCCTGTATCGGAACTGGCTCTCTTCTCTCTTCTATTGTCAGCAATGGCTTTCATTTGCTGAAAATTGATGATGTGAAGAACATATTGGAAGTTCTGAGAAGCACTTATACCCTTCCCTATGCACCTAGTGTCAACTTTTTTGGAATGCTAGGAGTTGCTAACTCATTCTGAGCAGAAGCAGGTCTTCTGAAGAATACTTCTTCCCAAGTTGCATCTTTGGAGAAGAACTATGTTCAAATGGTTGTATGCAGCCTTTTGTTCTGAATTATCAAGAAAAAGTTTCTTTTCTGGTTTTTATTGTTTTAATTTAATCTTAAACTAAGTTATCTAATTTTTGTTAAACAGGAGTCTTCATATTTGTATGGCCCCATACTTAAGAAATCAAGTCCCTGAGCCCCTTTGTACGTCTATTGTCCAAGAAATGTTTATCATTGCTAAAGATCACAGTGATCAACAAAGAAGGAAGTATGCAGCTTGGGTATTATCATTTCCTAGGCAAAGGTGGTTGCCTACGGACTTTCGAACCGTACATCAGGGTGATGTGGTTTGTTCAACTCCTATTCCCCTTACCATCTCCAAAGACACTGTGGTTTGGAAACTCTACTTGTGGCTTTTGCATCTAAAAAATTCTGAGGTGCGTGCGCTGTGCAGATTACTGTTTTTAATATAATTTTTTTATGTTCGCATCTAATTTATTTTAGTTATTCCTTGGGTAAAGCAGGGGGAGTTACAATGTGGTGAACTATGATTCCTTGTATTTATTTAGAAGGAATGTCTTCATGTGATTGGGTGCTTAACATTTAGTGATGATTAGTTGTGGTGCACCTAAATTTTATTCTGGTTCAACTTCTAATAACGTTCCAAGATAAGCTTCTACATATGTTTGTGTTTAAATGCAAACAAGAGAACAGTTTATATTTTCAATGGAACTCTCAATTATATTAAATGCCTAGTTAGTTCTGTTGGCTTTTTGGCCTTAATCCGTATTTTGATGATGTAATTAAACCTAATCTTAATTAGGACATGTAGATTAGCACATATAGTATAATAGTATACATGTTGTATTGTGCTAACATCTACAGGTGATCAAGACTCAAGAAAGAAGAAAAATCAAGTCAAGACATGTAATCAAGCTAGGATTGAAGACATGTAATTTTACCTTTCTTTGAGTATTAGGAACTTATGTGAATTGAGCATAACATAAGCTAATATGCATGCATTCACACACTAGGTTCCTTGTAGGAGTCACACACAAAATATCATATAATTTGGACTCCATTAGATCACCTAAACACCTAAAACATTGGTCGCC
This sequence comes from Triglochin maritima, assembly GCA_963682175.1. Taxonomy (NCBI): domain Eukaryota; kingdom Viridiplantae; phylum Streptophyta; class Magnoliopsida; order Alismatales; family Juncaginaceae; genus Triglochin; species Triglochin maritima. The sequence goes on from OY821777.1 coordinate 48,016,207, forward strand.
AGTCTACCTGAGTTCGGTCGACCGTTCACCTTTCGGTCGACCGGTTATACACAATATTTGTTATACCAGACCAATCCGTTCAACCGATCACATTTCTATCAACCGATTACCCAGACCTGTTCGGTCGACCGGTAGACCTTCGGTCGACCGTTTCGTTTGCCATTTCTGGTAAAAATATTACCGTTTTATTTGTCGTATTATACAACGGTCGTATACACATTTTTCTCAATATTCACCCCCATATACATTAGAACCGGTCGAACAAAATACATCTTTCGGTCGACCGTTTAATTCGTGAAAAACCCCCTGCTATCGGTCGACACAAGTTTGTCCAACCGATCAAGATTTCTCTCTACCGAACCCAGTAGTTCGGTCGACCGGTACCTGCTCGGTCGACCGTTGACCTATAGAACTTAAGTGATTCGGTCGACCAGTACCTATGTTCGGTCAACCGATCCATCAACAGACTCAAGGGTTCGGTCGACCGATACACCTTTCGGTCGACCGTTTCTGGACAGATTTCTGAACCCGATTTTCTGTTTTGTGTATCTTGCACAAAACCCAATCAAATCTTGTCCAAACGGCTAGAAATCTTTAGGAGCTTATAAATAGAGGTTCACACTTAGTTTTCCACAAGATTTCACAACTCCAAAGTGTCAAACTTATAGTGAGATTTTCCACAACCTCAAAGCTCCCAATTAGTGATTCCAAAGCCTAATTTCCACATCCTTCATCATACATTCATACTAGCATTTGTTGTGCTCAATTAGAGAGTGAGTTCCACTCAGTCACCATTGTTGTCAAAGTGAGCAAGGGTCTTGGTGAAAGCCCAAGACAAAGAAGCAAGGATTTCGGTGAAAGCCCGAAGTGATTCTCTCGGTTTGTGAGAGGAGGTGCCAAGCTCGACGAGGGTTGTTCGCGAGCTTGAAGACGTGTAAAAGGCGTTGCTCCCGGCCCGGAACGGGGAGGCATAGTGAAGACGCAAGAGGGGCTCGAACGGAGATTCGAGAGGTGCTTGCAAGAGAGGACGTAGGCGCGGCCGAACCTCTGTAAATCCGACGCGTCTTTGTGTGGTTTGCATTGTCTTTCTTTCTCTACTTGTTTGTTTATTCCGCTGCGCATTTGATTGCTTAATCAAGTAGAGAATTGTGGATTAGCTTAATTAGTGATTAGTGGACCCATAACACGACACGATCCCACATTTGGTATCAGAGCCTCGTTCGTTAATTTTGTTCTTAATCGATAAATTAACATGGCTCTTAATGCATCCACACCAAATGAATCATGTAAACCACCATATTTCGATGGAAATAACTTTAGCTCATGGAAATTTAAAATGTCTTCATTTATTAAATCCATGAATGCTAACTTATGGTTTATGATTCAAACTCCATATGAATCACCTAGATATCATATTAGTAAATGGAGTTTAGAAGATGAGAAAAATGCATCCCTAAATGCTAAGGCTATGAATGTCATATTTTGTGCATTAGGAGATGAACTTTTTAATGTTGTTTGCTCATGTGATAGTGCTTATTCAATATGGCAAACATTAGAAAAGAATTTTGGTGAAGGAGATTCACCAACCGGGAAGAAGGGAGAAGCAAATCCTAAGGATGTAGCTCAAGCAAAGAAAATGGAGATTAACTCAACATCTTCATCATCATTAAGCTCATCCGATGGAGAAAGTGAAGATGAGGTATCCTCTAGCTCTTCTTCAAGTAGTAGTTCAAAAGATAATGCCCATGATTTTAATGAACTACAAAATGCATTTCAAAGATTATTTGAAAAATATAAAGAACTTCACAAGACTAATCAATTAGCAAATGAGCAAATCCATGATCTTAAATGTCAAAATGCATCTATCTTAGATGATAAAACGAATTTGCTTGCTAAAATTGATGCTCTCACTTTAGAAAATGCATGCTTGAAGAATGAGTGCTTAAATGTTAAATCTAACTCATCTAATGCAATTGAAAGTCATATGCTTGAAAATGACAAAATTGACTTGCTAAAGAAACTAGATAAATCATATCTTGAAAGCAAGCAAACTTTAAATGACTTAAATTGCATGAATGAAAAAGTTGCAAATTTAGAGATTCACATGCTTAACATGAATGAAAAGCATAATTCTATGATTAAAAATCTAAATTGTTTAAATGAATCTCTAGCAACTAAAAACAGTGAACTTATTGTTTTAAATGAAAATTTGTCAAATAAATTGCATAAGTTCACACATGGCAATAAAAACAATTTTTATGTTAAAAACTTTCCTATTCAAATTAATGTTAAACATAATTTTGCCATGAAAAAGAAAGTAAGTGTAGAGGTACCAAAATCAACTTGGATTTGGGTACCAAAAGCTAAACTTAATGGACCCAAGCAAAAATGGGTACCAAAATCTACACTTGTAGGAGCTTGAGGAGGAGATTGGTGGTGACCGGGTGAGCCAAAGCGTCGAATTCGAATCCGGTTGCATCACCAAATCAAGATTGGAGCTATTCAAGATTCAAGTTTGGTATAAAAATTTCTATCTCTAAAACTTCTGAAAAATAGCTCTAATCTTGTTAATATGCTTAATTGTCATATCCTTAGAGTTTAATTCATTGCAAATCATTAACCCTATTCATTGCAAATCATTTATCACATCCATTGATTCTAAATGTCAAATTTTAAATGGATGTTAGAATAAGGCTTAAGTTGAAACTTAAATGAACTTAACTTGAATCATACTCATTGTTTCCATTTAGCCTTATTGATAGGGGGAGCTTAATTGTCATATCTTTTATTAAGAGTAATGAAGTGCTAAATTTAGGGGGAGCTACTTCATTACAAGACATCCAAACTCTATGCTTAAAGTCATAATTAATTGTTGTTTTTGATGGATGTCAAAGGGGGAGAAGTAATAGATTAGGGATACTTGAAATATACATGAAATTATCAAGAAAAACTATGCACATCCATAGGGGGAGCATGTATATGCATAGTTAACTTATACATGTTTCAAGTATTAGGTTGGTTTAAGATATAGGTTGCCATCATCAAAAAGGGGGAGATTGTTGGCTTTTTGGCCTTAATCCGTATTTTGATGATGTAATTAAACCTAATCTTAATTAGGACATGTAGATTAGCACATATAGTATAATAGTATACATGTTGTATTGTGCTAACATCTACAGGTGATCAAGACTCAAGAAAGAAGAAAAATCAAGTCAAGACATGTAATCAAGCTAGGATTGAAGACATGTAATTTTACCTTTCTTTGAGTATTAGGAACTTATGTGAATTGAGCATAACATAAGCTAATATGCATGCATTCACACACTAGGTTCCTTGTAGGAGTCACACACAAAATATCATATAATTTGGACTCCATTAGATCACCTAAACACCTAAAACATTGGTCGCCAGTCTACCTGAGTTCGGTCGACCGTTCACCTTTCGGTCGACCGGTTATACACAATATTTGTTATACCAGACCAATCCGTTCAACCGATCACATTTCTATCAACCGATTACCCAGACCTGTTCGGTCGACCGGTAGACCTTCGGTCGACCGTTTCGTTTGCCATTTCTGGTAAAAATATTACCGTTTTATTTGTCGTATTATACAACGGTCGTATACACATTTTTCTCAATATTCACCCCCATATACATTAGAACCGGTCGAACAAAATACATCTTTCGGTCGACCGTTTAATTCGTGAAAAACCCCCTGCTATCGGTCGACACAAGTTTGTCCAACCGATCAAGATTTCTCTCTACCGAACCCAGTAGTTCGGTCGACCGGTACCTGCTCGGTCGACCGTTGACCTATAGAACTTAAGTGATTCGGTCGACCAGTACCTATGTTCGGTCAACCGATCCATCAACAGACTCAAGGGTTCGGTCGACCGATACACCTTTCGGTCGACCGTTTCTGGACAGATTTCTGAACCCGATTTTCTGTTTTGTGTATCTTGCACAAAACCCAATCAAATCTTGTCCAAACGGCTAGAAATCTTTAGGAGCTTATAAATAGAGGTTCACACTTAGTTTTCCACAAGATTTCACAACTCCAAAGTGTCAAACTTATAGTGAGATTTTCCACAACCTCAAAGCTCCCAATTAGTGATTCCAAAGCCTAATTTCCACATCCTTCATCATACATTCATACTAGCATTTGTTGTGCTCAATTAGAGAGTGAGTTCCACTCAGTCACCATTGTTGTCAAAGTGAGCAAGGGTCTTGGTGAAAGCCCAAGACAAAGAAGCAAGGATTTCGGTGAAAGCCCGAAGTGATTCTCTCGGTTTGTGAGAGGAGGTGCCAAGCTCGACGAGGGTTGTTCGCGAGCTTGAAGACGTGTAAAAGGCGTTGCTCCCGGCCCGGAACGGGGAGGCATAGTGAAGACGCAAGAGGGGCTCGAACGGAGATTCGAGAGGTGCTTGCAAGAGAGGACGTAGGCGCGGCCGAACCTCTGTAAATCCGACGCGTCTTTGTGTGGTTTGCATTGTCTTTCTTTCTCTACTTGTTTGTTTATTCCGCTGCGCATTTGATTGCTTAATCAAGTAGAGAATTGTGGATTAGCTTAATTAGTGATTAGTGGACCCATAACACGACACGATCCCACATTTGGTATCAGAGCCTCGTTCGTTAATTTTGTTCTTAATCGATAAATTAACATGGCTCTTAATGCATCCACACCAAATGAATCATGTAAACCACCATATTTTGATGGAAATAACTTTAGCTCATGGAAATTTAAAATGTCTTCATTTATTAAATCCATGAATGCTAACTTATGGTTTATGATTCAAACTCCATATGAATCACCTAGATATCATATTAGTAAATGGAGTTTAGAAGATGAGAAAAATGCATCCCTAAATGCTAAGGCTATGAATGTCATATTTTGTGCATTAGGAGATGAACTTTTTAATGTTGTTTGCTCATGTGATAGTGCTTATTCAATATGGCAAACATTAGAAAAGAATTTTGGTGAAGGAGATTCACCAACCGGGAAGAAGGGAGAAGCAAATCCTAAGGATGTAGCTCAAGCAAAGAAAATGGAGATTAACTCAACATCTTCATCATCATTAAGCTCATCCGATGGAGAAAGTGAAGATGAGGTATCCTCTAGCTCTTCTTCAAGTAGTAGTTCAAAAGATAATGCCCATGATTTTAATGAACTACAAAATGCATTTCAAAGATTATTTGAAAAATATAAAGAACTTCACAAGACTAATCAATTAGCAAATGAGCAAATCCATGATCTTAAATGTCAAAATGCATCTATCTTAGATGATAAAACGAATTTGCTTGCTAAAATTGATGCTCTCACTTTAGAAAATGCATGCTTGAAGAATGAGTGCTTAAATGTTAAATCTAACTCATCTAATGCAATTGAAAGTCATATGCTTGAAAATGACAAAATTGACTTGCTAAAGAAACTAGATAAATCATATCTTGAAAGCAAGCAAACTTTAAATGACTTAAATTGCATGAATGAAAAAGTTGCAAATTTAGAGATTCACATGCTTAACATGAATGAAAAGCATAATTCTATGATTAAAAATCTAAATTGTTTAAATGAATCTCTAGCAACTAAAAACAGTGAACTTATTGTTTTAAATGAAAATTTGTCAAATAAATTGCATAAGTTCACACATGGCAATAAAAACAATTTTTATGTTAAAAACTTTCCTATTCAAATTAATGTTAAACATAATTTTGCCATGAAAAAGAAAGTAAGTGTAGAGGTACCAAAATCAACTTGGATTTGGGTACCAAAAGCTAAACTTAATGGACCCAAGCAAAAATGGGTACCAAAATCTACACTTGTAGGAGCTTGAGGAGGAGATTGGTGGTGACCGGGTGAGCCAAAGCGTCGAATTCGAATCCGGTTGCATCACCAAATCAAGATTGGAGCTATTCAAGATTCAAGTTTGGTATAAAAATTTCTATCTCTAAAACTTCTGAAAAATAGCTCTAATCTTGTTAATATGCTTAATTGTCATATCCTTAGAGTTTAATTCATTGCAAATCATTAACCCTATTCATTGCAAATCATTTATCACATCCATTGATTCTAAATGTCAAATTTTAAATGGATGTTAGAATAAGGCTTAAGTTGAAACTTAAATGAACTTAACTTGAATCATACTCATTGTTTCCATTTAGCCTTATTGATAGGGGGAGCTTAATTGTCATATCTTTTATTAAGAGTAATGAAGTGCTAAATTTAGGGGGAGCTACTTCATTACAAGACATCCAAACTCTATGCTTAAAGTCATAATTAATTGTTGTTTTTGATGGATGTCAAAGGGGGAGAAGTAATAGATTAGGGATACTTGAAATATACATGAAATTATCAAGAAAAACTATGCACATCCATAGGGGGAGCATGTATATGCATAGTTAACTTATACATGTTTCAAGTATTAGGTTGGTTTAAGATATAGGTTGCCATCATCAAAAAGGGGGAGATTGTTGGCTTTTTGGCCTTAATCCGTATTTTGATGATGTAATTAAACCTAATCTTAATTAGGACATGTAGATTAGCACATATAGTATAATAGTATACATGTTGTATTGTGCTAACATCTACAGGTGATCAAGACTCAAGAAAGAAGAAAAATCAAGTCAAGACATGTAATCAAGCTAGGATTGAAGACATGTAATTTTACCTTTCTTTGAGTATTAGGAACTTATGTGAATTGAGCATAACATAAGCTAATATGCATGCATTCACACACTAGGTTCCTTGTAGGAGTCACACACAAAATATCATATAATTTGGACTCCATTAGATCACCTAAACACCTAAAACATTGGTCGCCAGTCTACCTGAGTTCGGTCGACCGTTCACCTTTCGGTCGACCGGTTATACACAATATTTGTTATACCAGACCAATCCGTTCAACCGATCACATTTCTATCAACCGATTACCCAGACCTGTTCGGTCGACCGGTAGACCTTCGGTCGACCGTTTCGTTTGCCATTTCTGGTAAAAATATTACCGTTTTATTTGTCGTATTATACAACGGTCGTATACACATTTTTCTCAATATTCACCCCCATATACATTAGAACCGGTCGAACAAAATACATCTTTCGGTCGACCGTTTAATTCGTGAAAAACCCCCTGCTATCGGTCGACACAAGTTTGTCCAACCGATCAAGATTTCTCTCTACCGAACCCAGTAGTTCGGTCGACCGGTACCTGCTCGGTCGACCGTTGACCTATAGAACTTAAGTGATTCGGTCGACCAGTACCTATGTTCGGTCAACCGATCCATCAACAGACTCAAGGGTTCGGTCGACCGATACACCTTTCGGTCGACCGTTTCTGGACAGATTTCTGAACCCGATTTTCTGTTTTGTGTATCTTGCACAAAACCCAATCAAATCTTGTCCAAACGGCTAGAAATCTTTAGGAGCTTATAAATAGAGGTTCACACTTAGTTTTCCACAAGATTTCACAACTCCAAAGTGTCAAACTTATAGTGAGATTTTCCACAACCTCAAAGCTCCCAATTAGTGATTCCAAAGCCTAATTTCCACATCCTTCATCATACATTCATACTAGCATTTGTTGTGCTCAATTAGAGAGTGAGTTCCACTCAGTCACCATTGTTGTCAAAGTGAGCAAGGGTCTTGGTGAAAGCCCAAGACAAAGAAGCAAGGATTTCGGTGAAAGCCCGAAGTGATTCTCTCGGTTTGTGAGAGGAGGTGCCAAGCTCGACGAGGGTTGTTCGCGAGCTTGAAGACGTGTAAAAGGCGTTGCTCCCGGCCCGGAACGGGGAGGCATAGTGAAGACGCAAGAGGGGCTCGAACGGAGATTCGAGAGGTGCTTGCAAGAGAGGACGTAGGCGCGGCCGAACCTCTGTAAATCCGACGCGTCTTTGTGTGGTTTGCATTGTCTTTCTTTCTCTACTTGTTTGTTTATTCCGCTGCGCATTTGATTGCTTAATCAAGTAGAGAATTGTGGATTAGCTTAATTAGTGATTAGTGGACCCATAACACGACACGATCCCACATTTGGTATCAGAGCCTCGTTCGTTAATTTTGTTCTTAATCGATAAATTAACATGGCTCTTAATGCATCCACACCAAATGAATCATGTAAACCACCATATTTTGATGGAAATAACTTTAGCTCATGGAAATTTAAAATGTCTTCATTTATTAAATCCATGAATGCTAACTTATGGTTTATGATTCAAACTCCATATGAATCACCTAGATATCATATTAGTAAATGAAGTTTAGAAGATGAGAAAAATGCATCCCTAAATGCTAAGGCTATGAATGTCATATTTTGTGCATTAGGAGATGAACTTTTTAATGTTGTTTGCTCATGTGATAGTGCTTATTCAATATGGCAAACATTAGAAAAGAATTTTGGTGAAGGAGATTCACCAACCGGGAAGAAGGGAGAAGCAAATCCTAAGGATGTAGCTCAAGCAAAGAAAATGGAGATTAACTCAACATCTTCATCATCATTAAGCTCATCCGATGGAGAAAGTGAAGATGAGGTATCCTCTAGCTCTTCTTCAAGTAGTAGTTCAAAAGATAATGCCCATGATTTTAATGAACTACAAAATGCATTTCAAAGATTATTTGAAAAATATAAAGAACTTCACAAGACTAATCAATTAGCAAATGAGCAAATCCATGATCTTAAATGTCAAAATGCATCTATCTTAGATGATAAAACGAATTTGCTTGCTAAAATTGATGCTCTCACTTTAGAAAATGCATGCTTGAAGAATGAGTGCTTAAATGTTAAATCTAACTCATCTAATGCAATTGAAAGTCATATGCTTGAAAATGACAAAATTGACTTGCTAAAGAAACTAGATAAATCATATCTTGAAAGCAAGCAAACTTTAAATGACTTAAATTGCATGAATGAAAAAGTTGCAAATTTAGAGATTCACATGCTTAACATGAATGAAAAGCATAATTCTATGATTAAAAATCTAAATTGTTTAAATGAATCTCTAGCAACTAAAAACAGTGAACTTATTGTTTTAAATGAAAATTTGTCAAATAAATTGCATAAGTTCACACATGGCAATAAAAACAATTTTTATGTTAAAAACTTTCCTATTCAAATTAATGTTAAACATAATTTTGCCATGAAAAAGAAAGTAAGTGTAGAGGTACCAAAATCAACTTGGATTTGGGTACCAAAAGCTAAACTTAATGGACCCAAGCAAAAATGGGTACCAAAATCTACACTTGTAGGAGCTTGAGGAGGAGATTGGTGGTGACCGGGTGAGCCAAAGCGTCGAATTCGAATCCGGTTGCATCACCAAATCAAGATTGGAGCTATTCAAGATTCAAGTTTGGTATAAAAATTTCTATCTCTAAAACTTCTGAAAAATAGCTCTAATCTTGTTAATATGCTTAATTGTCATATCCTTAGAGTTTAATTCATTGCAAATCATTAACCCTATTCATTGCAAATCATTTATCACATCCATTGATTCTAAATGTCAAATTTTAAATGGATGTTAGAATAAGGCTTAAGTTGAAACTTAAATGAACTTAACTTGAATCATACTCATTGTTTCCATTTAGCCTTATTGATAGGGGGAGCTTAATTGTCATATCTTTTATTAAGAGTAATGAAGTGCTAAATTTAGGGGGAGCTACTTCATTACAAGACATCCAAACTCTATGCTTAAAGTCATAATTAATTGTTGTTTTTGATGGATGTCAAAGGGGGAGAAGTAATAGATTAGGGATACTTGAAATATACATGAAATTATCAAGAAAAACTATGCACATCCATAGGGGGAGCATGTATATGCATAGTTAACTTATACATGTTTCAAGTATTAGGTTGGTTTAAGATATAGGTTGCCATCATCAAAAAGGGGGAGATTGTTGGCTTTTTGGCCTTAATCCGTATTTTGATGATGTAATTAAACCTAATCTTAATTAGGACATGTAGATTAGCACATATAGTATAATAGTATACATGTTGTATTGTGCTAACATCTACAGGTGATCAAGACTCAAGAAAGAAGAAAAATCAAGTCAAGACATGTAATCAAGCTAGGATTGAAGACATGTAATTTTACCTTTCTTTGAGTATTAGGAACTTATGTGAATTGAGCATAACATAAGCTAATATGCATGCATTCACACACTAGGTTCCTTGTAGGAGTCACACACAAAATATCATATAATTTGGACTCCATTAGATCACCTAAACACCTAAAACATTGGTCGCCAGTCTACCTGAGTTCGGTCGACCGTTCACCTTTCGGTCGACCGGTTATACACAATATTTGTTATACCAGACCAATCCGTTCAACCGATCACATTTCTATCAACCGATTACCCAGACCTGTTCGGTCGACCGGTAGACCTTCGGTCGACCGTTTCGTTTGCCATTTCTGGTAAAAATATTACCGTTTTATTTGTCGTATTATACAACGGTCGTATACACATTTTTCTCAATATTCACCCCCATATACATTAGAACCGGTCGAACAAAATACATCTTTCGGTCGACCGTTTAATTCGTGAAAAACCCCCTGCTATCGGTCGACACAAGTTTGTCCAACCGATCAAGATTTCTCTCTACCGAACCCAGTAGTTCGGTCGACCGGTACCTGCTCGGTCGACCGTTGACCTATAGAACTTAAGTGATTCGGTCGACCAGTACCTATGTTCGGTCAACCGATCCATCAACAGACTCAAGGGTTCGGTCGACCGATACACCTTTCGGTCGACCGTTTCTGGACAGATTTCTGAACCCGATTTTCTGTTTTGTGTATCTTGCACAAAACCCAATCAAATCTTGTCCAAACGGCTAGAAATCTTTAGGAGCTTATAAATAGAGGTTCACACTTAGTTTTCCACAAGATTTCACAACTCCAAAGTGTCAAACTTATAGTGAGATTTTCCACAACCTCAAAGCTCCCAATTAGTGATTCCAAAGCCTAATTTCCACATCCTTCATCATACATTCATACTAGCATTTGTTGTGCTCAATTAGAGAGTGAGTTCCACTCAGTCACCATTGTTGTCAAAGTGAGCAAGGGTCTTGGTGAAAGCCCAAGACAAAGAAGCAAGGATTTCGGTGAAAGCCCGAAGTGATTCTCTCGGTTTGTGAGAGGAGGTGCCAAGCTCGACGAGGGTTGTTCGCGAGCTTGAAGACGTGTAAAAGGCGTTGCTCCCGGCCCGGAACGGGGAGGCATAGTGAAGACGCAAGAGGGGCTCGAACGGAGATTCGAGAGGTGCTTGCAAGAGAGGACGTAGGCGCGGCCGAACCTCTGTAAATCCGACGCGTCTTTGTGTGGTTTGCATTGTCTTTCTTTCTCTACTTGTTTGTTTATTCCGCTGCGCATTTGATTGCTTAATCAAGTAGAGAATTGTGGATTAGCTTAATTAGTGATTAGTGGACCCATAACACGACACGATCCCACATTTGGTATCAGAGCCTCGTTCGTTAATTTTGTTCTTAATCGATAAATTAACATGGCTCTTAATGCATCCACACCAAATGAATCATGTAAACCACCATATTTTGATGGAAATAACTTTAGCTCATGGAAATTTAAAATGTCTTCATTTATTAAATCCATGAATGCTAACTTATGGTTTATGATTCAAACTCCATATGAATCACCTAGATATCATATTAGTAAATGGAGTTTAGAAGATGAGAAAAATGCATCCCTAAATGCTAAGGCTATGAATGTCATATTTTGTGCATTAGGAGATGAACTTTTTAATGTTGTTTGCTCATGTGATAGTGCTTATTCAATATGGCAAACATTAGAAAAGAATTTTGGTGAAGGAGATTCACCAACCGGGAAGAAGGGAGAAGCAAATCCTAAGGATGTAGCTCAAGCAAAGAAAATGGAGATTAACTCAACATCTTCATCATCATTAAGCTCATCCGATGGAGAAAGTGAAGATGAGGTATCCTCTAGCTCTTCTTCAAGTAGTAGTTCAAAAGATAATGCCCATGATTTTAATGAACTACAAAATGCATTTCAAAGATTATTTGAAAAATATAAAGAACTTCACAAGACTAATCAATTAGCAAATGAGCAAATCCATGATCTTAAATGTCAAAATGCATCTATCTTAGATGATAAAACGAATTTGCTTGCTAAAATTGATGCTCTCACTTTAGAAAATGCATGCTTGAAGAATGAGTGCTTAAATGTTAAATCTAACTCATCTAATGCAATTGAAAGTCATATGCTTGAAAATGACAAAATTGACTTGCTAAAGAAACTAGATAAATCATATCTTGAAAGCAAGCAAACTTTAAATGACTTAAATTGCATGAATGAAAAAGTTGCAAATTTAGAGATTCACATGCTTAACATGAATGAAAAGCATAATTCTATGATTAAAAATCTAAATTGTTTAAATGAATCTCTAGCAACTAAAAACAGTGAACTTATTGTTTTAAATGAAAATTTGTCAAATAAATTGCATAAGTTCACACATGGCAATAAAAACAATTTTTATGTTAAAAACTTTCCTATTCAAATTAATGTTAAACATAATTTTGCCATGAAAAAGAAAGTAAGTGTAGAGGTACCAAAATCAACTTGGATTTGGGTACCAAAAGCTAAACTTAATGGACCCAAGCAAAAATGGGTACCAAAATCTACACTTGTAGGAGCTTGAGGAGGAGATTGGTGGTGACCGGGTGAGCCAAAGCGTCGAATTCGAATCCGGTTGCATCACCAAATCAAGATTGGAGCTATTCAAGATTCAAGTTTGGTATAAAAATTTCTATCTCTAAAACTTCTGAAAAATAGCTCTAATCTTGTTAATATGCTTAATTGTCATATCCTTAGAGTTTAATTCATTGCAAATCATTAACCCTATTCATTGCAAATCATTTATCACATCCATTGATTCTAAATGTCAAATTTTAAATGGATGTTAGAATAAGGCTTAAGTTGAAACTTAAATGAACTTAACTTGAATCATACTCATTGTTTCCATTTAGCCTTATTGATAGGGGGAGCTTAATTGTCATATCTTTTATTAAGAGTAATGAAGTGCTAAATTTAGGGGGAGCTACTTCATTACAAGACATCCAAACTCTATGCTTAAAGTCATAATTAATTGTTGTTTTTGATGGATGTCAAAGGGGGAGAAGTAATAGATTAGGGATACTTGAAATATACATGAAATTATCAAGAAAAACTATGCACATCCATAGGGGGAGCATGTATATGCATAGTTAACTTATACATGTTTCAAGTATTAGGTTGGTTTAAGATATAGGTTGCCATCATCAAAAAGGGGGAGATTGTTGGCTTTTTGGCCTTAATCCGTATTTTGATGATGTAATTAAACCTAATCTTAATTAGGACATGTAGATTAGCACATATAGTATAATAGTATACATGTTGTATTGTGCTAACATCTACAGGTGATCAAGACTCAAGAAAGAAGAAAAATCAAGTCAAGACATGTAATCAAGCTAGGATTGAAGACATGTAATTTTACCTTTCTTTGAGTATTAGGAACTTATGTGAATTGAGCATAACATAAGCTAATATGCATGCATTCACACACTAGGTTCCTTGTAGGAGTCACACACAAAATATCATATAATTTGGACTCCATTAGATCACCTAAACACCTAAAACATTGGTCGCCAGTCTACCTGAGTTCGGTCGACCGTTCACCTTTCGGTCGACCGGTTATACACAATATTTGTTATACCAGACCAATCCGTTCAACCGATCACATTTCTATCAACCGATTACCCAGACCTGTTCGGTCGACCGGTAGACCTTCGGTCGACCGTTTCGTTTGCCATTTCTGGTAAAAATATTACCGTTTTATTTGTCGTATTATACAACGGTCGTATACACATTTTTCTCAATATTCACCCCCATATACATTAGAACCGGTCGAACAAAATACATCTTTCGGTCGACCGTTTAATTCGTGAAAAACCCCCTGCTATCGGTCGACACAAGTTTGTCCAACCGATCAAGATTTCTCTCTACCGAACCCAGTAGTTCGGTCGACCGGTACCTGCTCGGTCGACCGTTGACCTATAGAACTTAAGTGATTCGGTCGACCAGTACCTATGTTCGGTCAACCGATCCATCAACAGACTCAAGGGTTCGGTCGACCGATACACCTTTCGGTCGACCGTTTCTGGACAGATTTCTGAACCCGATTTTCTGTTTTGTGTATCTTGCACAAAACCCAATCAAATCTTGTCCAAACGGCTAGAAATCTTTAGGAGCTTATAAATAGAGGTTCACACTTAGTTTTCCACAAGATTTCACAACTCCAAAGTGTCAAACTTATAGTGAGATTTTCCACAACCTCAAAGCTCCCAATTAGTGATTCCAAAGCCTAATTTCCACATCCTTCATCATACATTCATACTAGCATTTGTTGTGCTCAATTAGAGAGTGAGTTCCACTCAGTCATCATTGTTGTCAAAGTGAGCAAGGGTCTTGGTGAAAGCCCAAGACAAAGAAGCAAGGATTTCGGTGAAAGCCCGAAGTGATTCTCTCGGTTTGTGAGAGGAGGTGCCAAGCTCGACGAGGGTTGTTCGCGAGCTTGAAGACGTGTAAAAGGCGTTGCTCCCGGCCCGGAACGGGGAGGCATAGTGAAGACGCAAGAGGGGCTCGAACGGAGATTCGAGAGGTGCTTGCAAGAGAGGACGTAGGCGCGGCCGAACCTCTGTAAATCCGACGCGTCTTTGTGTGGTTTGCATTGTCTTTCTTTCTCTACTTGTTTGTTTATTCCGCTGCGCATTTGATTGCTTAATCAAGTAGAGAATTGTGGATTAGCTTAATTAGTGATTAGTGGACCCATAACACGACACGATCCCACATTTGGTATCAGAGCCTCGTTCGTTAATTTTGTTCTTAATCGATAAATTAACATGGCTCTTAATGCATCCACACCAAATGAATCATGTAAACCACCATATTTTGATGGAAATAACTTTAGCTCATGGAAATTTAAAATGTCTTCATTTATTAAATCCATGAATGCTAACTTATGGTTTATGATTCAAACTCCATATGAATCACCTAGATATCATATTAGTAAATGAAGTTTAGAAGATGAGAAAAATGCATCCCTAAATGCTAAGGCTATGAATGTCATATTTTGTGCATTAGGAGATGAACTTTTTAATGTTGTTTGCTCATGTGATAGTGCTTATTCAATATGGCAAACATTAGAAAAGAATTTTGGTGAAGGAGATTCACCAACCGGGAAGAAGGGAGAAGCAAATCCTAAGGATGTAGCTCAAGCAAAGAAAATGGAGATTAACTCAACATCTTCATCATCATTAAGCTCATCCGATGGAGAAAGTGAAGATGAGGTATCCTCTAGCTCTTCTTCAAGTAGTAGTTCAAAAGATAATGCCCATGATTTTAATGAACTACAAAATGCATTTCAAAGATTATTTGAAAAATATAAAGAACTTCACAAGACTAATCAATTAGCAAATGAGCAAATCCATGATCTTAAATGTCAAAATGCATCTATCTTAGATGATAAAACGAATTTGCTTGCTAAAATTGATGCTCTCACTTTAGAAAATGCATGCTTGAAGAATGAGTGCTTAAATGTTAAATCTAACTCATCTAATGCAATTGAAAGTCATATGCTTGAAAATGACAAAATTGACTTGCTAAAGAAACTAGATAAATCATATCTTGAAAGCAAGCAAACTTTAAATGACTTAAATTGCATGAATGAAAAAGTTGCAAATTTAGAGATTCACATGCTTAACATGAATGAAAAGCATAATTCTATGATTAAAAATCTAAATTGTTTAAATGAATCTCTAGCAACTAAAAACAGTGAACTTATTGTTTTAAATGAAAATTTGTCAAATAAATTGCATAAGTTCACACATGGCAATAAAAACAATTTTTATGTTAAAAACTTTCCTATTCAAATTAATGTTAAACATAATTTTGCCATGAAAAAGAAAGTAAGTGTAGAGGTACCAAAATCAACTTGGATTTGGGTACCAAAAGCTAAACTTAATGGACCCAAGCAAAAATGGGTACCAAAATCTACACTTGTAGGAGCTTGAGGAGGAGATTGGTGGTGACCGGGTGAGCCAAAGCGTCGAATTCGAATCCGGTTGCATCACCAAATCAAGATTGGAGCTATTCAAGATTCAAGTTTGGTATAAAAATTTCTATCTCTAAAACTTCTGAAAAATAGCTCTAATCTTGTTAATATGCTTAATTGTCATATCCTTAGAGTTTAATTCATTGCAAATCATTAACCCTATTCATTGCAAATCATTTATCACATCCATTGATTCTAAATGTCAAATTTTAAATGGATGTTAGAATAAGGCTTAAGTTGAAACTTAAATGAACTTAACTTGAATCATACTCATTGTTTCCATTTAGCCTTATTGATAGGGGGAGCTTAATTGTCATATCTTTTATTAAGAGTAATGAAGTGCTAAATTTAGGGGGAGCTACTTCATTACAAGACATCCAAACTCTATGCTTAAAGTCATAATTAATTGTTGTTTTTGATGGATGTCAAAGGGGGAGAAGTAATAGATTAGGGATACTTGAAATATACATGAAATTATCAAGAAAAACTATGCACATCCATAGGGGGAGCATGTATATGCATAGTTAACTTATACATGTTTCAAGTATTAGGTTGGTTTAAGATATAGGTTGCCATCATCAAAAAGGGGGAGATTGTTGGCTTTTTGGCCTTAATCCGTATTTTGATGATGTAATTAAACCTAATCTTAATTAGGACATGTAGATTAGCACATATAGTATAATAGTATACATGTTGTATTGTGCTAACATCTACAGGTGATCAAGACTCAAGAAAGAAGAAAAATCAAGTCAAGACATGTAATCAAGCTAGGATTGAAGACATGTAATTTTACCTTTCTTTGAGTATTAGGAACTTATGTGAATTGAGCATAACATAAGCTAATATGCATGCATTCACACACTAGGTTCCTTGTAGGAGTCACACACAAAATATCATATAATTTGGACTCCATTAGATCACCTAAACACCTAAAACATTGGTCGCCAGTCTACCTGAGTTCGGTCGACCGTTCACCTTTCGGTCGACCGGTTATACACAATATTTGTTATACCAGACCAATCCGTTCAACCGATCACATTTCTATCAACCGATTACCCAGACCTGTTCGGTCGACCGGTAGACCTTCGGTCGACCGTTTCGTTTGCCATTTCTGGTAAAAATATTACCGTTTTATTTGTCGTATTATACAACGGTCGTATACACATTTTTCTCAATATTCACCCCCATATACATTAGAACCGGTCGAACAAAATACATCTTTCGGTCGACCGTTTAATTCGTGAAAAACCCCCTGCTATCGGTCGACACAAGTTTGTCCAACCGATCAAGATTTCTCTCTACCGAACCCAGTAGTTCGGTCGACCGGTACCTGCTCGGTCGACCGTTGACCTATAGAACTTAAGTGATTCGGTCGACCAGTACCTATGTTCGGTCAACCGATCCATCAACAGACTCAAGGGTTCGGTCGACCGATACACCTTTCGGTCGACCGTTTCTGGACAGATTTCTGAACCCGATTTTCTGTTTTGTGTATCTTGCACAAAACCCAATCAAATCTTGTCCAAACGGCTAGAAATCTTTAGGAGCTTATAAATAGAGGTTCACACTTAGTTTTCCACAAGATTTCACAACTCCAAAGTGTCAAACTTATAGTGAGATTTTCCACAACCTCAAAGCTCCCAATTAGTGATTCCAAAGCCTAATTTCCACATCCTTCATCATACATTCATACTAGCATTTGTTGTGCTCAATTAGAGAGTGAGTTCCACTCAGTCACCATTGTTGTCAAAGTGAGCAAGGGTCTTGGTGAAAGCCCAAGACAAAGAAGCAAGGATTTCGGTGAAAGCCCGAAGTGATTCTCTCGGTTTGTGAGAGGAGGTGCCAAGCTCGACGAGGGTTGTTCGCGAGCTTGAAGACGTGTAAAAGGCGTTGCTCCCGGCCCGGAACGGGGAGGCATAGTGAAGACGCAAGAGGGGCTCGAACGGAGATTCGAGAGGTGCTTGCAAGAGAGGACGTAGGCGCGGCCGAACCTCTGTAAATCCGACGCGTCTTTGTGTGGTTTGCATTGTCTTTCTTTCTCTACTTGTTTGTTTATTCCGCTGCGCATTTGATTGCTTAATCAAGTAGAGAATTGTGGATTAGCTTAATTAGTGATTAGTGGACCCATAACACGACACGATCCCACAAGTTCATGCTTGTGTATGAACAATAATGAAGTTCAGGACTGCCAATGACTTTTGGAGTATCCTCCTAAACAACGATGGTTATTTAGTAAATTTATTATGCTTCAGATTTGTCCTCTAGATAGGTGTTGTTGGTGTTGCCTCACTTTACATGATTTATAGGGAACATTGACTTGGTACTTTGCTGTACTCGCAAATTCTGATCAAGCTTATCGGGTGTTGCCATCCAAGCTTTAGTTTTGGCAGAATTTCTTACTTCATGAATCAGGGAGCGAGATGCATCGTGTCAGTGTCTTGACTCATATTTGATTAATTCTCGCCTTGTGAAAAAGAACGATTTTTATGTATAATTTTGTAGGAGATGACTCACCGGCTTTAAAGTTGCATCACCTTGTAAAGTGGCAGCTGCTTTCTGGAATTAGCCATGCGAGAATCGGAAGACGGTACGTTTGTCTTACCATTTATTGTCTAGTTTCATTGTTCTGTACTCTCAAAGTGAGAATCTACTTAACAAATACTAGTATATAAAAACTTTTATGATACTTGGTTGTTTGAACAACCAACCTAACCAATAGTTTGGCTCTATTTCACCATTTCAGCTTTGGTAATCCCTTTTTTTAGTAAGATCTCATTGTCAGTCCCAACTCCTTTCATTTCTGACGCAGGCTGGAGAAGATTAGTTATTCACTACTGTCTTCTCATTTTGCACAATAGGTGTTTGCTAGATTGTGTTGATGGGTTCTGTCTTTCGGTATTGGGTCGGATAGACCGATCCCGAGTTCCTCAAACTATCTAGAAATCTAGAGTGATCTGACTTTTGTTATTACAATTGTATGTCTTCCTTCAATTTTTATTAGGATATTCTCACTTATATAATTTGTTGCAGGTTAGTGTGAAGACTCACATGAGCACAATAAAAACAGTTTTATCATGCTTAAAAGCAGCTCCAAGATTGCCAATCTCTTCAGATTGGGGATCTATTATTAGTCGATGCATGAGGTATGCAGCCCAACATATTGATGGCCCACATCTGACTGAATCTTGCAAAATACTGCGGGAGGAGTGCATAAAGTTTTCTGTAGCTCATGCAAATGTTATCGCATCACTCCTCTCTTTTGTGGATGAGCAAGCTGATCTGGCGAGGTTCAATATGTTGGAGCCAAACCTAAAGTCAGCTTCTGTGCAGCTTGCCTGGTTTGGTAAAAGTTTTCTCTGTACAAAGATGGGAAAAATTATGTAGTGATTTGCTTGAGTACTTCTGCTCACCAACATCATCTTACGCATCCTATGAACCAGAAGAGGAGGAAATTGCGAATTTCATTCTGGAATGGTGTGCAACAGTGCCTTGGTGAAACTTCTGAAGCCCAAGTTGGCACGTGGAACATTGAGAAATGCATGCATGGACTGTTTGATTTTTTACCTGTTATAACTTCTGAAACCAGTTACAGAGAGGATCTTGATAGCATTAAAGAAGAATGGTCTGTGGCCATTCTATGTTTAGCTAAAGCCAAGCCTAGTTGGGTAATGGATACGCTAAAAGTAAGCATATCACATCATGCTCCTAAGAAGTATCCTTATGTGAAATTTTATGTGATTGCTTTCATGATATAATTACTCATACCATTGAATTATGTAGGGGGCTATACTATCTTTAATTCATGTTTTCAAGAAAGCATGATTTCCCCCTACCATAGGCATGTGTTATCTTGACTACTGTTGATGAAATACCTACATCTGGTATTTTGAGGACTTTGGGAAGATTGTTATTCTAACTTCGTTTTGAAAGCAAAAGTATTACAAGAATAATTATTCAAGAACAGTTACCAAATGCAATATTTATGATTGAGAAACCTTAAAGGCATTCATAAATACTTGGTGCATAATGATGAAACTTCTTAGATCAATATAAACACACATCATAAATATGGTGTAAAATGATCGTGTTTAATTAATTTCTCGAGACACATTAAGGGCTTATTTTAATGTTGCAATTTGAGCAATAATTGTGTGTTTCATTTGAATTATTTTTAACATTTACTGACTGGTGACAGCAAGGTTAGGTTTACACTAGGAGGAGAAACCATGTTATTCTTCTTTATTGTCTCATCACGAAATTGACATCCTTAGGCTCTATCTGAATTTTTGACTCGTACGTCACCAAAATTGATGAACATGGAAGGGGGTTATCTGTTGAAGTTATGAGAAGAATTTTGGCCATAGCCAAGCTTGTTGGGATTGGACATCTTCCAATTTCTGAGCTAGAAGTGACGAAATATCTTTTATTGATCACGAATTCAAAGGGTTAGTTTGTGACTATTTGCTTATATAATTAAATGTCTTATGATTTTAGATATCTGCTGTTTCACTTGCATTCAAGGTTGATTAATTTTTGCTTCATATGCATGTCACTATGCTAGTGAAATTTGATCTTAAACTTTTAGACTTTTAGTGCTCAAAACATTTCATTATTTTTTTGCAATTAAATTAACACATTTAGTAATGTAGGCAGCTGAAGTGTTCTTTTAGAAGTTGCTGGAGAAGTAAGCCACGCAGAGGGAAAAATTGCAAGGCAATGGCTTCTTGATGCCATAGATATCTGTATCATGTCGCGATACCCTTCTACGGTAAGCATATATTTAATTATTTTGCTGATGGTTGCTGGATCAAAATTACTAGGTTATCCTAGAAGAGAGACGACCAACAGACTAAAAATCTGACCCACAATCAATAGATTGAACATGCATTTCCTCTATGACCTAGGAATTTCTTTCAGACTTAGAATTTATATTTGATGTCATGATGGTTTCTACTAACTTCACAATACATAATAATATAATATAGTGGCATTCTTTATGTAGTGTCAACTCAGTAGTGAACATTAGACAACTAGTCCTAGAGTGGAATATCAATATTGTTGTAATAAAATCTGTACCCTTCCTTTTCAACCGATAAACTTTTTGCGGATAAACATTTCTATGGCTATTGCTCATGTGCTAGTGTTCATTGATTTCATAGAATACTTGTTTGTTTTGTTTTGGCCAGCTTCTAAAGACATGAGCTCATTGTTACACTCATGTGTTTCTCTCGTTTCCTTACGATCTCTTTACTTTGGCAGGCTTTGCAGTTTGTTGGTATTTTGTGCGGTGTCAACTGTAAATACATGCAGCTCTTAATATTAGATCCTGTTATTGTAATAAATGACTTGGCAGTCACTCTCTCCTCCCTCCTATCAACCAATGGTTGGGATGTCGTACCTGAGATGCTGGTTGCAAAATTTTATGCGACAACTGAGCGCATTTATAGCTGGGCAATGAAACTGCATGGTGAAGAAGGTGATGCAGACTCGTATGGCATTGATGCAACAGAGAACCATCTATCTATTTGGTTAGCAAATGTGCTGCACGAGACCTGTGTTTCCTTGAAACATTATTTACCATTTGAAAAGCAATTAAGGCTGGCAAACATGCGCGACATACAAGTTCAGTTGAATACCAAATTTGGTCCCGTTGAAAATGGTCGGATCTGATATGGAGATCTCTCAACATGCAAGTTCTCTTGGTTCTTGGAATCCTAAATTCATCTGAAAGCTATCAGCTTACGGTGTACAGAAAAATACTAGCAGAACCTAACTAATACATGTGATTAATACAGTTACCAATCCAAACACAATTAAATGTATGATGATGCTAGACAGACTATTATGTAAAAGAGTAGTGATTATCAGCTTGGTTTTTTCAATTACATGGAGATTCATTTTTTCTTGTTACAAATTTAACATGGAGGTAGAATTTCTCGAAAACCACGACAAGAACGATCAACTGGACCTAGTCAGCTGGAAACATGCTGGACTATTAGAATTGGTTGACCGAATCCCATTCGGTTCATCATTGCCCATCTCACATAGTTCCCAGTAACTTATTGGAGCTCCAGGTTCAAATGTTCGATCCCTATTCGATTGTCCAGATTCGGTCATTCGTATGGCCAATGGTTGATCGAACCCAAGTGGAAAGTAGTAGTTTGAGTTTATGGAATGTGAATAACGATTAATTGTCCTTTGAACGGTCGACTGAAATTTGAATGCGAGAAGTTTTCATTACCATCTATACTTTGGACATTCTTAAGCTAATTAGGATCGTCCTAATCCTCTTATAAATACTTAAGTTATTTAAAACCTTAATATTGGTTGAAATCTTGAGAAAAAGACCCACCAAAGAGAGGTAGGTTTAGCTAACATAATCCTTTGGGTTTTGAATTTAGGGAGGATCTTGTTGGAGAATCATCTAATCCAGTCCGAACAAGTCATTTCGGGTTTTATTCTCAAATCGTTCTTATAGTGAAGCTTCTTTGTCATCGTGGTTTTTTCCAATTGGATTTTCACGTAAGTTTGGTGTTGTGTTTGTTTGGTTGTTTAGATGCATACTAGATGTTCGATAGATTGCCTAATTTGAGTTCTATTAGTTTTATTCATCATTCCTCGTACGAACCACCACATCAAAGATCCTAACAGATTAATTTATCAAATAATTGAGCTTTTTGAAGCTTTTTTGTATGCCAAGGTGTACAATATACCCTTAGAAGTATTTAATGGTAGCACTTGGTTGCCTATGCTAAATGTGGGTTGCCATCTTAGGGTGTGTTTGGGACTTTGCGATCTAGCTTTGAAGATATGTTTACTTGCGTGTCCAAAAAATTGAATACAAAATTAAGCCTACTGAAATAATAATATCTCTAAGGGAGGTTTTGCTTGAGGTTCAACTGAAATAAGCAGAAAGAGCTGTTAGAAAGTAAAATCTATAGAAGCCATAGGGAGCTCTCCACACCATCGATCCAAATATTTGGTTTCTTTTCCATCAGTCATATCTACATTTTTTACACGTTGTTCATTAGTCAGAGGTTAACCATAATTTACTGGTCGAGAGTATGTAAGCTACTATCTCTAGTTGGACCGGGTAGGATCCAAATCCAAACCAATCATGTGCCACTGCCACACCATCAATCTAATCCAAATGACTGAGTCCACTAACACAAATTGGCACTGCCATAATTAACATATAAAGTCTGGCAAATGCTATCATTTCCTAGTAAATATATGTAATGCATTAATTCTGTTTGCAAGGTTACGTGCAGTAGCTTGATTGGTGTTTGCAAATAAAAAATGCTAATGAATGACACATTGGCATATACATGTCTCATTCTGACAAGGCCTAATTTGCCTCTCATTTGAAACGTATATGGTTTTGTCAAATGCTCGTAACCAATTAATAAGCACATAGGTTCATAATTAATAAGTATAATGTGAAAATTAGGTGACAAGCAAATTGTGAGTAGTAGTAGTGGTGGTGGTGGTGTGGTTCCAATTAGAACAAGTTGATGGTCTGTGTTGGTCAGTCCTGATCTCTGAACTCTCAACAGGTGTGTTTATCCACTAGAACAGATGCACATCGTTGCTAAATGGGGCGCTGATTTGGTGCACATCGTTGCAACATGTCACTAACACGATTACGAATTAAACGCATCACGAAAAATAAATATTGATTGTGGAAAATTAACTTTGGACCATCTCCCAATATTAATGCAACAAGAAACACGAATAAGATGAAATATACAAACAATTACACAACACACCTGAAGCAAATCACGACACACACAAATTTACAAGGTTCGACAAGATGCTTACGTCATTTGGGGGGTCTCCTGCGGGTTTCCTTTCACCTTTTCTCCAACAAGAGAAGTCTCCGAGATTACAAACGATTGGAAGCAATATGTCTCCCAAAACACTCTAGATTTCTCTATAGCCTAATCTTTCTCAAGGAAATAAGTATTGCATGTTGTGTTACAAAATTAGGACGAAAAACCCTTTTATAATGGGCTAAAATCGTACAAATAAACATGCAGATCGTGGGTAAAATCGCCTGCAATGGTCGACTGAAATTCTCCATCGGTCGACCGGTTACCTGTTTTGCGCATAACCGCAATCATTCGGTCGACCGCTCACCCCGAGCCGGTCGACCGTTCCACGCTTCTGAACAGCGCCTGGGAACCCCTGGAAGTTTCCGGTCGACCGTGACTTAAGTTCCGGTTGACCGATCCGTGATGCTGATTCTCGACTTGAAGCTCCTGGAACTTTCCGATCTACTGCGTGCCTAGCGCCGGTTGACCGACTCTTGTTTCGATCCGAGCCCTGAAGGCTCTGAGAGTTTCTGGTCGACCGCGTGCCACAACACCGGTCGACCGAAGCTCACATTTCGACAAATCCTGGACGCTCTGGATGTTTCCGGTCACGGTCGACCGATGCTTCCTGTTTTCTGTACTTAACAATTCTACTTACCAAATTTCAACACAACATCCTCCACTTAACACCTCTCACTTCCAACTTTTATCTACCTCTGTCAACGACAGTGATTTGTACCACTTCAGTCTCACCAAATAATTGCAACCCTTTTCTCTTTTGAACTCCTGCTAATCAGATATGGTCACAAGTTGATAACCTTTTTTAGATATGTTAATAAATCAATTTGATAGTATCTTACCAAATAGCTCAGTGTCATGCCTATAAAATCTGCGAATTACTACTTAGTGCATGCAGTCTCCTCCTACCAACAACAAATTTGAATTTCCTTTTGACATGTCTTGAACAAGAACATAGGCATATCAACCTCGTCTGAATTCTGATATAATACTACAAAAAACACAGATAGGCCTTTTAAGCAGTAGTTAGTGGTTAGTAGTTAAGACAATGGTGGCCATGAGCAGTCCTGCAGGTTTGGAGGTGATCTCCCTTGTGGATCATCACCACCCCCACTTCTCTGGCACTCCAGTGATTGACATGTCGAGGCCCGAATCGAAAAAAGTCTTGGTGAAGGCGTGTGAGGAGCTGGAATTCTTCAAGGTCATAAACCATGGTGTTCCTTTGGAAGCCATTGCGGTGGTAGAGGCCGAGGCCGTCAACTTCTTCTCCTTGTCTCAGCTTGAGAAGGAGAAGTTGGGAATTGCCAGCCCATATGGATATGGAAGCACGACAATAGGACGCAACGGCGACGTTGGTTGGGTGGAGTACCTCCTCATTCAGGTTAAATCCAATAATTCTAAGCTAAATTCTACATTTGGTTTTCTCTCTGGACTAACTCCTTCAGACAGGCTTTGGTAAGAACAATTAATTAACCATTGTTTCTATATAAATATTGTGCTGATCATAATTATGTAATGATTTCGTCTAATGATGCCATGAATTAATTATATATGGCAGTTGGGCTTTGGATGAGTATGTGAGGGCAGTTAGGAAGGTGACATGCGATGTTCTTGAGATGATGGCAGATGGGCTTGGGCTTGGGATTGGTAGGAGGGATGTTTTCAGCGAACTTGTGATGGAGGAAGAGAGTGACACATTGTTCAGGCTCAACCATTACCCACCACACCCCCTTCTTCTTGATGGGATGGACTATGAAATCATTGGGTTTGGAGAGCACACTGATCCACAGATAATATCTGTCCTGGGATCCAATAATACTTCTGGTCTCCAAATTTCACTCAAAGATGGGACTTGGGTCTCTGTTCCACCAGACCAACACTCTTTCTTTGTCAATGTTGGGGACTCCTTGCAGGTAGGTAATTGTAACCTTAAATCTTACATGTTATATATGTAGACAATGTTTGTAGAAAAAAATACTAAAGCATGCAACTTAATTAATTGGTATATATTCTTCTAATAATCCTTATAAGAGTCATGATATTTATATTGGCTTATGATTTTTTTTGGATTTGATAGCATGTGTGGTGCAGGTTTTGACAAATGGGAGATTCAAGAGTGTAAGGCATAGAGTACTTGCAAATGGGTTGAAGTCAAGGGTGTCAATGATCTACTTTGGAGGGTCACCATTGGAGGAGAGGATTGCACCACTAAATCTTCTAATGGGGGAGGGTGAGGAGAGCCATTACAGGGACTTCACGGTTTGACTACAAAATGTCTGCCTACAAAACAAGACTGGCTCATAACAGACTTGCCATGTCTCTCAAATAATAATAATAATAACTCTTTTATAACTTGTACTAGGTTTTATCTTTTCTTTTGGACTTTTGTTTCAGTTCTCACCTCTTGAAGAATTTGTGGTGCTCACCTGCAGGTGGTGTTGTGTACTAATGTTTTTCTTTTTTGTCTTGCATTAATTCTTGTTCTCTTTGTTGAGATGTTGTAGATATTGCTCAACCAACAATAGCCTATTATGTCTTATCTTTCTCCCAATAGTTGAAATGTTTGTGGTACAATAATATTACTTTCATTTAGTCAGATAGTCTTTCCGCTTTCCACATATACACATTGAGGTACCCAAACATAACAAAGACAAGACATGAAGTGGGTCTTGAAAGAATATCAGCTCTATGTGCATGAGAGTGAACTACCAAATCTTATTACACACAAAAATATGGATGGGATAGAAACCAGAATCTGTGATGCAAAGACATGCCA
The DNA here is from genome assembly GCA_963682175.1 of Triglochin maritima. Taxonomy (NCBI): domain Eukaryota; kingdom Viridiplantae; phylum Streptophyta; class Magnoliopsida; order Alismatales; family Juncaginaceae; genus Triglochin; species Triglochin maritima. The sequence continues at coordinate 48,042,914 of OY821777.1, forward strand.
TAATCTAGAGGCTTTTGATGTCCTGATTATTGAGTCAAACATACGTTAGACTCAGGATTTTTTTTATATATATGCTGCTACAAATGAATATTAAAGATGAAAATGTTAAACAAATGCGAGTCCACGGAGATATTAGTTACATTCCTACTATTTCTTTATTTTTTGAGGGGTCTTGTGAAACAAATGAATATTAAAGATGAAAATGTTAAACGTATGCGTGTCAACGGAGATACTAGTTAGATTATAATTTTTTGGATAAAATAAAAGAATATATAGCTCACGAAATGTGATAAAAACATTCAGTTTTTCAAATTCTTACTATTTCCTTATATTTTGAGCGGTCTCATGATACAAACGAATATTAAAGATGAAAATGTTAAACAAATGCGAGTCCACGGAGATATTAGTTAGATTTTCATTTTTTGATAAAATCCAAAGGTTGTAGGTAGGTCACGAAATATGATTAAAACACTTTGTTTTTCTACATTCATACTATTTCTTTATTTATTGAGCGGTCTTGTGATACAAATGAATATTTAAGATGAAAATGTTAAACGTATGCGTGTCAACGGAGAAATTAGTTAGATTTTAATTTTTTTGATGAAATCCAAAGGCTATAGCTCACAAAATGTGATAAAAACATTTCGTTTAGCATATTCTTAAGATTCTTTATTTCTTGGGGGGTCTCACGATACAAATTAATATTAAAGATGAAAATGTTAAACAAATGCGAGTCCACGGAGATATTAGTTAGATATTCATATTTTTGATAAAATTCAAAGGCTATAGGTCACGAAATATGATTAAAACACTTAGTTTTTTTAAATTCCTACTATTACTTTATTTATTGAGCGGTCTTGTGATACAAATGAATATTTAAGATGAAAATGTTAAACGTATGCGTGTCAACGGAGAAATTAGTTAGATTTTAATTTTTTTGATGAAATCCAAAGGCTATAGCTCACAAAATGTGATAAAAACATTTCGTTTAGCATATTCTTAAGATTCTTTATTTCTTGGGGGGTCTCACGATACAAATTAATATTAAAGATGAAAATGTTAAACACATGCGAGTCCACGGAGATATTAGTTAGATTTCCATTTTTTTGATAAAATCCAAAGCCTATTGCTCACGAAATATGATTAAAACACTCAGTTTTTTTAAATTCCTACTATTTCTTTATTTTTTGAGGGGTCTTGTGATACAAATGAATATTAAAGATGAAAATGTTAAACGTATGCGTGCCAACGGAGATACTAGTTAGATTATAATTTTTTGGATAAAATAAAAGAATATATAGCTCACGAAATGTGATAGAAACATTCAGTTTTTCAAATTCTTACTATTTCCTTATATTTTGAGCGGTCTCATGATACAAATGAATATTAAAGATGAAAATGTTAAACAAATGCGAGTCCACGGAGATATTAGTTAGATTTTCATTTTTTGATAAAATCCAAAGGCTGTATGTAGGTCACGAAATATGATTAAAACACTTTGTTTTTCTACATTCCTACTATTTCTTTATTTATTGAGCGGTCTTCTGATACAAATGAATATTTCATATGAAAATGTTAAACGTATGCGTGTCAACGGAGATATTAGTTAGATTTTCATTTTTTGATAAAATCGAAAGGCTATCTAAATGTGATAAAAACATTTTGTTTAGCATATTCTTAAAATTCTTTATTTCTTGGGGGTCTCATGATACAAATGAATATTAAAGATGAAAATGTTACACAAATGCGAGTCCACAGAGATATTAGTTAGATTTTCATTTTTTTGATAAAACCCAAAGGCTATAGCTCACGAAATATGATTAAAACACTAAGTTTTTTTAAATTCCTACTATTTCTTTATTTTTTGAGTGGTATTGTGATACAAATGAAAATTAAAGATGAAAATGTTAAACGTATGTGTGTCAACGGAGATATTTGTTAGATTATAAGTTTTTGGATAAAATCAAAAGGCTATAGCTCACTAAATGTGATAAAAACATTTTGTTTAACATATTCTTAAAATTCTTTATTTTTTGATCGGTCTCATGATACAAATGAATATTAAAGCTGCAAATGTTAAACAAATGTGAGTCCACGGAGATATTAGTTAGATTTTCTTTTTTTTTGATAAAATCCAAAGCCTATTGCTCACGAAATATAATTAAAACACAAAGTTTTTTAAATTCCTACTATTTCTTTATTTTTTGAGGGGTCTTTGTGATAAAAATGAATATTAAAGATGAAAATGCTAAACGTATGCGTGTCAACGGAAATATTAGTTAGATTATAATTTTTTGGATAAAATCAAAAGGTTGTAGTTCACGAAATGTGAAAAAAACATTCAGTTTTTCAAATTCTTACTATTTCCTTATATTTTGAGAGGTGTCATGATACAAATGAATATTAAAGATGAAAATGTTAAACAAATGCGAGTCCACGGAGATATTAGTTAGATATTCATATTTTTGATAAATCCAAAGGCTATAGGTCACGAAATATTTAAGATGAAAATGTTAAACGTATGCGTGTCAACGGAGATATTAGTTAGATTTTCATTTTTTTGATAAAATCCAAAGGCTTTAGCTCACAAAATGTGATAAAAACATTTCGTTTAGCATATTCTTAAAATTCTTTATTTCTTGGGGGGTCTGATGATACAAATTAATATTAAAGATGAAAATGTTAAACAAATGCGAGTCCACGGAGATATTAGTTAGATTTCCATTTTTTTGATAAAATCCAAAGGCTATAACTCACGAAATATGATTAAAACACTCAGTTTTTTTAAATTCCTACTATTTCTTTATTTTTTGAGGGGTCTTGTGATACAAATGAATATTAAAGATGAAAATCTTAAACGTATGCGTGTCAACGGAGATATTTGTTAGATTATGAGTTTTTTGATAAAATCCAAAGGCTATAGCTCACGAAATGTGAAAAAAACATTTAGTTTTTCAAATTCTTATTATTTCCTTATATTTTGAGAGGTCTCATGATACAAATGAATATTAGAGATGAAAATATTAAATATATGCGCGTCAACGGAGATATTAGTTAGATTTTCATTTTTTTGATGAAATCCAAAGCCTATAACTCACGAAATATGATTACACCACTAAGTTCTTTTAAATTCCTACTATTTCTTTATTTTTTGAGGGGTCTTGTGATACAAATGAATATTAAAGATGAAAATGTTAAACGTATGCGTGTCAACGGAGATATTAGTTAGATTATAATTTTTTGGATAACATCAAAAGAATATATAGCTCACGAAATGTGATAAAAACTTTCAGGTTTTCAAATTCTTACTATTTCCTTATATTTTGAGCGGTCTCATGATACAAATGAATATTAAAGATGAAAATGTTAAACAAATGCGAGTCCACGGTGATATTAGTTAGATTTTCATTTTTTGATAAAATCCAAAGGTTGTAGGTCACGAAATATTATTAAAACACTTTGTTTTTCTACATTCCTACTATTTCTTTATTTATTGAGCGGTCTTCTGATACAAATGAATATTTAAGATGAAAATGTTAAACGTATGCGTGTCAACAGAGATATTAGTTAGATTTTCATTTTTTGATAAAATCGAAAGGCTATAGCTCACGAAATGTGATAAAAACATTTCGTTTAGGGTTTAGGGTTTTTAGGGTTTAGGGTTTTTTAGTGTTTAGGGTTTAGGGTTTATGGTTTTTTAGGGTTTAGGGTTTATTTAGGGTTTAGGGTTTAAGGTTTAGGGTTTGTTTAGGGTTTAGGGTTTTTAGGGTTTAGGGTTATTTTAGGGTTTAGTGTTTAGGGTTATTTTAGGGTTTAGGGTTTAGGGTTAGGGTTTAGGGTTTAGGGTTTATGGTTTAGGTCAACGGAGATATTTGTTAGATTATGAGTTTTTTGATAAAATCCAAAGGCTATAGCTCACGAAATGTAATAAAAACATTTAGTTTTTCAAATTCTTATTATTTCCTTATATTTTGAGAGGTCTCATGAAACAAATGAATATTAGAGATGAAAATATTAAACATATGCGCGTCAACGGAGATATTAGTTAGATTTTCATTTTTTTGATGAAATCCAAAGCCTATAGCTCACGAAATATGATTAAAACACTAAGTTCTTTTAAATTCCTACTATTTCTTTATTTTTTGAGGGGTCTAGTGATACAAATGAATATTAAAGATGAAATTGTTAAACATATGCGTGTCAACGGAGATATTAGTTAGATTATAATTTTTGGGATAAAATCAAAAGAATATATAGCTCACGAAATGTGATAAAAACATTAAGTTTTTCAAATTCTTACTATTTCCTTATATTTTGAGCGGTCCCATGATACAAATGAATATTATAGATGAAAATTTTAAACAAATGCGACTCCACGGAGAAATTAGTTTGATTTTCATTTTTTGATAAAATCTAAAGGCTGTAGGTCACGAAATATGATTAAAACACTTAGTTTTTCTACATTCCTACTATTTCTTTATTTATTTAGCGGTCTTCTGATACAAATGAATATTTAAGATGAAAATGTTAAACGTATGCGTCTCAACGGAGATATTAGTTAGATTTTCATTTTTTGATAAAATCGAAAGGCTATAGCTCACGAAATGTGATAAAAACATTTCGTTTAGCATATTCTTAAAATTCTTTATTTCGTGGGGGTCTCATGATACAAATGAATATTAAAGATAAAAATGTTAAACAAATGCGAGTCCACGGAGATATTAGTTAGATTTTCATTTTTTTGATAACATCCAAAGGCTATAGCTCACGAAATATGATTAAAACACTAAGTTTTTTTAAATTCCTACTATTTCTTTATTTTTTGAGTGGTCTTGTGATACAAATGAAAATTAAAGATGAAAATGTTAAACGTATGCGTGTCAATGGAGATATTTGTTAGATTATAAGTTTTTGGATAAAATCAAAAGGCTATAAGCTCACGAAATGTGATAAAAACATTTTGTTTAGCATATTCTTAAAATTCTTTATTTTTTGAGCGGTCTCACGATACAAATGAATATTAAAGCTACAAATGTTAAACAAATGCGAGTCCACGGAGATATTAGTTAGATTTTCTTTTTTTTGATAAAATCCAAAGCCTATTGCCCACGAAATATGATTAAAACACTAAGTTTTTTAAAATTCCTACTATTTCTTTATTTTTTGAGTGGTCTTGTGATAAAAATGAATATTAAAGATGAAAATGCTAAACGTATGCGTGTCAACGGAAATATTAGTTAGATTATAATTTTTTGGATAAAATCAAAAGGTTGTAGTTCACGAAATGTGAAAAAACATTCAGTTTTTCAAATTCTTACTATTTCCTTATATTTTGAGAGGTCTCATGATACAAATGAATATTAAAGATGAAAATGTTAAACAAATGCGAGTCCACGGAGATATTAGTTAGATATTCATATTTTTGATAAAATCCAAAGGCTATATAGGTCACGAAATATGATTAAAACACTTAGTTTTTTTAAATTCCTACTATTACTTTATTTATTGAGCGGTCTTGTGATACAAATGAATATTTAAGATGAAAATGTTAAACGTATGCGTGTCAATGGAGAAATTAGTTAGATTTTAATTTTTTTGATAAAATCCAAAGGCTATAGCTCACAAAATGTGATAAAAACATTTCGTTTAGCATATTTTTAAAATTCTTTATTTCTTGGGGGATCTCACGATACAAATTAATATTAAAGATGAAAATGTTAAACACATGCGAGTCCACGGAGATATTAGTTAGATTTCCATTTTTTTGATAAAATCCAAAGGCTATAGCTCACGAAATATAATTAAAACACTCAGTTTTTTTAAATTCCTACTATTTCTTTATTTTTTGAGGGGTCTTGTGATACAAATGAAAATTAAAGATGAAAATGTTAAACGTATGCGTGTCAACGGAGATACTAGTTAGATTATAATTTTTTGGATAAAATAAAAGAATATATAGCTCACGAAATGTGATAAAAACATTCAGTTTTTCAAATTCTTACTATTTCCTTATATTTTGAGCGGTCTCATGATACAAATGAATATTAAAGATGAAAATGTTAAACAAATGCGAGTCCACGGAGATATTAGTTAGATTTTCATTTTTTTGATAAAATCCAAAGGCCATAGCTCACGAAATGTGACAAAAACATTTCGTTTAGCATATTCTTAATTTGTTAGATTATGAGTTTTTTGATAAAATCCAAAGGCTATAGCTCACGAAATGTGATAAAAACATTTAGTTTTTCAAATTCTTATTATTTCCTTATATTTTGAGAGGTCTCATGAAACAAATGAATATTATAGATGAAAATATTAAACATATGCGCGTCAACGGAGATATTAGTTAGATTTCATTTTTTTGATGAAATCCAAAGCCTATAGCTCACGAAATATGATTAAAACACTAAGTTCTTTTAAATTCCTACTATTTCTTTATTTTTTGAGGGGTCTTGTGATACAAATGAATATTGAAGATGAAATTGTTAAACATATGCGTGTCAACGGAGAAATTAGTTAGATTATAATTTTTGTGATAAAATCAAAAGAATATATAGCTCACGAAATGTGATAAAAACATTAAGTTTTTCAAATTCTTACTATTTCCTTATATTTTGAGCGGTCTCATGATACAAATGAATATTAAAGATGAAAATGTTAAACAAATGCAAGTCCACGGAGTTATTAGTTAGATTTTCAATTTTTGATAAAATCCAAAGGTTGTAGGTTACGAAATATGGTTAAAACACTTAGTTTTTTTTACATTCCTACTACTTCTTTATTTATTGAGCGGTCTTCTGATACAAATGAATTTTTAAGATGAAAATGTTAAACGTATGCGTGTCAATGGCGATATTAGTTAGATTTTCATTTTTTGGATAAAATCGAAAGGCTATAGCTCACGAAATGTGATAAAAACATTTTGTTTAGCATATTCTTAAAATTCTTTATTTCTAGGGCGGTCTCATGATACAAATGAATATTAAAGATAAAAATGTTAAACAAATGCGAGTCCACGGAGATATTAGTTAGATTTTCATTTTTTGATAAAATCCAAAGGCTGTAGGTCACGAAATATGATTAAAACACTTAGTTTTTTTAAATTCCTACTATTTCTTTATTTTTTGAGGGGTCTTGTGATACAAATGAATATTAAAGATGAAAATCTTAAACGTACGCGTGTCAACGGAGATATTTGTTAGATTATGAGTTTTTTGATAAAATGCAAAGGCTATAGCTCACGAAATGTGATAAAAACATTTAGTTTTTCAAATTCTTATTATTTCCTTATATTTTGAGAGGTCTCATGATACAAATGAATATTAGAGATGAAAATATTAAATATATGCGCGTCAACGGAGATATTAGTTAGATTTTCATTTTTTTGATGAAATCCAAAGCCTATAGCTGACGAAATATGATTAAACCACTAAGTTCTTTTCAATTCCTACTATTTCTTTATTTTTTGAGGGGTCTTGTGATACAAATGAATATTAAAGATGAAAATGTTAAACGTATGCGTGTCAACGGAGATATTAGTTAGATTATAATTTTTTGGATAAAATCAAAAGAATATATAGCTCACGAAATGTGATAAAAACTTTCAGGTTTTCAAATTCTTACTATTTCCTTATATTTTGAGCGGTCTCATGATACAAATGAATATTAAAGATGAAAATGTTAAACAAATGCGAGTCCACGGAGATATTAGTTAGATTTTCATTTTTTGATAAAATCCAAAGGCTGTTGGTCACGAAATATTATTAAAACACTTTGTTTTTCTACATTCCTACTATTTCTTTATTTATTGAGTGGTCTTCTGATACAAATGAATATTTAAGATGAAAATGTTAAACGTATGCGTCTCAACGGAGATATTAGTTAGATTTTCATTTTTTGATAAAATCGAAAGGCTATAGCTCACGAAATGTGATAAAAACATTTCGTTTAGGGTTTAGGGTTTAGGGTTTTTAGGGTTTAGGGTTTAGGGTTTTTTAGGGTTTAGGGTTTAGGGTTTTTAGGGTTTAGGGTTTATTTAGGGTTTAGGGTTTAGGGTTTATTTAGGGTTTAGGGTTTAGGGTTTAAGGTTTAGGGTTTGTTTAGGGTTTAGGGTTTAGGGTCTAGGGTTTTTAGGGTTTAGGGTTATTTTAGGGTTTAGGGTTTAGGGTTATTTTAGGGTTTAGGGTTTAGGGTTATTTTAGGGTTTAGGGTTTAGGGTTTTTTAGGGTTTAGGGTTTAGGGTTTAGGGTTTTTTAGGGTTTAGGGTTATTTAGGGTTTATGGTTATTTAGGGTTTAGGGTTAGGGTTTAGGGTTTAGGGTTTAGGGTTTAGGTCAACGGAGATATTTGTTAGATTATGAGTTTTTTGATAAAATCCAAAGGCTATAGCTCACGAAATGTGATAAAAACATTTAGTTTTTCAAATTCTTATTATTTCCTTATATTTTGAGAGGTCTCATGATACAAATGAATATTAGAGATGAAAATATTAAACAGATGCGCGTCAACGGAGATATTAGTTAGATTTTCATTTTTTTGATGAAATCCAAAGCCTATAGCTCACGAAATATGATTAAACCACTAAGTTCTTTTAAATTCCTACTATTTCTTTATTTTTTGAGGGGCTTGTGATACAAATGAATATTAAAGATGAAAATGTTAAACAAATGCGAGTCCACGGAGATATTAGTTAGATATTCATATTTTTGATAAAATCCAAAGGCTATAGGTCACGAAATATGATTAAAACACTTAGTTTTTTTTACATTCCTACTACTTCTTTATTTATTGAGTGGTCTTGTGATACAAATGAATATTTAAGATGAAAATGTTAAACGTATGCGTGTCAACGGAGAAATTAGTTAGATTTTAATTTTTTTGATGAAATCCAAAGGTTGTAGCTCACAAAATGTGATAAAAACATTTCGTTTAGCATATGCTTAAAATTCTTTATTTCTTGGGGGGTCTCACGATACAAATTAATATTAAAGATCAAAATGTTAAACACATGCTAGTCCACGGAGATATTAGTTAGATTTCCATTTTTTTGATAAAATCCAAAGCCTATTGCTCACGAAATATGATTAAAACACTCAGTTTATTTAAATTCCTACTATTTCTTTATTTTTTGAGGGGTCTTGTGATACAAATGAATATTAAAGATGAAAATGTTAAACGTACGCGTGTCAACGGAGATACTAGTTAGATTATAATTTTTTGGATAAAATAAAAGAATATATAGCTCACGAAATGTGATAGAAACATTCAGTTTTTCAAATTCTTACTATTTCCTTATATTTTGAGTGGTCTCATGATACAAATGAATATTATAGATGAAAATGTTAAACAAATGCGACTCCACGGAGATATTAGTTAGATTTTCATTTTTTGATAAAATCTAAAGGCTGTAGGTCACGAAATATGATTAAAACACTTAGTTTTTCTACATTCCTACTATTTCTTTATTTATTTAGCGGTCTTCTGATACAAATGAATATTTCATATGAAAATGTTAAACGTATGCGTGTCAACGGAGATATTAGTTAGATTATAATTTTTTGGATAAAATCAAAAGAATATATAGCTCACGAAATGTGATAAAAACTTTCAGGTTTTCAAATTCTTACTATTTCCTTATATTTTGAGCGGTCTCATGATACAAATGAATATTAAAGATGAAAATGTTAAACAAATGCGAGTCCACGGAGATATTAGTTAGATTTTCATTTTTTGATAAAATCCAAAGGCTGTTGGTCACGAAATATTATTAAAACACTTTGTTTTTCTACATTCCTACTATTTCTTTATTTATTGAGTGGTCTTCTGATACAAATGAATATTTAAGATGAAAATGTTAAACGTATGCGTCTCAACGGAGATATTAGTTAGATTTTCATTTTTTGATAAAATCGAAAGGCTATAGCTCACGAAATGTGATAAAAACATTTCGTTTAGGGTTTAGGGTTTAGGGTTTTTAGGGTTTAGGGTTTAGGGTTTTTTAGGGTTTAGGGTTTAGGGTTTTTAGGGTTTAGGGTTTATTTAGGGTTTAGGGTTTAGGGTTTATTTAGGGTTTAGGGTTTAGGGTTTAAGGTTTAGGGTTTGTTTAGGGTTTAGGGTTTAGGGTCTAGGGTTTTTAGGGTTTAGGGTTATTTTAGGGTTTAGGGTTTAGGGTTATTTTAGGGTTTAGGGTTTAGGGTTATTTTAGGGTTTAGGGTTTAGGGTTTTTTAGGGTTTAGGGTTTAGGGTTTAGGGTTTTTTAGGGTTTAGGGTTATTTAGGGTTTATGGTTATTTAGGGTTTAGGGTTAGGGTTTAGGGTTTAGGGTTTAGGGTTTAGGTCAACGGAGATATTTGTTAGATTATGAGTTTTTTGATAAAATCCAAAGGCTATAGCTCACGAAATGTGATAAAAACATTTAGTTTTTCAAATTCTTATTATTTCCTTATATTTTGAGAGGTCTCATGATACAAATGAATATTAGAGATGAAAATATTAAACAGATGCGCGTCAACGGAGATATTAGTTAGATTTTCATTTTTTTGATGAAATCCAAAGCCTATAGCTCACGAAATATGATTAAACCACTAAGTTCTTTTAAATTCCTACTATTTCTTTATTTTTTGAGGGGCTTGTGATACAAATGAATATTAAAGATGAAAATGTTAAACAAATGCGAGTCCACGGAGATATTAGTTAGATATTCATATTTTTGATAAAATCCAAAGGCTATAGGTCACGAAATATGATTAAAACACTTAGTTTTTTTTACATTCCTACTACTTCTTTATTTATTGAGTGGTCTTGTGATACAAATGAATATTTAAGATGAAAATGTTAAACGTATGCGTGTCAACGGAGAAATTAGTTAGATTTTAATTTTTTTGATGAAATCCAAAGGTTGTAGCTCACAAAATGTGATAAAAACATTTCGTTTAGCATATGCTTAAAATTCTTTATTTCTTGGGGGGTCTCACGATACAAATTAATATTAAAGATCAAAATGTTAAACACATGCTAGTCCACGGAGATATTAGTTAGATTTCCATTTTTTTGATAAAATCCAAAGCCTATTGCTCACGAAATATGATTAAAACACTCAGTTTATTTAAATTCCTACTATTTCTTTATTTTTTGAGGGGTCTTGTGATACAAATGAATATTAAAGATGAAAATGTTAAACGTACGCGTGTCAACGGAGATACTAGTTAGATTATAATTTTTTGGATAAAATAAAAGAATATATAGCTCACGAAATGTGATAGAAACATTCAGTTTTTCAAATTCTTACTATTTCCTTATATTTTGAGTGGTCTCATGATACAAATGAATATTATAGATGAAAATGTTAAACAAATGCGACTCCACGGAGATATTAGTTAGATTTTCATTTTTTGATAAAATCTAAAGGCTGTAGGTCACGAAATATGATTAAAACACTTAGTTTTTCTACATTCCTACTATTTCTTTATTTATTTAGCGGTCTTCTGATACAAATGAATATTTAAGATGAAAATGTTAAACGTATGCGTGTCAACAGAGATATTAGTTAGATATTCATTTTTTGATAAAATCGAAAGGCTATAGCTCACGAAATGTGATAAAAACATTTCGTTTAGCATATTCTTAAAATTCTTTATTTCATGGGGGTCTCATGATACAAATGAATATTAGAGATAAAAATGTTAAACAAATGCGAGTCCACGGTGATATTAGTTAGATTTTCATTTTTTTGATAACATCCAAAGGCTATAGCTCACGAAATATGATTAAAACACTAAGTTTTTTTAAATTCCTACTATTTCTTTATATTTTGAGTGGTCTTGTGATACAAATGAAAATTAAAGATGAAAATGTTAAACGTATGCGTGTCAACGGAGATATTTGTTAGATTATACGTTTTTGGATAAAATCAAAATGCTATAGCTCACGAAATGTGACAAAAATATTTTGTTTAGCATATTCTTAAAATTCTTTATTTTTTGAGCAGTCTCATGATACAAATGAATATTAAAGCTGCAAATGTTAAACAAATGCGAGTCCACGGAGATATTAGTTAGATTTTCTTTTTTTTTGATAAAATCCAAAGCCTATTGCTCACGAAATATAATTAAAACACTAAGTTTTTTAAATTCCTACTATTTCTTTATTTTTTGAGCGGTCTTTGTGATAAAAATGAATATTAAAGATGAAAATGCTAAACGTATGCGTGTCAACGGAAATATTAGTTAGATTATAATTTTTTGGATAAAATCAAAAGGTTGTAGTTCACGAAATGTGATAAAAACATTCAGTTTTTCAAATTCTTACTATTTCCTTATATTTTGAGAGGTCTCACGATACAAATGAATATTAAAGTTGAAAATGTTAAACGTATGCGTGTCAACGGAGATATTAGTTAGATTTTCATTTTTTTGATAAAATCCAAAGGCTATAGCTCACAAAATGTGATAAATACATTTCGTTTAGCATATTCTTAAAATTCTTTATTTCTTGGGGGGTCTCATGATACAAATTAATATTAAAGATGAAAATGTTAAACAAATGCGAGTCCACGGAGATATTAGTTAGATTTCCATTTTTTTGATAAAATCCAAAGGCTATAGCTCACGAAATATGATTAAAACACTCAGTTTTTTTAAATTCCTACTATTTCTTTATTTTTTGAGGGGTCTTGTGATACAAATGAATATTAAAGATGAAAATGTTAAACGTATGCGTGTCAACGGTGATACTAGTTAGATTATAATTTTTTGGATAAAATAAAAGAATATATAGCTCACGAAATGTGATAAAAACATTCAGTTTTTCAAATTCTTACTATTTCCTTATATTTTGAGCGGTCTCATGATACAAATGAATATTAAAGATGAAAATGTTAAACAAATGCAAGTCCACGGAGATATTAGTTAGATTTTCATTTTTTGATAAAATCCAAAGGTTGTAGGTCACGAAATATGGTTAAAACACTTAGTTTTTTTACATTCCTACTACTTCTTTATTTATTGAGCGGTCTTCTGATACAAATGAATTTTTCAGATGAAAATGTTAAACGTATGCGTGTCAATGGCGATATTAGTTAGATTTTCATTTTTTTGATAAAATCGAAAGGCTATAGCTCACGAAATGTGATAAAAACATTTTGTTTAGCATATTCTTAAAATTCTTTATTTCTTGGGCGGTCTCATGATACAAATGAATATTAAAGATGAAAATGTTAAACAAATGCGAGTCCACGGAGATATTAGTTAGATTTTCATTTTTTTGATAAAATTCAAAGGCTGTAGGTCACGAAATATGATTAAAACACTTAGTTTTTTTAAATTCCTACTGTTTCTTTATTTTTTGAGGGGTCTTGTGATACAAATGAATATTAAAGATGAAAATCTTAAACGTATGCGTGTCAACGGAGATATTTGTTAGATTATGAGTTTTTTGATAAAATCCAAAGGCTATAGCTCACGAAATGTGATAAAAACATTTAGTTTTTCAAATTCTTACTATTTCCTTATATTTTGAGCGGTCTCATGATACAAATGAATATTAAAGATGAAAATGTTAAACAAATGCAAGTCCACGGAGATATTAGTTAGATTTTCATTTTTTGATAAAATCCAAAGGTTGTAGGTCACGAAATATGGTTAAAACACTTAGTTTTTTTACATTCCTACTACTTCTTTATTTATTGAGCGGTCTTCTGATACAAATGAATTTTTAAGATGAAAATGTTAAACGTATTCGTGTCAATGGCGATATTAGTTAGATTTTCATTTTTTTGATAAAATCGAAAGGCTATAGCTCACGAAATGTGATAAAAACATTTTGTTTAGCATATTCTTAAAATTCTTTATTTCTTGGGCGGTCTCATGATACAAATGAATATTAAAGATGAAAATGTTAAACAAATGCGAGTCCACGGAGATATTAGTTAGATTTTCATTTTTTTGATAAAATTCAAAGGCTGTAGGTCACGAAATATGATTAAAACACTTAGTTTTTTTAAATTCCTACTGTTTCTTTATTTTTTGAGGGGTCTTGTGATACAAATGAATATTAAAGATGAAAATCTTAAACGTATGCGTGTCAACGGAGATATTTGTTAGATTATGAGTTTTTTGATAAAATGCAAAGGCTATAGCTCACGAAATGTGATAAAAACATTTAATTTTTCAAATTCTTATTATTTCCTTATATTTTGAGAGGTCTCATGATACAAATGAATATTAGAGATGAAAATATTAAATATATGCGCGTCAACGGAGATATTAGTTAGATTTTCATTTTTTTGATGAAATCCAAAGCCTATAGCTGACGAAATATGATTAAACCACTAAGTTCTTTTCAATTCCTACTATTTCTTTATTTTTTGAGGGGTCTTGTGATACAAATGAATATTAAAGATGAAAATGTTAAACGTATGCGTGTCAACGGAGATATTAGTTAGATTATAATTTTTTGGATAAAATCAAAAGAATATATAGCTCACGAAATGTGATAAAAACTTTCAGGTTTTCAAATTCTTACTATTTCCTTATATTTTGAGCGGTCTCACGAAACAAATGAATATTAAAGATGAAAATGTTAAACAAATGCGAGTCCACGGAGATATTAGTTAGATTTTCATTTTTTGATAAAATCCAAAGGCTGTAGGTTACGAAATATTATTAAAACACTTTGTTTTTCTACATTCCTACTATTTCTTTATTTATTGAGTGGTCTTCTGATACAAATGAATATTTAAGATGAAAATGTTAAACGTATGCGTGTCAACGGAGATATTAGTTAGATTTTCATTTTTTGATAAAATCGAAAGGCTAAAGCTCACGAAATGTGATAAAAACATTTCGTTTAGGGTTTAGGGTTTAGGGTTTAGGGGTTTTAGGGTTTAGGGTTTAGGGTTTTTTAGGGTTTAGGGTTTTTTAGGGTTTAGGGTTCAGGGTTTAGGGTTTAGGGTTTATTTAGGGTTTAGGGTTTAGGGTTTATTTAGGGTTTAGGGTTTAGGGTTTAAGGTTTAGGGTTTGTTTAGGGTTTAGGGTTTAGGGTCTAGGGTTTTTAGGGTTTAGGGTTATTTTAGGGTTTAGGGTTTAGGGTTATTTTAGGGTTTAGGGTTTAGGGTTATTTTAGGGTTTAGGGTTTAGGGTTTTTTAGGGTTTAGGGTTTAGGGTTTAGGGTTTTTTAGGGTTTAGGGTTTAGGTTTAGGGTTTAGGGTTTAGGGTTATTTAGGGTTTATGGTTATTTAGGGTTTAGGGTTTAGGGTTTAGGGTTTAGGTCAACGGAGATATTTGTTAGATTATGAGTTTTTTGATAAAATCCAAAGGCTATAGCTCACGAAATGTGATAAAAACATTTAGTTTTTCAAATTCTTATTATTTCCTTATATTTTGAGAGGTCTCATGATACAAATGAATATTAGAGATGAAAATATTAAACAGATGCGCGTCAACGGAGATATTAGTTAGATTTTCATTTTTTTGATGAAATCCAAAGCCTATAGCTCACGAAATATGATTAAACCACTAAGTTCTTTTAAATTCCTACTATTTCTTTATTTTTTGAGGGGTCTTGTGATACAAATGAATATTAAAGATGAAAATGTTAAACAAATGCGAGTCCACGGAGATATTAGTTAGATATTCATATTTTTGATAAAATCCAAAGGCTATAGGTCACGAAATATGATTAAAACACTTAGTTTTTTTTACATTCCTACTACTTCTTTATTTATTGAGCGGTCTTGTGATACAAATGAATATTTAAGATGAAAATGTTAAACGTATGCGTGTCAACGGAGAAATTAGTTAGATTTTAATTTTTTTGATGAAATCCAAAGGTTGTAGCTCACAAAATGTGATAAAAACATTTCGTTTAGCATATGCTTAAAATTCTTTATTTCTTGGGGGGTCTCACGATACAAATTAATATTAAAGATGAAAATGTTAAACACATGCTAGTCCACGGAGATATTAGTTAGATTTCCATTTTTTTGATAAAATCCAAAGCCTATTGCTCACGAAATATGATTAAAACACTCGGTTTATTTAAATTCCTACTATTTCTTTATTTTTTGAGGGGTCTTGTGATACAAATGAATATTAAAGATGAAAATGTTAAACGTACGCGTGTCAACGGAGATACTAGTTAGATTATAATTTTTTGGATAAAATAAAAGAATATATAGCTCACGAAATGTGATAGAAACATTCAGTTTTTCAAATTCTTACTATTTCCTTATATTTTGAGTGGTCTCATGATACAAATGAATATTATAGATGAAAATGTTAAACAAATGCGACTCCACGGAGATATTAGTTAGATTTTCATTTTTTGATAAAATCTAAAGGCTGTAGGTCACGAAATATGATTAAAACACTTAGTTTTTCTACATTCCTACTATTTCTTTATTTATTTAGCGGTCTTCTGATACAAATGAATATTTAAGATGAAAATGTTAAACGTATGCGTGTCAACAGAGATATTAGTTAGATATTCATTTTTTGATAAAATCGAAAGGCTATAGCTCACGAAATGTGATAAAAACATTTCGTTTAGCATATTCTTAAAATTCTTTATTTCATGGGGGTCTCATGATACAAATGAATATTAGAGATAAAAATGTTAAACAAATGCGAGTCCACGGTGATATTAGTTAGATTTTCATTTTTTTGATAACATCCAAAGGCTATAGCTCACGAAATATGATTAAAACACTAAGTTTTTTTAAATTCCTACTATTTCTTTATATTTTGAGTGGTCTTGTGATACAAATGAAAATTAAAGATGAAAATGTTAAACGTATGCGTGTCAACGGAGATATTTGTTAGATTATACGTTTTTGGATAAAATCAAAATGCTATAGCTCACGAAATGTGACAAAAATATTTTGTTTAGCATATTCTTAAAATTCTTTATTTTTTGAGCAGTCTCATGATACAAATGAATATTAAAGCTGCAAATGTTAAACAAATGCGAGTCCACGGAGATATTAGTTAGATTTTCTTTTTTTTTGATAAAATCCAAAGCCTATTGCTCACGAAATATAATTAAAACACTAAGTTTTTTTAAATTCCTACTATTTCTTTATTTTTTGAGGGGTCTTGTGATACAAATGAAAATTAAAGATGAAAATGTTAAACGTATGCGTGTCAACGGAGATACTAGTTAGATTATAATTTTTTGGATAAAATAAAAGAATATATAGCTCACGAAATGTGATAAAAACATTCAGTTTTTCAAATTCTTACTATTTCCTTATATTTTGAGCGGTCTCATGATACAAATGAATATTAAAGATGAAAATGTTAAACAAATGCGAGTCCACGGAGATATTAGTTAGATTTTCATTTTTTTGATAAAATCCAAAGGCCATAGCTCACGAAATGTGACAAAAACATTTCGTTTAGCATATTCTTAATTTGTTAGATTATGAGTTTTTTGATAAAATCCAAAGGCTATAGCTCACGAAATGTGATAAAAACATTTAGTTTTTCAAATTCTTATTATTTCCTTATATTTTGAGAGGTCTCATGAAACAAATGAATATTATAGATGAAAATATTAAACATATGCGCGTCAACGGAGATATTAGTTAGATTTCATTTTTTTGATGAAATCCAAAGCCTATAGCTCACGAAATATGATTAAAACACTAAGTTCTTTTAAATTCCTACTATTTCTTTATTTTTTGAGGGGTCTTGTGATACAAATGAATATTGAAGATGAAATTGTTAAACATATGCGTGTCAACGGAGAAATTAGTTAGATTATAATTTTTGTGATAAAATCAAAAGAATATATAGCTCACGAAATGTGATAAAAACATTAAGTTTTTCAAATTCTTACTATTTCCTTATATTTTGAGCGGTCTCATGATACAAATGAATATTAAAGATGAAAATGTTAAACAAATGCAAGTCCACGGAGATATTAGTTAGATTTTCAATTTTTGATAAAATCCAAAGGTTGTAGGTTACGAAATATGGTTAAAACACTTAGTTTTTTTTACATTCCTACTACTTCTTTATTTATTGAGCGGTCTTCTGATACAAATGAATTTTTAAGATGAAAATGTTAAACGTATGCGTGTCAATGGCGATATTAGTTAGATTTTCATTTTTTGGATAAAATCGAAAGGCTATAGCTCACGAAATGTGATAAAAACATTTTGTTTAGCATATTCTTAAAATTCTTTATTTCTAGGGCGGTCTCATGATACAAATGAATATTAAAGATAAAAATGTTAAACAAATGCGAGTCCACGGAGATATTAGTTAGATTTTCATTTTTTGATAAAATCCAAAGGCTGTAGGTCACGAAATATGATTAAAACACTTAGTTTTTTTAAATTCCTACTATTTCTTTATTTTTTGAGGGGTCTTGTGATACAAATGAATATTAAAGATGAAAATCTTAAACGTACGCGTGTCAACGGAGATATTTGTTAGATTATGAGTTTTTTGATAAAATGCAAAGGCTATAGCTCACGAAATGTGATAAAAACATTTAGTTTTTCAAATTCTTATTATTTCCTTATATTTTGAGAGGTCTCATGATACAAATGAATATTAGAGATGAAAATATTAAATATATGCGCGTCAACGGAGATATTAGTTAGATTTTCATTTTTTTGATGAAATCCAAAGCCTATAGCTGACGAAATATGATTAAACCACTAAGTTCTTTTCAATTCCTACTATTTCTTTATTTTTTGAGGGGTCTTGTGATACAAATGAATATTAAAGATGAAAATGTTAAACGTATGCGTGTCAACGGAGATATTAGTTAGATTATAATTTTTTGGATAAAATCAAAAGAATATATAGCTCACGAAATGTGATAAAAACTTTCAGGTTTTCAAATTCTTACTATTTCCTTATATTTTGAGCGGTCTCATGATACAAATGAATATTAAAGATGAAAATGTTAAACAAATGCGAGTCCACGGAGATATTAGTTAGATTTTCATTTTTTGATAAAATCCAAAGGCTGTTGGTCACGAAATATTATTAAAACACTTTGTTTTTCTACATTCCTACTATTTCTTTATTTATTGAGTGGTCTTCTGATACAAATGAATATTTAAGATGAAAATGTTAAACGTATGCGTCTCAACGGAGATATTAGTTAGATTTTCATTTTTTGATAAAATCGAAAGGCTATAGCTCACGAAATGTGATAAAAACATTTCGTTTAGGGTTTAGGGTTTAGGGTTTTTAGGGTTTAGGGTTTAGGGTTTTTTAGGGTTTAGGGTTTAGGGTTTTTAGGGTTTAGGGTTTATTTAGGGTTTAGGGTTTAGGGTTTATTTAGGGTTTAGGGTTTAGGGTTTAAGGTTTAGGGTTTGTTTAGGGTTTAGGGTTTAGGGTCTAGGGTTTTTAGGGTTTAGGGTTATTTTAGGGTTTAGGGTTTAGGGTTATTTTAGGGTTTAGGGTTTAGGGTTATTTTAGGGTTTAGGGTTTAGGGTTTTTTAGGGTTTAGGGTTTAGGGTTTAGGGTTTTTTAGGGTTTAGGGTTATTTAGGGTTTATGGTTATTTAGGGTTTAGGGTTAGGGTTTAGGGTTTAGGGTTTAGGGTTTAGGTCAACGGAGATATTTGTTAGATTATGAGTTTTTTGATAAAATCCAAAGGCTATAGCTCACGAAATGTGATAAAAACATTTAGTTTTTCAAATTCTTATTATTTCCTTATATTTTGAGAGGTCTCATGATACAAATGAATATTAGAGATGAAAATATTAAACAGATGCGCGTCAACGGAGATATTAGTTAGATTTTCATTTTTTTGATGAAATCCAAAGCCTATAGCTCACGAAATATGATTAAACCACTAAGTTCTTTTAAATTCCTACTATTTCTTTATTTTTTGAGGGGCTTGTGATACAAATGAATATTAAAGATGAAAATGTTAAACAAATGCGAGTCCACGGAGATATTAGTTAGATATTCATATTTTTGATAAAATCCAAAGGCTATAGGTCACGAAATATGATTAAAACACTTAGTTTTTTTTACATTCCTACTACTTCTTTATTTATTGAGTGGTCTTGTGATACAAATGAATATTTAAGATGAAAATGTTAAACGTATGCGTGTCAACGGAGAAATTAGTTAGATTTTAATTTTTTTGATGAAATCCAAAGGTTGTAGCTCACAAAATGTGATAAAAACATTTCGTTTAGCATATGCTTAAAATTCTTTATTTCTTGGGGGGTCTCACGATACAAATTAATATTAAAGATCAAAATGTTAAACACATGCTAGTCCACGGAGATATTAGTTAGATTTCCATTTTTTTGATAAAATCCAAAGCCTATTGCTCACGAAATATGATTAAAACACTCAGTTTATTTAAATTCCTACTATTTCTTTATTTTTTGAGGGGTCTTGTGATACAAATGAATATTAAAGATGAAAATGTTAAACGTACGCGTGTCAACGGAGATACTAGTTAGATTATAATTTTTTGGATAAAATAAAAGAATATATAGCTCACGAAATGTGATAGAAACATTCAGTTTTTCAAATTCTTACTATTTCCTTATATTTTGAGTGGTCTCATGATACAAATGAATATTATAGATGAAAATGTTAAACAAATGCGACTCCACGGAGATATTAGTTAGATTTTCATTTTTTGATAAAATCTAAAGGCTGTAGGTCACGAAATATGATTAAAACACTTAGTTTTTCTACATTCCTACTATTTCTTTATTTATTTAGCGGTCTTCTGATACAAATGAATATTTAAGATGAAAATGTTAAACGTATGCGTGTCAACAGAGATATTAGTTAGATATTCATTTTTTGATAAAATCGAAAGGCTATAGCTCACGAAATGTGATAAAAACATTTCGTTTAGCATATTCTTAAAATTCTTTATTTCATGGGGGTCTCATGATACAAATGAATATTAGAGATAAAAATGTTAAACAAATGCGAGTCCACGGTGATATTAGTTAGATTTTCATTTTTTTGATAACATCCAAAGGCTATAGCTCACGAAATATGATTAAAACACTAAGTTTTTTTAAATTCCTACTATTTCTTTATATTTTGAGTGGTCTTGTGATACAAATGAAAATTAAAGATGAAAATGTTAAACGTATGCGTGTCAACGGAGATATTTGTTAGATTATACGTTTTTGGATAAAATCAAAATGCTATAGCTCACGAAATGTGACAAAAATATTTTGTTTAGCATATTCTTAAAATTCTTTATTTTTTGAGCAGTCTCATGATACAAATGAATATTAAAGCTGCAAATGTTAAACAAATGCGAGTCCACGGAGATATTAGTTAGATTTTCTTTTTTTTTGATAAAATCCAAAGGCTATTGCTCACGAAATATAATTAAAACACTAAGTTTTTTAAATTCCTACTATTTCTTTATTTTTTGAGCGGTCTTTGTGATAAAAATGAATATTAAAGATGAAAATGCTAAACGTATGCGTGTCAACGGAAATATTAGTTAGATTATAATTTTTTGGATAAAATCAAAAGGTTGTAGTTCACGAAATGTGATAAAAACATTCAGTTTTTCAAATTCTTACTATTTCCTTATATTTTGAGAGGTCTCACGATACAAATGAATATTAAAGTTGAAAATGTTAAACGTATGCGTGTCAACGGAGATATTAGTTAGATTTTCATTTTTTTTATAAAATCCAAAGGCTATAGCTCACAAAATGTGATAAATACATTTCGTTTAGCATATTCTTAAAATTCTTTATTTCTTGGGGGGTCTCATGATACAAATTAATATTAAAGATGAAAATGTTAAACAAATGCGAGTCCACGGAGATATTAGTTAGATTTCCATTTTTTTGATAAAATCCAAAGGCTATAGCTCACGAAATATGATTAAAACACTCAGTTTTTTTAAATTCCTACTATTTCTTTATTTTTTGAGGGCTCTTGTGATACAAATGAATATTAAAGATGAAAATGTTAAACGTATGCGTGTCAACGGTGATACTAGTTAGATTATAATTTTTTGGATAAAATAAAAGAATATATAGCTCACGAAATGTGATAAAAACATTCAGTTTTTCAAATTCTTACTATTTCCTTATATTTTGAGCGGTCTCATGATACAAATGAATATTAAAGATGAAAATGTTAAACAAATGCAAGTCCACGGAGATATTAGTTAGATTTTCATTTTTTGATAAAATCCAAAGGTTGTAGGTCACGAAATATGGTTAAAACACTTAGTTTTTTTACATTCCTACTACTTCTTTATTTATTGAGCGGTCTTCTGATACAAATGAATTTTTAAGATGAAAATGTTAAACGTATGCGTGTCAATGGCGATATTAGTTAGATTTTCATTTTTTTGATAAAATCGAAAGGCTATAGCTCACGAAATGTGATAAAAACATTTTGTTTAGCATATTCTTAAAATTCTTTATTTCTTGGGCGGTCTCATGATACAAATGAATATTAAAGATGAAAATGTTAAACAAATGCGAGTCCACGGAGATATTAGTTAGATTTTCATTTTTTTGATAAAATTCAAAGGCTGTAGGTCACGAAATATGATTAAAACACTTAGTTTTTTTAAATTCCTACTGTTTCTTTATTTTTTGAGGGGTCTTGTGATACAAATGAATATTAAAGATGAAAATCTTAAACGTATGCGTGTCAACGGAGATATTTGTTAGATTATGAGTTTTTTGATAAAATGCAAAGGCTATAGCTCACGAAATGTGATAAAAACATTTAATTTTTCAAATTCTTATTATTTCCTTATATTTTGAGAGGTCTCATGATACAAATGAATATTAGAGATGAAAATATTAAATATATGCGCGTCAACGGAGATATTAGTTAGATTTTCATTTTTTTGATGAAATCCAAAGCCTATAGCTGACGAAATATGATTAAACCACTAAGTTCTTTTCAATTCCTACTATTTCTTTATTTTTTGAGGGGTCTTGTGATACAAATGAATATTAAAGATGAAAATGTTAAACGTATGCGTGTCAACGGAGATATTAGTTAGATTATAATTTTTTGGATAAAATCAAAAGAATATATAGCTCACGAAATGTGATAAAAACTTTCAGGTTTTCAAATTCTTACTATTTCCTTATATTTTGAGCGGTCTCACGAAACAAATGAATATTAAAGATGAAAATGTTAAACAAATGCGAGTCCACGGAGATATTAGTTAGATTTTCATTTTTTGATAAAATCCAAAGGCTGTAGGTTACGAAATATTATTAAAACACTTTGTTTTTCTACATTCCTACTATTTCTTTATTTATTGAGTGGTCTTCTGATACAAATGAATATTTAAGATGAAAATGTTAAACGTATGCGTGTCAACGGAGATATTAGTTAGATTTTCATTTTTTGATAAAATCGAAAGGCTAAAGCTCACGAAATGTGATAAAAACATTTCGTTTAGGGTTTAGGGTTTAGGGTTTAGGGGTTTTAGGGTTTAGGGTTTAGGGTTTTTTAGGGTTTAGGGTTTTTTAGGGTTTAGGGTTCAGGGTTTAGGGTTTAGGGTTTATTTAGGGTTTAGGGTTTAGGGTTTATTTAGGGTTTAGGGTTTAGGGTTTAAGGTTTAGGGTTTGTTTAGGGTTTAGGGTTTAGGGTCTAGGGTTTTTAGGGTTTAGGGTTATTTTAGGGTTTAGGGTTTAGGGTTATTTTAGGGTTTAGGGTTTAGGGTTATTTTAGGGTTTAGGGTTTAGGGTTTTTTAGGGTTTAGGGTTTAGGGTTTAGGGTTTTTTAGGGTTTAGGGTTTAGGTTTAGGGTTTAGGGTTTAGGGTTATTTAGGGTTTATGGTTATTTAGGGTTTAGGGTTTAGGGTTTAGGGTTTAGGTCAACGGAGATATTTGTTAGATTATGAGTTTTTTGATAAAATCCAAAGGCTATAGCTCACGAAATGTGATAAAAACATTTAGTTTTTCAAATTCTTATTATTTCCTTATATTTTGAGAGGTCTCATGATACAAATGAATATTAGAGATGAAAATATTAAACAGATGCGCGTCAACGGAGATATTAGTTAGATTTTCATTTTTTTGATGAAATCCAAAGCCTATAGCTCACGAAATATGATTAAACCACTAAGTTCTTTTAAATTCCTACTATTTCTTTATTTTTTGAGGGGTCTTGTGATACAAATGAATATTAAAGATGAAAATGTTAAACAAATGCGAGTCCACGGAGATATTAGTTAGATATTCATATTTTTGATAAAATCCAAAGGCTATAGGTCACGAAATATGATTAAAACACTTAGTTTTTTTTACATTCCTACTACTTCTTTATTTATTGAGCGGTCTTGTGATACAAATGAATATTTAAGATGAAAATGTTAAACGTATGCGTGTCAACGGAGAAATTAGTTAGATTTTATTTTTTTTGATGAAATCCAAAGGTTGTAGCTCACAAAATGTGATAAAAACATTTCGTTTAGCATATGCTTAAAATTCTTTATTTCTTGGGGGGTCTCACGATACAAATTAATATTAAAGATGAAAATGTTAAACACATGCTAGTCCACGGAGATATTAGTTAGATTTCCATTTTTTTGATAAAATCCAAAGCCTATTGCTCACGAAATATGATTAAAACACTCGGTTTATTTAAATTCCTACTATTTCTTTATTTTTTGAGGGGTCTTGTGATACAAATGAATATTAAAGATGAAAATGTTAAACGTACGCGTGTCAACGGAGATACTAGTTAGATTATAATTTTTTGGATAAAATAAAAGAATATATAGCTCACGAAATGTGATAGAAACATTCAGTTTTTCAAATTCTTACTATTTCCTTATATTTTGAGTGGTCTCATGATACAAATGAATATTATAGATGAAAATGTTAAACAAATGCGACTCCACGGAGATATTAGTTAGATTTTCATTTTTTGATAAAATCTAAAGGCTGTAGGTCACGAAATATGATTAAAACACTTAGTTTTTCTACATTCCTACTATTTCTTTATTTATTTAGCGGTCTTCTGATACAAATGAATATTTAAGATGAAAATGTTAAACGTATGCGTGTCAACAGAGATATTAGTTAGATATTCATTTTTTGATAAAATCGAAAGGCTATAGCTCACGAAATGTGATAAAAACATTTCGTTTAGCATATTCTTAAAATTCTTTATTTCATGGGGGTCTCATGATACAAATGAATATTAGAGATAAAAATGTTAAACAAATGCGAGTCCACGGTGATATTAGTTAGATTTTCATTTTTTTGATAACATCCAAAGGCTATAGCTCACGAAATATGATTAAAACACTAAGTTTTTTTAAATTCCTACTATTTCTTTATATTTTGAGTGGTCTTGTGATACAAATGAAAATTAAAGATGAAAATGTTAAACGTATGCGTGTCAACGGAGATATTTGTTAGATTATACGTTTTTGGATAAAATCAAAATGCTATAGCTCACGAAATGTGACAAAAATATTTTGTTTAGCATATTCTTAAAATTCTTTATTTTTTGAGCAGTCTCATGATACAAATGAATATTAAAGCTGCAAATGTTAAACAAATGCGAGTCCACGGAGATATTAGTTAGATTTTCTTTTTTTTTGATAAAATCCAAAGCCTATTGCTCACGAAATATAATTAAAACACTAAGTTTTTTAAATTCCTACTATTTCTTTATTTTTTGAGCGGTCTTTGTGATAAAAATGAATATTAAAGATGAAAATGCTAAACGTATGCGTGTCAACGGAAATATTAGTTAGATTATAATTTTTTGGATAAAATCAAGAGGTTGTAGTTCACGAAATGTGATAAAAACATTCAGTTTTTCAAATTCTTACTATTTCCTTATATTTTGAGAGGTCTCACGATACAAATGAATATTAAAGTTGAAAATGTTAAACGTATGCGTGTCAACGGAGATATTAGTTAGATTTTCATTTTTTTGATAAAATCCAAAGGCTATAGCTCACAAAATGTGATAAATACATTTCGTTTAGCATATTCTTAAAATTCTTTATTTCTTGGGGGGTCTCATGATACAAATTAATATTAAAGATGAAAATGTTAAACAAATGCGAGTCCACGGAGATATTAGTTAGATTTCCATTTTTTTGATAAAATCCAAAGGCTATAGCTCACGAAATATGATTAAAACACTCAGTTTTTTTAAATTCCTACTATTTCTTTATTTTTTGAGGGGTCTTGTGATACAAATGAATATTAAAGATGAAAATGTTAAACGTATGCGTGTCAACGGTGATACTAGTTAGATTATAATTTTTTGGATAAAATAAAAGAATATATAGCTCACGAAATGTGATAAAAACATTCAGTTTTTCAAATTCTTACTATTTCCTTATATTTTGAGCGGTCTCATGATACAAATGAATATTAAAGATGAAAATGTTAAACAAATGCAAGTCCACGGAGATATTAGTTAGATTTTCATTTTTTGATAAAATCCAAAGGTTGTAGGTCACGAAATATGGTTAAAACACTTAGTTTTTTTACATTCCTACTACTTCTTTATTTATTGAGCGGTCTTCTGATACAAATGAATTTTTAAGATGAAAATGTTAAACGTATGCGTGTCAATGGCGATATTAGTTAGATTTTCATTTTTTTGATAAAATCGAAAGGCTATAGCTCACGAAATGTGATAAAAACATTTTGTTTAGCATATTCTTAAAATTCTTTATTTCTTGGGCGGTCTCATGATACAAATGAATATTAAAGATGAAAATGTTAAACAAATGCGAGTCCACGGAGATATTAGTTAGATTTTCATTTTTTTGATAAAATTCAAAGGCTGTAGGTCACGAAATATGATTAAAACACTTAGTTTTTTTAAATTCCTACTGTTTCTTTATTTTTTGAGGGGTCTTGTGATACAAATGAATATTAAAGATGAAAATCTTAAACGTATGCGTGTCAACGGAGATATTTGTTAGATTATGAGTTTTTTGATAAAATCCAAAGGCTATAGCTCACGAAATGTGATAAAAACATTTAGTTTTTCAAATTCTTACTATTTCCTTATATTTTGAGCGGTCTCATGATACAAATGAATATTAAAGATGAAAATGTTAAACAAATGCAAGTCCACGGAGATATTAGTTAGATTTTCATTTTTTGATAAAATCCAAAGGTTGTAGGTCACGAAATATGGTTAAAACACTTAGTTTTTTTACATTCCTACTACTTCTTTATTTATTGAGCGGTCTTCTGATACAAATGAATTTTTAAGATGAAAATGTTAAACGTATTCGTGTCAATGGCGATATTAGTTAGATTTTCATTTTTTTGATAAAATCGAAAGGCTATAGCTCACGAAATGTGATAAAAACATTTTGTTTAGCATATTCTTAAAATTCTTTATTTCTTGGGCGGTCTCATGATACAAATGAATATTAAAGATGAAAATGTTAAACAAATGCGAGTCCACGGAGATATTAGTTAGATTTTCATTTTTTTGATAAAATTCAAAGGCTGTAGGTCACGAAATATGATTAAAACACTTAGTTTTTTTAAATTCCTACTGTTTCTTTATTTTTTGAGGGGTCTTGTGATACAAATGAATATTAAAGATGAAAATCTTAAACGTATGCGTGTCAACGGAGATATTTGTTAGATTATGAGTTTTTTGATAAAATGCAAAGGCTATAGCTCACGAAATGTGATAAAAACATTTAATTTTTCAAATTCTTATTATTTCCTTATATTTTGAGAGGTCTCATGATACAAATGAATATTAGAGATGAAAATATTAAATATATGCGCGTCAACGGAGATATTAGTTAGATTTTCATTTTTTTGATGAAATCCAAAGCCTATAGCTGACGAAATATGATTAAACCACTAAGTTCTTTTCAATTCCTACTATTTCTTTATTTTTTGAGGGGTCTTGTGATACAAATGAATATTAAAGATGAAAATGTTAAACGTATGCGTGTCAACGGAGATATTAGTTAGATTATAATTTTTTGGATAAAATCAAAAGAATATATAGCTCACGAAATGTGATAAAAACTTTCAGGTTTTCAAATTCTTACTATTTCCTTATATTTTGAGCGGTCTCACGAAACAAATGAATATTAAAGATGAAAATGTTAAACAAATGCGAGTCCACGGAGATATTAGTTAGATTTTCATTTTTTGATAAAATCCAAAGGCTGTAGGTCACGAAATATTATTAAAACACTTTGTTTTTCTACATTCCTACTATTTCTTTATTTATTGAGTGGTCTTCTGATACAAATGAATATTTAAGATGAAAATGTTAAACGTATGCGTGTCAACGGAGATATTAGTTAGATTTTCATTTTTTGATAAAATCGAAAGGCTAAAGCTCACGAAATGTGATAAAAACATTTCGTTTAGGGTTTAGGGTTTAGGGTTTAGGGTTTTTAGGGTTTAGGGTTTAGGGTTTTTTAGGGTTTAGGGTTTTTTAGGGTTTAGGGTTCAGGGTTTAGGGTTTAGGGTTTATTTAGGGTTTAGGGTTTAGGGTTTATTTAGGGTTTAGGGTTTAGGGTTTAAGGTTTAGGGTTTGTTTAGGGTTTAGGGTTTAGGGTCTAGGGTTTTTAGGGTTTAGGGTTATTTTAGGGTTTAGGGTTATTTTAGGGTTTAGGGTTTAGGGTTTAGGGTTATTTTAGGGTTTAGGGTTTAGGGTTTAGGGTTTTTTAGGGTTTAGGTTTTAGGGTTTTTTAGGGTTTAGGTTTAGGGTTTAGGGTTTAGGGTTATTTAGGGTTTATGGTTATTTAGGGTTTAGGGTTTAGGGTTTAGGGTTTAGGTCAACGGAGATATTTGTTAGATTATGAGTTTTTTGATAAAATCCAAAGGCTATAGCTCACGAAATGTGATAAAAACATTTAGTTTTTCAAATTCTTATTATTTCCTTATATTTTGAGAGGTCTCATGATACAAATGAATATTAGAGATGAAAATATTAAACAGATGCGCGTCAACGGAGATATTAGTTAGATTTTCATTTTTTTGATGAAATCCAAAGCCTATAGCTCACGAAATATGATTAAACCACTAAGTTCTTTTAAATTCCTACTATTTCTTTATTTTTTGAGGGGTCTTGTGATACAAATGAATATTAAAGATGAAAATGTTAAACAAATGCGAGTCCACGGAGATATTAGTTAGATATTCATATTTTTGATAAAATCCAAAGGCTATAGGTCACGAAATATGATTAAAACACTTAGTTTTTTTTACATTCCTACTACTTCTTTATTTATTGAGCGGTCTTGTGATACAAATGAATATTTAAGATGAAAATGTTAAACGTATGCGTGTCAACGGAGAAATTAGTTAGATTTTAATTTTTTTGATGAAATCCAAAGGTTGTAGCTCACAAAATGTGATAAAAACATTTCGTTTAGCATATGCTTAAAATTCTTTATTTCTTGGGGGGTCTCACGATACAAATTAATATTAAAGATGAAAATGTTAAACACATGCTAGTCCACGGAGATATTAGTTAGATTTCCATTTTTTTGATAAAATCCAAAGCCTATTGCTCACGAAATATGATTAAAACACTCAGTTTATTTAAATTCCTACTATTTCTTTATTTTTTGAGGGGTCTTGTGATACAAATGAATATTAAAGATGAAAATGTTAAACGTACGCGTGTCAATGGAGATACTAGTTAGATTATAATTTTTTGGATAAAATAAAAGAATATATAGCTCACGAAATGTGATAGAAACATTCAGTTTTTCAAATTCTTACTATTTCCTTATATTTTGAGTGGTCTCATGATACAAATGAATATTATAGATGGAAATGTTAAACAAATGCGACTCCACGGAGATATTAGTTAGATTTTCATTTTTTGATAAAATCTAAAGGCTGTAGGTCACGAAATATGATTAAAACACTTAGTTTTTCTACATTCCTACTATTTCTTTATTTATTTAGCGGTCTTCTGATACAAATGAATATTTAAGATGAAAATGTTAAACGTATGCGTGTCAACAGAGATATTAGTTAGATATTCATTTTTTGATAAAATCGAAAGACTATAGCTCACGAAATGTGATAAAAACATTTCGTTTAGCATATTCTTAAAATTCTTTATTTCATGGGGGTCTCATGATACAAATGAATATTAGAGATAAAAATGTTAAACAAATGCGAGTCCACGGTGATATTAGTTAGATTTTCATTTTTTTGATAACATCCAAAGGCTATAGCTCACGAAATATGATTAAAACACTAAGTTTTTTTAAATTCCTACTATTTCTTTATATTTTGAGTGGTCTTGTGATACAAATGAAAATTAAAGATGAAAATGTTAAACGTATGCGTGTCAACGGAGATATTTGTTAGATTATACGTTTTTGGATAAAATCAAAATGCTATAGCTCACGAAATGTGACAAAAATATTTTGTTTAGCATATTCTTAAAATTCTTTATTTTTTGAGCAGTCTCATGATACAAATGAATATTAAAGCTGCAAATGTTAAACAAATGCGAGTCCACGGAGATATTAGTTAGATTTTCTTTTTTTTTGATAAAATCCAAAGCCTATTGCTCACGAAATATAATTAAAACACTAAGTTTTTTAAATTCCTACTATTTCTTTATTTTTTGAGCGGTCTTTGTGATAAAAATGAATATTAAAGATGAAAATGCTAAACGTATGCGTGTCAACGGAAATATTAGTTAGATTATAATTTTTTGGATAAAATCAAAAGGTTGTAGTTCACGAAATGTGATAAAAACATTCAGTTTTTCAAATTCTTACTATTTCCTTATATTTTGAGAGGTCTCACGATACAAATGAATATTAAAGTTGAAAATGTTAAACGTATGCGTGTCAACGGAGATATTAGTTAGATTTTCATTTTTTTGATAAAATCCAAAGGCTATAGCTCACAAAATGTGATAAATACATTTCGTTTAGCATATTCTTAAAATTCTTTATTTCTTGGGGGGTCTCATGATACAAATTAATATTAAAGATGAAAATGTTAAACAAATGCGAGTCCACGGAGATATTAGTTAGATTTCCATTTTTTTGATAAAATCCAAAGGCTATAGCTCACGAAATATGATTAAAACACTCAGTTTTTTTAAATTCCTACTATTTCTTTATTTTTTGAGGGGTCTTGTGATACAAATGAATATTAAAGATGAAAATGTTAAACGTATGCGTGTCAACGGTGATACTAGTTAGATTATAATTTTTTGGATAAAATAAAAGAATATATAGCTCACGAAATGTGATAAAAACATTCAGTTTTTCAAATTCTTACTATTTCCTTATATTTTGAGCGGTCTCATGATACAAATGAATATTAAAGATGAAAATGTTAAACAAATGCAAGTCCACGGAGATATTAGTTAGATTTTCATTTTTTGATAAAATCCAAAGGTTGTAGGTCACGAAATATGGTTAAAACACTTAGTTTTTTTACATTCCTACTGCTTCTTTATTTATTGAGCGGTCTTCTGATACAAATGAATTTTTAAGATGAAAATGTTAAACGTATGCGTGTCAATGGCGATATTAGTTAGATTTTCATTTTTTTGATAAAATCGAAAGGCTATAGCTCACGAAATGTGATAAAAACATTTTGTTTAGCATATTCTTAAAATTCTTTATTTCTTGGGCGGTCTCATGATACAAATGAATATTAAAGATGAAAATGTTAAACAAATGCGAGTCCACGGAGATATTAGTTAGATTTTCATTTTTTTGATAAAATTCAAAGGCTGTAGGTCACGAAATATGATTAAAACACTTAGTTTTTTTAAATTCCTACTGTTTCTTTATTTTTTGAGGGGTCTTGTGATACAAATGAATATTAAAGATGAAAATCTTAAACGTATGCGTGTCAATGGAGATATTTGTTAGATTATGAGTTTTTTGATAAAATCCAAAGGCTATAGCTCACGAAATGTGATAAAAACATTTAGTTTTTCAAATTCTTACTATTTCCTTATATTTTGAGCGGTCTCATGATACAAATGAATATTAAAGATGAAAATGTTAAACAAATGCAAGTCCACGGAGATATTAGTTAGATTTTCATTTTTTGATAAAATCCAAAGGTTGTAGGTCACGAAATATGGTTAAAACACTTAGTTTTTTTACATTCCTACTACTTCTTTATTTATTGAGCGGTCTTCTGATACAAATGAATTTTTAAGATGAAAATGTTAAACGTATGCGTGTCAATGGCGATATTAGTTAGATTTTCATTTTTTTGATAAAATCGAAAGGCTATAGCTCACGAAATGTGATAAAAACATTTTGTTTAGCATATTCTTAAAATTCTTTATTTCTTGGGCGGTCTCATGATACAAATGAATATTAAAGATGAAAATGTTAAACAAATGCGAGTCCACGGAGATATTAGTTAGATTTTCATTTTTTTGATAAAATTCAAAGGCTGTAGGTCACGAAATATGATTAAAACACTTAGTTTTTTTAAATTCCTACTGTTTCTTTATTTTTTGAGGGGTCTTGTGATACAAATGAATATTAAAGATGAAAATCTTAAACGTATGCGTGTCAACGGAGATATTTGTTAGATTATGAGTTTTTTGATAAAATGCAAAGGCTATAGCTCACGAAATGTGATAAAAACATTTAGTTTTTCAAATTTTTATTATTTCCTTATATTTTGAGAGGTCTCATGATACAAATGAATATTAGAGATGAAAATATTAAATATATGCGCGTCAACGGAGATATTAGTTAGATTTTCATTTTTTTGATGAAATCCAAAGCCTATAGCTGACGAAATATGATTAAACCACTAAGTTCTTTTCAATTCCTACTATTTCTTTATTTTTTGAGGGGTCTTGTGATACAAATGAATATTAAAGATGAAAATGTTAAACGTATGCGTGTCAACGGAGATATTAGTTAGATTATAATTTTTTGGATAAAATCAAAAGAATATATAGCTCACGAAATGTGATAAAAACTTTCAGGTTTTCAAATTCTTACTATTTCCTTATATTTTGAGCGGTCTCATGATACAAATGAATATTAAAGATGAAAATGTTAAACAAATGCGAGTCCACGGAGATATTAGTTAGATTTTCATTTTTTGATAAAATCCAAAGGCTGTAGGTCACGAAATATTATTAAAACACTTTGTTTTTCTACATTCCTACTATTTCTTTATTTATTGAGTGGTCTTCTGATACAAATGAATATTTAAGATGAAAATGTTAAACGTATGCGTGTCAACGGAGATATTAGTTAGATTTTCATTTTTTGATAAAATCGAAAGGCTATAGCTCACGAAATGTGATAAAAATATTTCGTTTAGGGTTTAGGGTTTAGGGTTTAGGGTTTTTAGGGTTTAGGGTTTAGGGTTTTTTAGGGTTTAGGGTTTTTTAGGGTTTAGGGTTCAGGGTTTAGGGTTTAGGGTTTATTTAGGGTTTAGGGTTTAGGGTTTAGGGTTTATTTAGGGTTTAGGGTTTAAGGTTTAGGGTTTGTTTAAGGTTTAGGGTTTAGGGTCTAGGGTTTTTAGGGTTTAGGGTTATTTTAGGGTTTAGGGTTTAGGGTTATTTTAGGGTTTAGGGTTTAGGGTTTAGGGTTTTTTAGGGTTTAGGGTTTAGGGTTTAGGGTTTTTTAGGGTTTAGGTTTAGGGTTTAGGGTTTAGGGTTATTTAGGGTTTATGGTTATTTAGGGTTTAGGGTTTAGGGTTTAGGGTTTAGGGTTTAGGTCAACGGAGATATTTGTTAGATTATGAGTTTTTTGATAAAATCCAAAGGCTATAGCTCACGAAATGTGATAAAAACATTTAGTTTTTCAAATTCTTATTATTTCCTTATATTTTGAGAGGTCTCATGATACAAATGAATATTAGAGATGAAAATATTAAATATGATTAAACCACTAAGTTCTTTTAAATTCCTACTATTTCTTTATTTTTTGAGGGGTCTTGTCATACAAATGAATATTAAAGATGAAAATGTTAAACAAATGCGAGTCCACGGAGATATTAGTTAGATATTCATATTTTTGATAAAATCCAAAGGCTATAGGTCACGAAATATGATTAAAACACTTAGTTTTTTTTACATTCCTACTACTTCTTTATTTATTGAGCGGTCTTGTGATACAAATGAATATTTAAGATGAAAATGTTAAACGTATGCGTGTCAACGGAGAAATTAGTTAGATTTTAATTTTTTTGATGAAATCCAAAGGTTGTAGCTCACAAAATGTGATAAAAACATTTCGTTTAGCATATGCTTAAAATTCTTTATTTCTTGGGGGGTCTCACGATACAAATTAATATTAAAGATGAAAATGTTAAACACATGCTAGTCCACGGAGATATTAGTTAGATTTCCATTTTTTTGATAAAATCCAAAGCCTATTGCTCACGAAATATGATTAAAACACTCAGTTTATTTAAATTCCTACTATTTCTTTATTTTTTGAGGGGTCTTGTCATACAAATGAATATTAAAGATGAAAATGTTAAACGTACGCGTGTCAACGGAGAAACTAGTTAGATTATAATTTTTTGGATAAAATAAAAGAATATATAGCTCACGAAATGTGATAGAAACATTCAGTTTTTCAAATTCTTACTATTTCCTTATATTTTGAGTGGTCTCCTGATACAAATGAATATTATAGATGAAAATGTTAAACAAATGCGACTCCACGGAGATATTAGTTAGATTTTCATTTTTTGATAAAATCTAAAGGCTGTAGGTCACGAAATATGATTAAAACACTTAGTTTTTCTACATTCCTACTATTTCTTTATTTATTTAGCGGTCTTCTGATACAAATGAATATTTAAGATGAAAATGTTAAACGTATGCGTGTCAACAGAGATATTAGTTAGATATTCATTTTTTGATAAAATCGAAAGGCTATAGCTCACGAAATGTGATAAAAACATTTCGTTTAGCATATTCTTAAAATTCTTTATTTCATGGGGGTCTCATGATACAAATGAATATTAGAGATAAAAATGTTAAACAAATGCGAGTCCACGGTGATATTAGTTAGATTTTCATTTTTTTGATAACATCCAAAGGCTATAGCTCACGAAATATGATTAAAACACTAAGTTTTTTTAAATTCCTACTATTTCTTTATATTTTGAGTGGTCTTGTGATACAAATGAAAATTAAAGATGAAAATGTTAAACGTATGCGTGTCAACGGAGATATTTGTTAGATTATACGTTTTTGGATAAAATCAAAATGCTATAGCTCACGAAATGTGACAAAAATATTTTGTTTAGCATATTCTTAAAATTCTTTATTTTTTGAGCAGTCTCATGATACAAATGAATATTAAAGCTGCAAATGTTAAACAAATGCGAGTCCACGGAGATATTAGTTAGATTTTCTTTTTTTTTTTGATAAAATCCAAAGCCTATTGCTCACGAAATATAATTAAAATACTAAGTTTTTTAAATTCCTACTATTTCTTTATTTTTTGAGCGGTCTTTGTGATAAAAATGAATATTAAAGATGAAAATGCTAAACGTATGCGTGTCAACGGAAATATTAGTTAGATTATAATTTTTTGGATAAAATCAAAAGGTTGTAGTTCACGAAATGTGATAAAAACATTCAGTTTTTCAAATTCTTACTATTTCCTTATATTTTGAGAGGTCTCACGATACAAATGAATATTAAAGTTGAAAATGTTAAACGTATGCGTGTCAACGGAGATATTAGTTAGATTTTCATTTTTTTGATAAAATCCAAAGGCTATAGGTCACAAAATGTGATAAATACATTTCGTTTAGCATATTCTTAAAATTCTTTATTTCTTGGGGGGTCTCATGATACAAATTAATATTAAAGATGAAAATGTTAAACAAATGCGAGTCCACGGAGATATTAGTTAGATTTCCATTTTTTTGATAAAATCCAAAGGCTATAGCTCACGAAATATGATTAAAACACTCAGTTTTTTTAAATTCCTACTATTTCTTTATTTTTTGAGGGGTCTTGTGATACAAATGAATATTAAAGATGAAAATGTTAAACGTATGCGTGTCAACGGTGATACTAGTTAGATTATAATTTTTTGGATAAAATAAAAGAATATATAGCTCACGAAATGTGATAAAAACATTCAGTTTTTCAAATTCTTACTATTTCCTTATATTTTGAGCGGTCTCATGATACAAATGAATATTAAAGATGAAAATGTTAAACAAATGCAAGTCCACGGAGATATTAGTTAGATTTTCATTTTTTGATAAAATCCAAAGGTTGTAGGTCACGAAATATGGTTAAAACACTTAGTTTTTTTACATTCCTACTACTTCTTTATTTATTGAGCGGTCTTCTGATACAAATGAATTTTTAAGATGAAAATGTTAAACGTATGCGTGTCAATGGCGATATTAGTTAGATTTTCATTTTTTTGATAAAATCGAAAGGCTATAGCTCACGAAATGTGATAAAAACATTTTGTTTAGCATATTCTTAAAATTCTTTATTTCTTGGGCGGTCTCATGATACAAATGAATATTAAAGATGAAAATGTTAAACAAATGCGAGTCCACGGAGATATTAGTTAGGTTTTCATTTTTTTGATAAAATCCAAAGGCTGTAGGTCACGAAATATGATTAAAACACTTAGTTTTTTTAAATTCCTACTGTTTCTTTATTTTTTGAGGGGTCTTGTGATACAAATGAATATTAAAGATGAAAATCTTAAACGTATGCGTGTCAACGGAGATATTTGTTAGATTATGAGTTTTTTGATAAAATGCAAAGGCTATAGCTCACGAAATGTGATAAAAACATTTAGTTTTTCAAATTCTTATTATTTCCTTATATTTTGAGAGGTCTCATGATACAAATGAATATTAGAGATGAAAATATTAAATATATGCGCGTCAACGGAGATATTAGTTAGATTTTCATTTTTTTGATGAAATCCAAAGCCTATAGCTGACGAAATATGATTAAACCACTAAGTTCTTTTCAATTCCTACTATTTCTTTATTTTTTGAGGGGTCTTGTGATACAAATGAATATTAAAGATGAAAATGTTAAACGTATGCGTGTCCACGGAGATATTAGTTAGATTTTCATTTTTTTGATAAAATTCAAAGGCTGTAGGTCACGAAATATGATTAAAACACTTAGTTTTTTTAAATTCCTACTGTTTCTTTATTTTTTGAGGGGTCTTGTGATACAAATGAATATTAAAGATGAAAATCTTAAACGTATGCGTGTCAATGGAGATATTTGTTAGATTATGAGTTTTTTGATAAAATCCAAAGGCTATAGCTCACGAAATGTGATAAAAACATTTAGTTTTTCAAATTCTTACTATTTCCTTATATTTTGAGCGGTCTCATGATACAAATGAATATTAAAGATGAAAATGTTAAACAAATGCAAGTCCACGGAGATATTAGTTAGATTTTCATTTTTTGATAAAATCCAAAGGTTGTAGGTCACGAAATATGGTTAAAACACTTAGTTTTTTTACATTCCTACTACTTCTTTATTTATTGAGCGGTCTTCTGATACAAATGAATTTTTAAGATGAAAATGTTAAACGTATGCGTGTCAATGGCGATATTAGTTAGATTTTCATTTTTTTGATAAAATCGAAAGGCTATAGCTCACGAAATGTGATAAAAACATTTTGTTTAGCATATTCTTAAAATTCTTTATTTCTTGGGCGGTCTCATGATACAAATGAATATTAAAGATGAAAATGTTAAACAAATGCGAGTCCACGGAGATATTAGTTAGATTTTCATTTTTTTGATAAAATTCAAAGGCTGTAGGTCACGAAATATGATTAAAACACTTAGTTTTTTTAAATTCCTACTGTTTCTTTATTTTTTGAGGGGTCTTGTGATACAAATGAATATTAAAGATGAAAATCTTAAACGTATGCGTGTCAACGGAGATATTTGTTAGATTATGAGTTTTTTGATAAAATGCAAAGGCTATAGCTCACGAAATGTGATAAAAACATTTAGTTTTTCAAATTTTTATTATTTCCTTATATTTTGAGAGGTCTCATGATACAAATGAATATTAGAGATGAAAATATTAAATATATGCGCGTCAACGGAGATATTAGTTAGATTATAATTTTTTGGATAAAATCAAAAGGTTGTAGTTCACGAAATGTGATAAAAACATTCAGTTTTTCAAATTCTTACTATTTCCTTATATTTTGAGAGGTCTCACGATACAAATGAATATTAAAGTTGAAAATGTTAAACGTATGCGTGTCAACGGAGATATTAGTTAGATTTTCATTTTTTTGATAAAATCCAAAGGCTATAGGTCACAAAATGTGATAAATACATTTCGTTTAGCATATTCTTAAAATTCTTTATTTCTTGGGGGGTCTCATGATACAAATTAATATTAAAGATGAAAATGTTAAACAAATGCGAGTCCACGGAGATATTAGTTAGATTTCCATTTTTTTGATAAAATCCAAAGGCTATAGCTCACGAAATATGATTAAAACACTCAGTTTTTTTAAATTCCTACTATTTCTTTATTTTTTGAGGGGTCTTGTGATACAAATGAATATTAAAGATGAAAATGTTAAACAAATGCGAGTCCACGGAGATATTAGTTAGATATTCATATTTTTGATAAAATCCAAAGGCTATAGGTCACGAAATATGATTAAAACACTTAGTTTTTTTTACATTCCTACTACTTCTTTATTTATTGAGCGGTCTTGTGATACAAATGAATATTTAAGATGAAAATGTTAAACGTATGCGTGTCAACGGAGAAATTAGTTAGATTTTAATTTTTTTGATGAAATCCAAAGGTTGTAGCTCACAAAATGTGATAAAAACATTTCGTTTAGCATATGCTTAAAATTCTTTATTTCTTGGGGGGTCTCACGATACAAATTAATATTAAAGATGAAAATGTTAAACACATGCTAGTCCACGGAGATATTAGTTAGATTTCCATTTTTTTGATAAAATCCAAAGCCTATTGCTCACGAAATATGATTAAAACACTCAGTTTATTTAAATTCCTACTATTTCTTTATTTTTTGAGGGGTCTTGTCATACAAATGAATATTAAAGATGAAAATGTTAAACGTACGCGTGTCAACGGAGATACTAGTTAGATTATAATTTTTTGGATAAAATAAAAGAATATATAGCTCACGAAATGTGATAGAAACATTCAGTTTTTCAAATTCTTACTATTTCCTTATATTTTGAGTGGTCTCATGATACAAATGAATATTATAGATGAAAATGTTAAACAAATGCGACTCCAAGGAGATATTAGTTAGATTTTCATTTTTTGATAAAATCTAAAGGCTGTAGGTCACGAAATATGATTAAAACACTTAGTTTTTCTACATTCCTACTATTTCTTTATTTATTTAGCGGTCTTCTGATACAAATGAATATTTAAGATGAAAATGTTAAACGTATGCGTGTCAACAGAGATATTAGTTAGATATTCATTTTTTATAAAATCGAAAGGCTATAGCTCACGAAATGTGATAAAAACATTTCGTTTAGCATATTCTTAAAATTCTTTATTTCATGGGGGTCTCATGATACAAATGAATATTAGAGATAAAAATGTTAAACAAATGCGAGTCCACGGTGATATTAGTTAGATTTTCATTTTTTTGATAACATCCAAAGGCTATAGCTCACGAAATATGATTAAAACACTAAGTTTTTTTAAATTCCTACTATTTCTTTATATTTTGAGTGGTCTTGTGATACAAATGAAAATTAAAGATGAAAATGTTAAACGTATGCGTGTCAACGGAGATATTTGTTAGATTATACGTTTTTGGATAAAATCAAAATGCTATAGCTCACGAAATGTGACAAAAATATTTTGTTTAGCATATTCTTAAAATTCTTTATTTTTTGAACAGTCTCATGATACAAATGAATATTAAAGCTGCAAATGTTAAACAAATGCGAGTCCACGGAGGTATTAGTTAGATTTTCTTTTTTTTTGATAAAATCCAAAGCCTATTGCTCACGAAATATAATTAAAACACTAAGTTTTTTAAATTCCTACTATTTCTTTATTTTTTGAGCGGTCTTTGTGATAAAAATGAATATTAAAGATGAAAATGCTAAACGTATGCGTGTCAACGGAAATATTAGTTAGATTATAATTTTTTGGATAAAATCAAAAGGTTGTAGTTCACGAAATGTGATAAAAACATTCAGTTTTTCAAATTCTTACTATTTCCTTATATTTTGAGAGGTCTCACGATACAAATGAATATTAAAGTTGAAAATGTTAAACGTATGCGTGTCAACGGAGATATTAGTTAGATTTTCATTTTTTTGATAAATCCAAAGGCTATAGGTCACAAAATGTGATAAATACATTTCGTTTAGCATATTCTTAAAATTCTTTATTTCTTGGGGGGTCTCATGATACAAATTAATATTAAAGATGAAAATGTTAAACAAATGCGAGTCCACGGAGATATTAGTTAGATTTCCATTTTTTTGATAAAATCCAAAGGCTATAGCTCACGAAATATGATTAAAACACTCAGTTTTTTTAAATTCCTACTATTTCTTTATTTTTTGAGGGGTCTTGTGATACAAATGAATATTAAAGATGAAAATGTTAAACGTATGCGTGTCAACGGTGATACTAGTTAGATTATAATTTTTTGGATAAAATAAAAGAATATATAGCTCACGAAATGTGATAAAAACATTCAGTTTTTCAAATTCTTACTATTTCCTTATATTTTGAGCGGTCTCATGATACAAATGAATATTAAAGATGAAAATGTTAAACAAATGCAAGTCCACGGAGATATTAGTTAGATTTTCATTTTTTGATAAAATCCAAAGGTTGTAGGTCACGAAATATGGTTAAAACACTTAGTTTTTTTACATTCCTACTACTTCTTTATTTATTGAGCGGTCTTCTGATACAAATGAATTTTTAAGATGAAAATGTTAAACGTATGCGTGTCAATGGCGATATTAGTTAGATTTTCATTTTTTTGATAAAATCGAAAGGCTATAGCTCACGAAATGTGATAAAAACATTTTGTTTAGCATATTCTTAAAATTCTTTATTTCTTGGGCGGTCTCATGATACAAATGAATATTAAAGATGAAAATGTTAAACAAATGCGAGTCCACGGAGATATTAGTTAGGTTTTCATTTTTTTGATAAAATCCAAAGGCTGTAGGTCACGAAATATGATTAAAACACTTAGTTTTTTTAAATTCCTACTGTTTCTTTATTTTTTGAGGGGTCTTGTGATACAAATGAATATTAAAGATGAAAATCTTAAACGTATGCGTGTCAACGGAGATATTTGTTAGATTATGAGTTTTTTGATAAAATGCAAAAGGCTATAGCTCACGAAATGTGATAAAAACATTTAGTTTTTCAAATTCTTATTATTTCCTTATATTTTGAGAGGTCTCATGATACAAATGAATATTAGAGATGAAAATATTAAATATATGCGCGTCAACGGAGATATTAGTTAGATTTTCATTTTTTTGATGAAATCCAAAGCCTATAGCTCACGAAATATGATTAAACCACTAAGTTCTTTTAAATTCCTACTATTTCTTTATTTTTTGAGGGGTCTTGTGATACAAATGAATATTAAAGATGAAAATGTTAAACGTATGCGTGTCAACGGAGATATTAGTTAGATTATAATTTTTTGGAGAAAATCAAAAGAATATATAGCTCACGAAATGTGATAAAAACTTTCAGGTTTTAAAATTCTTACTATTTCCTTATATTTTGAGCGGTCTAACGATACAAATGAATATTAAAGATGAAAATGTTAAACAAATGCGAGTCCACGGAGATATTAGTTAGATTTTCATTTTTTGATAAAATCCAAAGGCTGTGTAGGTCACGAAATATTATTAAAACACTTTTTTTTTCTACATTCCTACTATTTCTTTATTTATTGAGCGGTCTTCTGATACAAATGAATATTTAAGCTGAAAAAGTTAAACGTAGGCGTGTCAACGGAGATATTAGTTAGATTTTCATTTTTTGATAAAATCGAAAGGCTATAGCTCACAAAATGTGATAAAAACATTTCGTTTAGCATATTCTTAAAATTCTTTATTTAATGGGGGTCTCATGATACAAATGAATATTAAAGATAAAAATGTTAAACAAATGCGAGTCCACGGAGATATTAGTTAGATTTTCATTTTTTTGATAACATCCAAAGGCTATAGCTCACGAAATATGATTAAAACACTAAGTTTTTTTAAATTCCTACTATTTCTTTATTTTTTGAGTGGTCTTGTGATACAAATGAAAATTAAAGATGAAAATGTTAAACGTATGCGTGTCAACGGAGATATTTGTTAGATTATACGTTTTTGGATAAAATCAAAATGCTATAGCTCACGAAATGTGACAAAAACATTTTCTTTAGCATATTCTTAAAATTCTTTATTTTTTGAGCAGTCTCATGATACAAATGAATATTAAAGCTGCAAATGTTAAACAAATGCGAGTCCACGAAGATATTAGTTAGATTTTCTTTTTTTTTGATAAAATCCAAAGCCTATTGCTCACGAAATATAATTAAAACACTAAGTTTTTTAAATTCCTACTATTTCTTTATTTTTTGAGCGGTCTTTGTGATAAAAATGAATATTAAAGATGAAAATGCTAAACGTATGCGTGTCAACGGAAATATTAGTTAGATTATAATTTTTTGGATAAAATCAAAAGGTTGTAGTTCACGAAATGTGATAAAAACATTCAGTTTTTCAAATTCTTACTATTTCCTTATATTTTGAGAGGTCTCATGATACAAATGAATATTAAAGTTGAAAATGTTAAACGTATGCGTGTCAACGGAGATATTAGTTAGATTTTCATTTTTTTGATAAAATCCAAAGGCTATAGCTCACAAAATGTGATAAAAACATTTCGTTTAGCATATTCTTAAAATTCTTTATTTCTTGGGGGGTCTCATGATACAAATTAATATTAAAGATGAAAATGTTAAACAAATGCGAGTCCACGGAGATATTAGTTAGATTTCCATTTTTTTGATAAAATCCAAAGGCTATAGCTCACGAAATATGATTAAAACACTCAGTTTTTTTAAATTCCTACTATTTCTTTATTTTTTGAGGGGTCTTGTGATACAAATGAATATTAAAGATGAAAATGTTAAATGTATGCGTGTCAACGGAGATACTAGTTAGATTATAATTTTTTCGATAAAATAAAAGAATATATAGCTCACGAAATGTGATAAAAACATTCAGTTTTTCAAATTCTTACTATTTCCTTATATTTTGAGCGGTCTCATGATACAAATGAATATTAAAGATGAAAATGTTAAACAAATGCAAGTCCACGGAGATATTAGTTAGATTTTCATTTTTTGATAAAATCCAAAGGTTGTAGGTCACGAAATATGGTTAAAACACTTAGTTTTTTTACATTCCTACTACTTCTTTATTTATTGAGCGGTCTTCTGATAAAATGAAATTTTAAGATGAAAATGTTAAACGTATGCGTGTCAATGGCGATATTAGTTAGATTTTCATTTTTTGATAAAATCGAAAGGCTATAGCTCACGAAATGTGATAAAAACATTTTATTTAGCATATTCTTAAAATTCTTTATTTCTTGGGCGGTCTCATGATACAAATGAATATTAAAGATGAAAATGTTAAACAAATGCGAGTCCACGGAGATATTAGTTAGATTTTCATTTTTTTGATAAAATCCAAAGGCTGTAGGTCACGAAATATGATTAAAACACTTAGTTTTTTTAAATTCCTACTGTTTCTTTATTTTTTGAGGGGTCTTGTGATACAAATGAATATTAAAGATGAAAATCTTAAACGTATGCGTGTCAACGGAGATATTTGTTAGATTATGAGTTTTTTGATAAAATGCAAAGGCTATAGCTCACGAAATGTGATAAAAACATTTAGTTTTTCAAATTCTTATTGTTTCCTTATATTTTGAGAGGTCTCATGATACAAATGAATATTAGAGATGAAAATATTAAATATATGCGCGTCAACGGAGATATTAGTTAGATTTTCATTTTTTTGATGAAATCCAAAGCCTATAGCTCACGAAATATGATTAAACCACTAAGTACTTTTAAATTCCTACTATTTCTTTATTTTTTGAGGGGTCTTGTGATACAAATGAATATTAAAGATGAAAATGTTAAACGTATGCGTGTCAACGGAGATATTAGTTAGATTATAATTTTTTGGAGAAAATCAAAAGAATATATAGCTCACGAAATGTGATAAAAACTTTCAGGTTTTAAAATTCTTACTATTTCCTTATATTTTGAGCGGTCTAACGATACAAATGAATATTAAAGATGAAAATGTTAAACAAATGCGAGTCCACGGAGATATTAGTTAGATTTTCATTTTTTGATAAAATCCAAAGGCTGTG
Organism: Triglochin maritima; assembly: GCA_963682175.1. Lineage (NCBI taxonomy): Eukaryota > Viridiplantae > Streptophyta > Magnoliopsida > Alismatales > Juncaginaceae > Triglochin > Triglochin maritima. The sequence goes on from OY821777.1 coordinate 48,087,268, forward strand.
TAGGTCACGAAATATTATTAAAACACTTTTTTTTTCTACATTCCTACTATTTCTTTATTTATTGAGCGGTCTTCTGATACAAATGAATATTTAAGCTGAAAAAGTTAAACGTAGGCGTGTCAACGGAGATATTAGTTAGATTTTCATTTTTTGATAAAATCGAAAGGCTATAGCTCACGAAATGTGATAAAAACATTTCGTTTAGCATATTCTTAAAATTCTTTATTTAATGGGGGTCTCATGATACAAATGAATATTAAAGATAAAAATGTTAAACAAATGCGAGTCCACGGAGATATTAGTTAGATTTTCATTTTTTTGATAACATCCAAAGGCTATAGCTCACGAAATATGATTAAAACACTAAGTTTTTTTAAATTCCTACTATTTCTTTATTTTTTGAGTGGTCTTGTGATACAAATGAAAATTAAAGATGAAAATGTTAAACGTATGCGTGTCAACGGAGATATTTGTTAGATTATACGTTTTTGGATAAAATCAAAATGCTATAGCTCACGAAATGTGACAAAAACATTTTCTTTAGCATATTCTTAAAATTCTTTATTTTTTGAGCAGTCTCATGATACAAATGAATATTAAAGCTGCAAATGTTAAACAAATGCGAGTCCACGAAGATATTAGTTAGATTTTCTTTTTTTTTGATAAAATCCAAAGCCTATTGCTCACGAAATATAATTAAAACACTAAGTTTTTTAAATTCCTACTATTTCTTTATTTTTTGAGCGGTCTTTGTGATAAAAATGAATATTAAAGATGAAAATGCTAAACGTATGCGTGTCAACGGAAATATTAGTTAGATTATAATTTTTTGGATAAAATCAAAAGGTTGTAGTTCACGAAATGTGATAAAAACATTCAGTTTTTCAAATTCTTACTATTTCCTTATATTTTGAGAGGTCTCATGATACAAATGAATATTAAAGTTGAAAATGTTAAACGTATGCGTGTCAACGGAGATATTAGTTAGATTTTCATTTTTTTGATAAAATCCAAAGGCTATAGCTCACAAAATGTGATAAAAACATTTCCTTTAGCATATTCTTAAAATTCTTTATTTCTTGGGGGGTCTCATGATACAAATTAATATTAAAGATGAAAATGTTAAACAAATGCGAGTCCACGGAGATATTAGTTAGATTTCCATTTTTTTGATAAAATCCAAAGGCTATAGCTCACGAAATATGATTAAAACACTCAGTTTTTTTAAATTCCTACTATTTCTTTATTTTTTGAGGGGTCTTGTGATACAAATGAATATTAAAGATGAAAATGTTAAACGTATGCGTGTCAACGGAGATACTAGTTAGATTATAATTTTTTCGATAAAATAAAAGAATATATAGCTCACGAAATGTGATAAAAACATTCAGTTTTTCAAATTCTTACTATTTCCTTATATTTTGAGCGGTCTCATGATACAAATGAATATTAAAGATGAAAATGTTAAACAAATGCAAGTCCACGGAGATATTAGTTAGATTTTCATTTTTTGATAAAATCCAAAGGTTTTAGGTCACGAAATATGGTTAAAACACTTAGTTTTTTTACATTCCTACTACTTCTTTATTTATTGAGCGGTCTTCTGATACAAATGAATTTTTAAGATGAAAATGTTAAACGTATGCGTGTCAATGGCGATATTAGTTAGATTTTCATTTTTTGATAAAATCGACAGACTATAGCTCACGAAATGTGATAAAAACATTTTGTTTAGCATATTCTTAAAATTCTTTATTTCTTGGGCGGTCTCATGATACAAATGAATATTAAAGATGAAAATGTTAAACAAATGCGAGTCCACGGAGATATTAGTTAGATTTTCATTTTTTTGATAAAATCCAAAGGCTGTAGGTCACGAAATATGATTAAAACACTTAGTTTTTTTAAATTCCTACTGTTTCTTTATTTTTTGAGGGGTCTTGTGATACAAATGAATATTAAAGATGAAAATCTTAAACGTATGCGTGTCAACGGAGATATTTGTTAGATTATGAGTTTTTTGATAAAATCCAAAGGCTATAGCTCACCAAATGTGATAAAAACATTTAGTTTTTCAAATTCTTATTATTTCCTTATATTTTGAGAGGTCTCATGATACAAATGAATATTAGAGATGAAAATATTAAATATATGCGCGTCAACGGAGATATTAGTTAGATTTTCATTTTTTTGATGAAATCCAAAGCCTATATAGCTCACGAAATATGATTAAACCACTAAGTTCTTTTAAATTCCTACTATTTCTTTATTTTTTGAGGGGTCTTGTGATACAAATGAATATTAAAGATGAAAATGTTAAACGTATGCGTGTCAACGGAGATATTAGTTAGATTATAATTTTTTGGATAAAATCAAAAGAATATATAGCTCACGAAATGTGATAAAAACTTTCAGGTTTTAAAATTCTTACTATTTCCTTATATTTTGAGCGGTCTAACGATACAAATGAATATTAAAGATGAAAATGTTAAACAAATGCGAGTCCACGGAGATATTAGTTAGATTTTCATTTTTTGATAAAATCCAAAGGCTGTGTAGGTCACGAAATATTATTAAAACACTTTTTTTTTCTACATTCCTACTATTTCTTTATTTATTGAGCGGTCTTATGATACAAATGAATATTTAAGCTGAAAAAGTTAAACGTAGGCGTGTCAACGGAGATATTAGTTAGATTTTCATTTTTTGATAAAATCGAAAGGCTATAGCTCACGAAATGTGATAAAAACATTTCGTTTAGCATATTCTTAAAATTCTTTATTTCATGGGGGTCTCATGATACAAATGAATATTAAAGATAAAAATGTTAAACAAATGCGAGTCCACGGAGATATTAGTTAGATTTTCATTTTTTTGATAACATCCAAAGGCTATAGCTCACGAAATATGATTAAAACACTCAGTTTTTTTAAATTCCTACTATTTCTTTATTTTTTGAGTGGTCTTGTGATACAAATGAAAATTAAAGATGAAAATGTTAAACGTATGCGTGTCAACGGAGATATTTGTTAGATTATACGTTTTTGGATAAAATCAAAATGCTATAGCTCACGAAATGTGACAAAAACATTTTGTTTAGCATATTCTTAAAATTCTTTATTTTTTGAGCAGTCTCATGATACAAATGAATATTAAAGCTGCAAATGTTAAACAAATGCGAGTCCACGAAGATATTAGTTAGATTTTCTTTTTTTTTTTGATAAAATCCAAAGCCTATTGCTCACGAAATATAATTAAAACACTAAGTTTTTTAAATTCCTACTATTTCTTTATTTTTTGAGCGGTCTTTGTGATAAAAATGAATATTAAAGATGAAAATGCTAAATGTATGCGTGTCAACGGAAATATTAGTTAGATTATAATTTTTTGGATAAAATCAAAAGGTTGTAGTTCACGAAATGTGATAAAAACATTCAGTTTTTCAAATTCTTACTATTTCCTTATATTTTGAGAGGTCTCATGATACAAATGAATATTAAAGTTGAAAATGTTAAACGTATGCGTGTCAACGGAGATATTAGTTAGATTTTCATTTTTTTGATAAAATCCAAAGGCTATATTCCTTATATTCTCGATATTATCGTTTAAAAATGTAAGGATTTTTGATTTTGGGGAGTTCGAAGAAAAAGAAGGATTTTTTGACCACCTTTTTTTTATTTTCTCCTTATATCAATAACTCAATAAAAAAATTATCTGCAAAAACTATTTGTTATGCCTAATATCTTCAATTTAATCAGTATCTGTCTTAATTTCACCCCCCATTCGAGTAATTTTTTCTTCGCCAAATTACCGGTCACGAAATATGATTAAAACAGTCAGTTTTTTTAAATTCCTACTATTTCTTTATTTTTTGAGGGGTCTTGTGATACAAATGAATATTAAAGATGAAAATGTTAAACGTATGCGTGTCAACGGAGATACTAGTTAGATTATAATTTTTTCGATAAAATAAAAGAATATATAGCTCACGAAATGTGATAAAAACATTCAGTTTTTCAAATTCTTACTATTTCCTTATATTTTGAGCGGTCTCATGATACAAATGAATATTAAAGATGAAAATGTTAAACAAATGCAAGTCCACGGAGATATTAGTTAGATTTTCATTTTTTGATAAAATCCAAAGGTTTTAGGTCACGAAATATGGTTAAAACACTTAGTTTTTTTACATTCCTACTACTTCTTTATTTATTGAGCGGTCTTCTGATACAAATGAATTTTTAAGATGAAAATGTTAAACGTATGCGTGTCAATGGCGATATTAGTTAGATTTTCATTTTTTGATAAAATCGACAGACTATAGCTCACGAAATGTGATAAAAACATTTTGTTTAGCATATTCTTAAAATTCTTTATTTCTTGGGCGGTCTCATGATACAAATGAATATTAAAGATGAAAATGTTAAACAAATGCGAGTCCACGGAGATATTAGTTAGATTTTCATTTTTTTGATAAAATCCAAAGGCTGTAGGTCACGAAATATGATTAAAACACTTAGTTTTTTTAAATTCCTACTGTTTCTTTATTTTTTGAGGGGTCTTGTGATACAAATGAATATTAAAGATGAAAATCTTAAACGTATGCGTGTCAACGGAGATATTTGTTAGATTATGAGTTTTTTGATAAAATCCAAAGGCTATAGCTCACCAAATGTGATAAAAACATTTAGTTTTTCAAATTCTTATTATTTCCTTATATTTTGAGAGGTCTCATGATACAAATGAATATTAGAGATGAAAATATTAAATATATGCGCGTCAACGGAGATATTAGTTAGATTTTCATTTTTTTGATGAAATCCAAAGCCTATATAGCTCACGAAATATGATTAAACCACTAAGTTCTTTTAAATTCCTACTATTTCTTTATTTTTTGAGGGGTCTTGTGATACAAATGAATATTAAAGATGAAAATGTTAAACGTATGCGTGTCAACGGAGATATTAGTTAGATTATAATTTTTTGGATAAAATCAAAAGAATATATAGCTCACGAAATGTGATAAAAACTTTCAGGTTTTAAAATTCTTACTATTTCCTTATATTTTGAGCGGTCTAACGATACAAATGAATATTAAAGATGAAAATGTTAAACAAATGCGAGTCCACGGAGATATTAGTTAGATTTTCATTTTTTGATAAAATCCAAAGGCTGTGTAGGTCACGAAATATTATTAAAACACTTTTTTTTTCTACATTCCTACTATTTCTTTATTTATTGAGCGGTCTTATGATACAAATGAATATTTAAGCTGAAAAAGTTAAACGTAGGCGTGTCAACGGAGATATTAGTTAGATTTTCATTTTTTGATAAAATCGAAAGGCTATAGCTCACGAAATGTGATAAAAACATTTCGTTTAGCATATTCTTAAAATTCTTTATTTAATGGGGGTCTCATGATACAAATGAATATTAAAGATAAAAATGTTAAACAAATGCGAGTCCACGGAGATATTAGTTAGATTTTCATTTTTTTGATAACATCCAAAGGCTATAGCTCACGAAATATGATTAAAACACTAAGTTTTTTTAAATTCCTACTATTTCTTTATTTTTTGAGTGGTCTTGTGATACAAATGAAAATTAAAGATGAAAATGTTAAACGTATGCGTGTCAACGGAGATATTTGTTAGATTATACGTTTTTGGATAAAATCAAAATGCTATAGCTCACGAAATGTGACAAAAACATTTTCTTTAGCATATTCTTAAAATTCTTTATTTTTTGAGCAGTCTCATGATACAAATGAATATTAAAGCTGCAAATGTTAAACAAATGCGAGTCCACGAAGATATTAGTTAGATTTTCTTTTTTTTTGATAAAATCCAAAGCCTATTGCTCACGAAATATAATTAAAACACTAAGTTTTTTAAATTCCTACTATTTCTTTATTTTTTGAGCGGTCTTTGTGATAAAAATGAATATTAAAGATGAAAATGCTAAACGTATGCGTGTCAACGGAAATATTAGTTAGATTATAATTTTTTGGATAAAATCAAAAGGTTGTAGTTCACGAAATGTGATAAAAACATTCAGTTTTTCAAATTCTTACTATTTCCTTATATTTTGAGAGTTCTCATGATACAAATGAATATTAAAGTTGAAAATGTTAAACGTATGCGTGTCAACGGAGATATTAGTTAGATTTTCATTTTTTTGATAAAATCCAAAGGCTATAGCTCACAAAATGTGATAAAAACATTTCGTTTAGCATATTCTTAAAATTCTTTATTTCTTGGGGGGTCTCATGATACAAATTAATATTAAAGATGAAAATGTTAAACAAATGCGAGTCCACGGAGATATTAGTTAGATTTCCATTTTTTTGATAAAATCCAAAGGCTATAGCTCACGAAATATGATTAAAACACTCAGTTTTTTTAAATTCCTACTATTTCTTTATTTTTTGAGGGGTCTTGTGATACAAATGAATATTAAAGATGAAAATGTTAAACGTATGCGTGTCAACGGAGATACTAGTTAGATTATAATTTTTTCGATAAAATAAAAGAATATATAGCTCACGAAATGTGATAAAAACATTCAGTTTTTCAAATTCTTACTATTTCCTTATATTTTGAGCGGTCTCATGATACAAATGAATATTAAAGATGAAAATGTTAAACAAATGCAAGTCCACGGAGATATTAGTTAGATTTTCATTTTTTGATAAAATCCAAAGGTTGTAGGTCACGAAATATGGTTAAAACACTTAGTTTTTTTGCATTCCTACTACTTTATTTATTGAGCGGTCTTCTGATAAAATGAAATTTTAAGATGAAAATGTTAAACGTATGCGTGTCAATGGCGATATTAGTTAGATTTTCATTTTTTGATAAAATCGAAAGGCTATAGCTCACGAAATGTGATAAAAACATTTTATTTAGCATATTCTTAAAATTCTTTATTTCTTGGGCGGTCTCATGATACAAATGAATATTAAAGATGAAAATGTTAAACAAATGCGAGTCCACGGAGATATTAGTTAGATTTTCATTTTTTTGATAAAATCCAAAGGCTGTAGGTCACGAAATATGATTAAAACACTTAGTTTTTTTAAATTCCTACTGTTTCTTTATTTTTTGAGGGGTCTTGTGATACAAATGAATATTAAAGATGAAAATCTTAAACGTATGCGTGTCAACGGAGATATTTGTTAGATTATGAGTTTTTTGATAAAATCCAAAGGCTATAGCTCACGAAATGTGATAAAAACATTTAGTTTTTCAAATTCTTATTATTTCCTTATATTTTGAGAGGTCTCATGATACAAATGAATATTAGAGATGAAAATATTAAATATATGCGCGTCAACGGAGATATTAGTTAGATTTTCATTTTTTTGATGAAATCCAAAGCCTATATCTCACGAAATATGATTAAACCACTAAGTTCTTTTAAATTCCTACTATTTCTTTATTTTTTGAGGGGTCTTGTGATACAAATGAATATTAAAGATGAAAATGTTAAACGTATGCGTGTCAACGGAGATATTAGTTAGATTATAATTTTTTGGATAAAATCAAAAGAATATATAGCTCACGAAATGTGATAAAAACTTTCAGGTTTTAAAATTCTTACTATTTCCTTATATTTTGAGCGGTCTCACGAAACAAATGAATATTAAAGATGAAAATGTTAAACAAATGCGAGTCCACGGAGATATTAGTTAGATTTTCATTTTTTGATAAAATCCAAAGGCTGTAGGTCACGAAATATTATTAAAACACTTTTTTCTCTCTACATTCCTACTATTTCTTTATTTATTGAGCGGTCTTCTGATACAAATGAATATTTAAGCTGAAAAAGTTAAACGTAGGCGTGTCAACGGAGATATTAGTTAGATTTTCATTTTTTGATAAAATCGAAAGGCTATAGCTCACGAAATGTGATAAAAACATTTCGTTTAGCATATTCTTAAAATTCTTTATTTCATGGGGGTCTCATGATACAAATGAATATTAAAGATAAAAATGTTAAACAAATGCGAGTCCACGGAGATATTAGTTAGATTTTCATTTTTTTGATAACATCCAAAGGCTATAGCTCACGAAATATGATTAAAACACTCAGTTTTTTTAAATTCCTACTATTTCTTTATTTTTTGAGTGGTCTTGTGATACAAATGAAAATTAAAGATGAAAATGTTAAACGTATGCGTGTCAACGGAGATATTTGTTAGATTATACGTTTTTGGATAAAATCAAAATGCTATAGCTCACGAAATGTGACAAAAACATTTTGTTTAGCATATTCTTAAAATTCTTTATTTTTTGAGCAGTCTCATGATACAAATGAATATTAAAGCTGCAAATGTTAAACAAATGCGAGTCCACGAAGATATTAGTTAGATTTTCTTTTTTTTTTTGATAAAATCCAAAGCCTATTGCTCACGAAATATAATTAAAACACTAAGTTTTTTAAATTCCTACTATTTCTTTATTTTTTGAGCGGTCTTTGTGATAAAAATGAATATTAAAGATGAAAATGCTAAACGTATGCGTGTCAACGGAAATATTAGTTAGATTATAATTTTTTGGATAAAATCAAAAGGTTGTAGTTCACGAAATGTGATAAAAACATTCAGTTTTTCAAATTCTTACTATTTCCTTATATTTTGAGAGGTCTCATGATACAAATGAATATTAAAGTTGAAAATGTTAAACGTATGCGTGTCAACGGAGATATTAGTTAGATTTTCATTTTTTTGATAAAATCCAAAGGCTATATTCCTTATATTCTCGATATTATCGTTTAAAAATGTAAGGATTTTTGATTTTGGGGAGTTCGAAGAAAAAGAAGGATTTTTTGACCACCTTTTTTTTATTTTCTCCTTATATCAATAACTCAATAAAAAAATTATCTGCAAAAACTATTTGTTATGCCTAATATCTTCAATTTAATCAGTATCTGTCTTAATTTCACCCCCCATTCGAGTAATTTTTTCTTCGCCAAATTACCGGTCACGAAATATGATTAAAACAGTTAGTTTTTTTAAATTCCTACTATTACTTTATTTATTGAGCGGTCTTGTGATACAAATGAATATTTTAGATGAAAATGTTAAACGTATGCGTGTCAACGGAGATACTAGTTAGATTATAAATTTTTCGATAAAATAAAAGAATATATAGCTCACGAAATGTGATAAAAACATTCAGTTTTTCAAATTCTTACTATTTCCTTATATTTTGAGCGGTCTCATGATACAAATGAATATTAAAGATGAAAATGTTAAACAAATGCAAGTCCACGGAGATATTAGTTAGATTTTCATTTTTTGATAAAATCCAAAGGTTTTAGGTCACGAAATATGGTTAAAACACTTAGTTTTTTTACATTCCTACTACTTCTTTATTTATTGAGCGGTCTTCTGATACAAATGAATTTTTAAGATGAAAATGTTAAACGTATGCGTGTCAATGGCGATATTAGTTAGATTTTCATTTTTTGATAAAATCGACAGACTATAGCTCACGAAATGTGATAAAAACATTTTGTTTAGCATATTCTTAAAATTCTTTATTTCTTGGGCGGTCTCATGATACAAATGAATATTAAAGATGAAAATGTTAAACAAATGCGAGTCCACGGAGATATTAGTTAGATTTTCATTTTTTTGATAAAATCCAAAGGCTGTAGGTCACGAAATATGATTAAAACACTTAGTTTTTTTAAATTCCTATTGTTTCTTTATTTTTTGAGGGGTCTTGTGATACAAATGAATATTAAAGATGAAAATCTTAAACGTATGCGTGTCAATGGAGATATTTGTTAGATTATGAGTTTTTTGATAAAATCCAAAGGCTATAGCTCACCAAATGTGATAAAAACATTTAGTTTTTCAAATTCTTATTATTTCCTTATATTTTGAGAGGTCTCATGATACAAATGAATATTAGAGATGAAAATATTAAATATATGCGCGTCAACGGAGATATTAGTTAGATTTTCATTTTTTTGATGAAATCCAAAGCCTATATAGCTCACGAAATATGATTAAACCACTAAGTTCTTTTAAATTCCTACTATTTCTTTATTTTTTGAGGGGTCTTGTGATACAAATGAATATTAAAGATGAAAATGTTAAACGTATGCGTGTCAACGGAGATATTAGTTAGATTATAATTTTTTGGATAAAATCAAAAGAATATATAGCTCACGAAATGTGATAAAAACTTTCAGGTTTTAAAATTCTTACTATTTCCTTATATTTTGAGCGGTCTCACGAAACAAATGAATATTAAAGATGAAAATGTTAAACAAATGCGAGTCCACGGAGATATTAGTTAGATTTTCATTTTTTGATAAAATCCAAAGACTGTAGGTCACGAAATATTATTAAAACACTTTTTTTTCTCTACATTCCTACAATTTCTTTATTTATTGAGCGGTCTTCTGATACAAATGAATATTTAAGCTGAAAAAGTTAAACGTAGGCGTGTCAACGGAGATATTAGTTAGATTTTCATTTTTTGATAAAATCGAAAGGCTATAGCTCACGAAATGTGATAAAAACATTTCGTTTAGCATATTCTTAAAATTCTTTATTTCATGGGGGTCTCATGATACAAATGAATATTAAAGATAAAAATGTTAAACAAATGCGAGTCCACGGAGATATTTGTTAGATTTTCATTTTTTTGATAACATCCAAAGGCTATAGCTCACGAAATATGATTAAAACACTAAGTTTTTTTAAATTCCTACTATTTCTTTATTTTTTGAGTGGTCTTGTGATACAAATGAAAATTAAAGATGAAAATGTTAAACGTATGCGTGTCAACGGAGATATTTGTTAGATTATACGTTTTTGGATAAAATCAAAATGCTATAGCTCACGAAATGTGACAAAAACATTTTGTTTAGCATATTCTTAAAATTCTTTATTTTTTGAGCAGTCTATGATACAAATGAATATTAAAGCTGCAAATGTTAAACAAATGCGAGTCCACGAAGATATTAGTTAGATTTTTTTTTTTTTTTGATAAAATCCAAAGCCTATTGCTCACGAAATATAATTAAAACACTAAGCTTTTTAAATTCCTACTATTTCTTTATTTTTTGAGCGATCTTTGTGATAAAAATGAATATTAAAGATGAAAATGCTAAACGTATGCGTGTCAACGGAAATATTAGTTAGATTATAATTTTTTGGATAAAATCAAAAGGTTGTAGTTCACGAAATGTGATAAAAACTTTCAGTTTTTCAAATTCTTACTATTTCCTTATATTTTAAGAGGTCTCATGATACAAATGAATATTAAAGTTGAAAATGTTAAACGTATGCGTGTCAACGGAGATATCAGTTAGATTTTCATTTTTTTGATAAAATCCAAAGGCTATAGCTCACAAAATGTGATAAAAACATTTCGTTTAGCATATTCTTAAAATTCTTTATTTCTTGTGGGGTCTCATGATACAAATTAATATTAAAGATGAAAATGTTAAACAAATGCGAGTCCACGGAGATATTAGTTAGATTTCCATTTTTTTGATAAAATCCAAAGGCTATAGCTCACGAAATATGATTAAAACACTCAGTTTTTTTAAATTCCTACTATTTCTTTATTTTTTGAGGGGTCTTGTGATACAAATGAATATTAAAGATGAAAATGTTAAACGTATGCATGTCAACGGAGATACTAGTTAGATTATAATTTTTTGGATAAAATAAAAGAATATATAGCTCACGAAATGTGATAAAAACATTCAGTTTTTCAAATTCTTACTATTTCCTTATATTTTGAGCGGTCTCATGATACAAATGAATATTAAAGATGAAAATGTTAAACAAATGGAAGTCCACGGAGATATTAGTTAGATTTTCATTTTTTGATAAAATCCAAAGGTTGTAGGTCACGAAATATGGTTAAAACACTTAGTTTTTTTACATTCCTACTACTTCTTTATTTATTGAGCGGTCTTCTGATACAAATGAATTTTTAAGATGAAAATGTTAAACGTATGCATGTCAATGGCGATATTAGTTAGATTTTCATTTTTTGATAAAATCGAAAGGCTATAGCTCACGAAATGTGATAAAAACATTTTGTTTAGCATATTCTTAAAATTCTTTATTTCTTGGGCGGTCTCATGATACAAATGAATATTAAAGATGAAAATGTTAAACAAATGCGAGTCCACGGAGATATTAGTTAGATTTTCATTTTTTTGATAAAATCCAAAGGCTGTAGGTCACGAAATATGATTAAAACACTTAGTTTTTTTAAATTCCTACTGTTTCTTTATTTTTTGAGGGGTCTTGTGATACAAATGAATATTAAAGATGAAAATCTTAAACGTATGCGTGTCAACGGAGATATTTGTTAGATTATGAGTTTTTTGATAAAATGCAAAGGCTATAGCTCACGAAATGTGATAAAAACATTTAGTTTTTCAAATTCTTATTATTTCCTTATATTTTGAGAGGTCTCATGATACAAATGAATATTAGAGATGAAAATATTAAATATATGCGCGTCAACGGAGATATTAGTTAGATTTTCATTTTTTTGATGAAATCCAAAGCCTATAGCTCACGAAATATGATTAAACCACTAAGTTCTTTTAAATTCCTACTATTTCTTTATTTTTTGAGGGGTCTTGTGATACAAATGAATATTAAAGATGAAAATGTTAAACGTATGCGTGTCAACGGAGATATTAGTTAGATTATAATTTTTTGGAGAAAATCAAAAGAATATATAGCTCACGAAATGTGATAAAAACTTTCAGGTTTTAAAATTCTTACTATTTCCTTATATTTTGAGCGGTCTAACGATACAAATGAATATTAAAGATGAAAATGTTAAACAAATGCGAGTCCACGGAGATATTAGTTAGATTTTCATTTTTTGATAAAATCCAAAGGCTGTGTAGGTCACGAAATATTATTAAAACACTTTTTTTCTTCTACATTCCTACTATTTCTTTATTTATTGAGCGGTCTTCTGATACAAATGAATATTTAAGCTGAAAAAGTTAAACGTAGGCGTGTCAACGGAGATATTAGTTAGATTTTCATTTTTTGATAAAATCGAAAGGCTATAGCTCACGAAATGTGATAAAAACATTTCGTTTAGCATATTCTTAAAATTCTTTATTTAATGGGGGTCTCATGATACAAATGAATATTAAAGATAAAAATGTTAAACAAATGCGAGTCCACGGAGATATTAGTTAGATTTTCATTTTTTTGATAACATCCAAAGGCTATAGCTCACGAAATATGATTAAAACACTAAGTTTTTTTAAATTCCTACTATTTCTTTATTTTTTGAGTGGTCTTGTGATACAAATGAAAATTAAAGATGAAAATGTTAAACGTATGCGTGTCAACGGAGATATTTGTTAGATTATACGTTTTTGGATAAAATCAAAATGCTATAGCTCACGAAATGTGACAAAAACATTTTCTTTAGCATATTCTTAAAATTCTTTATTTTTTGAGCAGTCTCATGATACAAATGAATATTAAAGCTGCAAATGTTAAACAAATGCGAGTCCACGAAGATATTAGTTAGATTTTCTTTTTTTTTGATAAAATCCAAAGCCTATTGCTCACGAAATATAATTAAAACACTAAGTTTTTTAAATTCCTACTATTTCTTTATTTTTTGAGCGGTCTTTGTGATAAAAATGAATATTAAAGATGAAAATGCTAAACGTATGCGTGTCAACGGAAATATTAGTTAGATTATAATTTTTTGGATAAAATCAAAAGGTTGTAGTTCACGAAATGTGATAAAAACATTCAGTTTTTCAAATTCTTACTATTTCCTTATATTTTGAGAGGTCTCATGATACAAATAAATATTAAAGTTGAAAATGTTAAACGTATGCGTGTCAACGGAGATATTAGTTAGATTTTCATTTTTTTGATAAAATCCAAAGGCTATAGCTCACAAAATGTGATAAAAACATTTCCTTTAGCATATTCTTAAAATTCTTTATTTCTTGGGGGGTCTCATGATACAAATTAATATTAAAGATGAAAATGTTAAACAAATGCGAGTCCACGGAGATATTAGTTAGATTTCCATTTTTTTGATAAAATCCAAAGGCTATAGCTCACGAAATATGATTAAAACACTCAGTTTTTTTAAATTCCTACTATTTCTTTATTTTTTGAGGGGTCTTGTGTTACAAATGAATATTAAAGATGAACATGTTAAACGTATGCGTGTCAACGGAGATACTAGTTAGATTATAATTTTTTCGATAAAATAAAAGAATATATAGCTCACGAAATGTGATAAAAACATTCAGTTTTTCAAATTCTTACTATTTCCTTATATTTTGAGCGGTCTCATGATACAAATGAATATTAAAGATGAAAATGTTAAACAAATGCAAGTCCACGGAGATATTAGTTAGATTTTCATTTTTTGATAAAATCCAAAGGTTGTAGGTCACGAAATATGGTTAAAACACTTAGTTTTTTTACATTCCTACTACTTTATTTATTGAGCGGTCTTCTGATAAAATGAAATTTTAAGATGAAAATGTTAAACGTATGCGTGTCAATGGCGATATTAGTTAGATTTTCATTTTTTGATAAAATCGAAAGGCTATAGCTCACGAAATGTGATAAAAACATTTTATTTAGCATATTCTTAAAATTCTTTATTTCTTGGGCGGTCTCATGATACAAATGAATATTAAAGATGAAAATGTTAAACAAATGCGAGTCCACGGAGATATTAGTTAGATTTTCATTTTTTTGATAAAATCCAAAGGCTGTAGGTCACGAAATATGATTAAAACACTTAGTTTTTTTAAATTCCTACTGTTTCTTTATTTTTTGAGGGGTCTTGTGATACAAATGAATATTAAAGATGAAAATCTTAAACGTATGCGTGTCAACGGAGATATTTGTTAGATTATGAGTTTTTTGATAAAATCCAAAGGCTATAGCTCACGAAATGTGATAAAAACATTTAGTTTTTCAAATTCTTATTATTTCCTTATATTTTGAGAGGTCTCATGATACAAATGAATATTAGAGATGAAAATATTAAATATATGCGCGTCAACGGAGATATTAGTTAGATTTTCATTTTTTTGATGAAATCCAAAGCCTATAGCTCACGAAATATGATTAAACCACTAAGTTCTTTTAAATTCCTACTATTTCTTTATTTTTTGAGGGGTCTTGTGATACAAATGAATATTAAAGATGAAAATGTTAAACGTATGCGTGTCAACGGAGATATTAGTTAGATTATAATTTTTTGGAGAAAATCAAAAGAATATATAGCTCACGAAATGTGATAAAAACTTTCAGGTTTTAAAATTCTTACTATTTCCTTATATTTTGAGCGGTCTAACGATACAAATGAATATTAAAGATGAAAATGTTAAACAAATGCGAGTCCACGGAGATATTAGTTAGATTTTCATTTTTTGATAAAATCCAAAGGCTGTGTAGGTCACGAAATATTATTAAAACACTTTTTTTTTCTACATTCCTACTATTTCTTTATTTATTGAGCGGTCTTCTGATACAAATGAATATTTAAGCTGAAAAAGTTAAACGTAGGCGTGTCAACGGAGATATTAGTTAGATTTTCATTTTTTGATAAAATCGAAAGGCTATAGCTCACGAAATGTGATAAAAACATTTCGTTTAGCATATTCTTAAAATTCTTTATTTAATGGGGGTCTCATGATACAAATGAATATTAAAGATAAAAATGTTAAACAAATGCGAGTCCACGGAAGTATTAGTTAGATTTTCATTTTTTTGATAACATCCAAAGGCTATAGCTCACGAAATATGATTAAAACACTAAGTTTTTTTAAATTCCTACTATTTCTTTATTTTTTGAGTGGTCTTGTGATACAAATGAAAATTAAAGATGAAAATGTTAAACGTATGCGTGTCAACGGAGATATTTGTTAGATTATACGTTTTTGGATAAAATCAAAATGCTATAGCTCACGAAATGTGACAAAAACATTTTCTTTAGCATATTCTTAAAATTCTTTATTTTTTGAGCAGTCTCATGATACAAATGAATATTAAAGCTGCAAATGTTAAACAAATGCGAGTCGACGAAGATATTAGTTAGATTTTCTTTTTTTTTGATAAAATCCAAAGCCTATTGCTCACGAAATATAATTAAAACACTAAGTTTTTTAAATTCCTACTATTTCTTTATTTTTTGAGCGGTCTTTGTGATAAAAATGAATATTAAAGATGAAAATGCTAAACGTATGCGTGTCAACGGAAATATTAGTTAGATTATAATTTTTTGGATAAAATCAAAAGGTTGTAGTTCACGAAATGTGATAAAAACATTCAGTTTTTCAAATTCTTACTATTTCCTTATATTTTGAGAGTTCTCATGATACAAATGAATATTAAAGTTGAAAATGTTAAACGTATGCGTGTCAACGGAGATATTAGTTAGATTTTCATTTTTTTGATAAAATCCAAAGGCTATAGCTCACAAAATGTGATAAAAACATTTCGTTTAGCATATTCTTAAAATTCTTTATTTCTTGGGGGGTCTCATGATACAAATTAATATTAAAGATGAAAATGTTAAACAAATGCGAGTCCACGGAGATATTAGTTAGATTTCCATTTTTTTGATAAAATCCAAAGGCTATAGGTCACGAAATATGATTAAAACCAACGTTCAGGCACCGCCTAGGCGAGCCTAGGCGGCCGGCGGCGTCCGGTCGCCTGGGCGATCGCCTAGGCGGTTGTGCGACCGCCCAGGGCTGGGCGGTAATTTTTTTTATTTTAAAATTCAATTAATTTTCATAAAATAGATAAAAAAATCAGGAAAAATCGGGAAAAATAGAAAAAAATACACAAATATTTTCTAAAACTACCATACATGTTTAGGCTTCGAAAAGACACCTAGTTCCTCGACCAAGGCCTCACTAGGCACCCCCTCTACCCACCTAAACACTTAGGTATACAATTTATTGCTCAGTAGTACGATTACAAAGTAACTCAGAGTTCATACAATAGTAGATAAAAGAGAAAGTAGAATTACAAGCTAACTAACTAATTCCATTGGACACATTGATCTAATGTCCAACTGGGAACCATATCATATCCTCCACCACCATCAGAGTCGTCGGAGTTGTTCTCATTCGGATTGTCGACGTAGACATCATCTTCTTCAGTTTCTTCATCGTCGGTTTGGACATATTGCTCGTCGATGTCCATCGGTGGTTGAGAACTCGATGCACCTGGATCTCTAGAACTGATGTGAACGATGGCATCATCCATGCCACGACCTAATAATGGCGCGTCAGATGCAGTAGAACACCGCGGGTCAGATGCAGTGGACATGGATCGAGCAAAGCGTCTCCGTGAAGAAGAATGTCCCAAAGCTGCTTCCTCGACATCGGCCCATGTAAGCTCCTCTCCAGCGAAGACCGGATCTTCAGTTTCTACCAACCACGGATGCTCGTCGAAGAGATCGTACTCCACACTGATGGGGTCATAAAATCCAGGCTTCTCCATCCTTTGCTGAAACCTTTGCCTTAACTTTTGGTTGTAGTTCACATACACCAAGTCATTCATCTTCTTCACAGCCAACCTGTTCCTTCTCGTTGAGTGCAACTGCTCGAAGACACTCCAATTCCGCTCACAACCTGATGCCGAACATGTCAATCCCAACACCCTCACGGCCAACCTCTGTAATGCAGTCTCTCCCATGTCTGCGCCATACGATTGCCACCAATCTATAGGTCTTCTTTCCGACCTTTGTCTGACGACCATATCCCTCGAGAATATTCCGAGGGAGTTCTTGTAACGATCAAGTAAACCGCAAATCTTGTCTTGTTCTGCAGGAGTGGGGACGAGCCGCTCTACGACATCCATGAATCCAGGCATATGCTCATTGAAAGCTTGATGATTAGGAAGGTTGATGATGAGAATAGGATTATGAAGAAGAAGAGAATGAGAGATGTGTGAAAAATGAAGAGGTTTGGAGGGGTTTATATAGGATTTGGGGCTAGTGGCAAAGTTGTAATTTTTGAAAAAAAAATAATAAAAAAATTAAAAGGAGAGAGCCGTTGGAGAGCCTCCAACGGCTCTCGCCTAGGCGATCGCCTAGGCGAAATGATCGCCTAGGCGATCGCCTATTTCGCCCAGCTCTGCTGGGCGAAAGGCGGTGGTCGCCCAGGCGACCACCGCCACCGGCGACCGCCTAGGCGACCGCCTAACGCCTAGGCGGTCGCCTACGTAAACGTTGATTAAAACACTCAGTTTTTTTAAATTCCTACTATTTCTTTATTTTTTGAGGGGTCTTGTGATACAAATGAATATTAAAGATGAAAATGTTAAACGTATGCGTGTCAACGGAGATACTAGTTAGATTATAATTTTTTCGATAAAATAAAAGAATATATAGCTCACGAAATGTGATAAAAACATTCAGTTTTTCAAATTCTTACTATTTCCTTATATTTTGAGCGGTCTCATGATACAAATGAATATTAAAGATGAAAATGTTAAACAAATGCAAGTCCACGGAGATATTAGTTAGATTTTCATTTTTTGATAAAATCCAAAGGTTGTAGGTCACGAAATATGGTTAAAACACTTAGTTTTTTTACATTCCTACTACTTTATTTATTGAGCGGTCTTCTGATAAAATGAAATTTTAAGATGAAAATGTTAAACGTATGCGTGTCAATGGCGATATTAGTTAGATTTTCATTTTTTGATAAAATCGAAAGGCTATAGCTCACGAAATGTGATAAAAACATTTTATTTAGCATATTCTTAAAATTCTTTATTTCTTGGGCGGTCTCATGATACAAATGAATATTAAAGATGAAAATGTTAAACAAATGCGAGTCCACGGAGATATTAGTTAGATTTTCATTTTTTTGATAAAATCCAAAGGCTGTAGGTCACGAAATATGATTAAAACACTTAGTTTTTTTAAATTCCTACTGTTTCTTTATTTTTTGAGGGGTCTTGTGATACAAATGAATATTAAAGATGAAAATCTTAAACGTATGCGTGTCAACGGAGATATTTGTTAGATTATGAGTTTTTTGATAAAATCCAAAGGCTATAGCTCACGAAATGTGATAAAAACATTTAGTTTTTCAAATTCTTATTATTTCCTTATATTTTGAGAGGTCTCATGATACAAATGAATATTAGAGATGAAAATATTAAATATATGCGCGTCAACGGAGATATTAGTTAGATTTTCATTTTTTTGATGAAATCCAAAGCCTATATCTCACGAAATATGATTAAACCACTAAGTTCTTTTAAATTCCTACTATTTCTTTATTTTTTGAGGGGTCTTGTGATACAAATGAATATTAAAGATGAAAATGTTAAACGTATGCGTGTCAACGGAGATATTAGTTAGATTATAATTTTTTGGATAAAATCAAAAGAATATATAGCTCACGAAATGTGATAAAAACTTTCAGGTTTTAAAATTCTTACTATTTCCTTATATTTTGAGCGGTCTCACGAAACAAATGAATATTAAAGATGAAAATGTTAAACAAATGCGAGTCCACGGAGATATTAGTTAGATTTTCATTTTTTGATAAAATCCAAAGGCTGTGTAGGTCACGAAATATTATTAAAACACTTTTTTCTCTCTACATTCCTACTATTTCTTTATTTATTGAGCGGTCTTCTGATACAAATGAATATTTAAGCTGAAAAAGTTAAACGTAGGCGTGTCAACGGAGATATTAGTTAGATTTTCATTTTTTGATAAAATCGAAAGGCTATAGCTCACGAAATGTGATAAAAACATTTCGTTTAGCATATTCTTAAAATTCTTTATTTCATGGGGGTCTCATGATACAAATGAATATTAAAGATAAAAATGTTAAACAAATGCGAGTCCACGGAGATATTAGTTAGATTTTCATTTTTTTGATAACATCCAAAGGCTATAGCTCACGAAATATGATTAAAACACTCAGTTTTTTTAAATTCCTACTATTTCTTTATTTTTTGAGTGGTCTTGTGATACAAATGAAAATTAAAGATGAAAATGTTAAACGTATGCGTGTCAACGGAGATATTTGTTAGATTATACGTTTTTGGATAAAATCAAAATGCTATAGCTCACGAAATGTGACAAAAACATTTTGTTTAGCATATTCTTAAAATTCTTTATTTTTTGAGCAGTCTCATGATACAAGTGAATATTAAAGCTGCAAATGTTAAACAAATGCGAGTCCACGAAGATATTAGTTAGATTTTCTTTTTTTTTTTGATAAAATCCAAAGCCTATTGCTCACGAAATATAATTAAAACACTAAGTTTTTTAAATTCCTACTATTTCTTTATTTTTTGAGCGGTCTTTGTGATAAAAATGAATATTAAAGATGAAAATGCTAAACGTATGCGTGTCAACGGAAATATTAGTTAGATTATAATTTTTTGGATAAAATCAAAAGGTTGTAGTTCACGAAATGTGATAAAAACATTCAGTTTTTCAAATTCTTACTATTTCCTTATATTTTGAGAGGTCTCATGATACAAATGAATATTAAAGTTGAAAATGTTAAACGTATGCGTGTCAACGGAGATATTAGTTAGATTTTCATTTTTTTGATAAAATCCAAAGGCTATATTCCTTATATTCTCGATATTATCGTTTAAAAATGTAAGGATTTTTGATTTTGGGGAGTTCGAAGAAAAAGAAGGATTTTTTGACCACCTTTTTTTTATTTTCTCCTTATATCAATAACTCAATAAAAAAATTATCTGCAAAAACTATTTGTTATGCCTAATATGTTCAATTTAATCAGTATCTGTCTTAATTTCACCCCCCATTCGAGTAATTTTTTCTTCGCCAAATTACCGGTCACGAAATATGATTAAAACAGTTAGTTTTTTTAAATTCCTACTATTACTTTATTTATTGAGCGGTCTTGTGATACAAATGAATATTTTAGATGAAAATGTTAAACGTATGCGTGTCAACGGAGATACTAGTTAGATTATAAATTTTTCGATAAAATAAAAGAATATATAGCTCACGAAATGTGATAAAAACATTCAGTTTTTCAAATTCTTACTATTTCCTTATATTTTGAGCGGTCTCATGATACAAATGAATATTAGAGATGAAAATGTTAAACAAATGCAAGTCCACGGAGATATTAGTTAGATTTTCATTTTTTGATAAAATCCAAAGGTTTTAGGTCACGAAATATGGTTAAAACACTTAGTTTTTTTACATTCCTACTACTTCTTTATTTATTGAGCGGTCTTCTGATACAAATGAATTTTTAAGATGAAAATGTTAAACGTATGCGTGTCAATGGCGATATTAGTTAGATTTTCATTTTTTGATAAAATCGACAGACTATAGCTCACGAAATGTGATAAAAACATTTTGTTTAGCATATTCTTAAAATTCTTTATTTCTTGGGCGGTCTCATGATACAAATGAATATTAAAGATGAAAATGTTAAACAAATGCGAGTCCACGGAGATATTAGTTAGATTTTCATTTTTTTGATAAAATCCAAAGGCTGTAGGTCACGAAATATGATTAAAACACTTAGTTTTTTTAAATTCCTACTGTTTCTTTATTTTTTGAGGGGTCTTGTGATACAAATGAATATTAAAGATGAAAATCTTAAACGTATGCGTGTCAACGGAGATATTTGTTAGATTATGAGTTTTTTGATAAAATCCAAAGGCTATAGCTCACCAAATGTGATAAAAACATTTAGTTTTTCAAATTCTTATTATTTCCTTATATTTTGAGAGGTCTCATGATACAAATGAATATTAGAGATGAAAATATTAAATATATGCGCGTCAACGGAGATATTAGTTAGATTTTCATTTTTTTGATGAAATCCAAAGCCTATATAGATCACGAAATATGATTAAACCACTAAGTTCTTTTAAATTCCTACTATTTCTTTATTTTTTGAGGGGTCTTGTGATACAAATGAATATTAAAGATGAAAATGTTAAACGTATGCGTGTCAACGGAGATATTAGTTAGATTATAATTTTTTGGATAAAATCAAAAGAATATATAGCTCACGAAATGTGATAAAAACTTTCAGGTTTTAAAATTCTTACTATTTCCTTATATTTTGAGCGGTCTCACGAAACAAATGAATATTAAAGATGAAAATGTTAAACAAATGCGAGTCCACGGAGATATTAGTTAGATTTTCATTTTTTGATAAAATCCAAAGACTGTAGGTCACGAAATATTATTAAAACACTTTTTTTTCTCTACATTCCTACAATTTCTTTATTTATTGAGCGGTCTTCTGATACAAATGAATATTTAAGCTGAAAAAGTTAAACGTAGGCGTGTCAACGGAGATATTAGTTAGATTTTCATTTTTTGATAAAATCGAAAGGCTATAGCTCACGAAATGTGATAAAAACATTTCGTTTAGCATATTCTTAAAATTCTTTATTTCATGGGGGTCTCATGATACAAATGAATATTAAATATAAAAATGTTAAACAAATGCGAGTCCACGGAGATATTTGTTAGATTTTCATTTTTTTGATAACATCCAAAGGCTATAGCTCACGAAATATGATTAAAACACTAAGTTTTTTTAAATTCCTACTATTTCTTTATTTTTTGAGTGGTCTTGTGATACAAATGAAAATTAAAGATGAAAATGTTAAACGTATGCGTGTCAACGGAGATATTTGTTAGATTATACGTTTTTGGATAAAATCAAAATGCTATAGCTCACGAAATGTGACAAAAACATTTTGTTTAGCATATTCTTAAAATTCTTTATTTTTTGAGCAGTCTATGATACAAATGAATATTAAAGCTGCAAATGTTAAACAAATGCGAGTCCACGAAGATATTAGTTAGATTTTTTTTTTTTTTTTTTGATAAAATCCAAAGCCTATTGCTCACGAAATATAATTAAAACACTAAGCTTTTTAAATTCCTACTATTTCTTTATTTTTTGAGCGATCTTTGTGATAAAAATGAATATTAAAGATGAAAATGCTAAACGTATGCGTGTCAACGGAAATATTAGTTAGATTATAATTTTTTGGATAAAATCAAAAGGTTGTAGTTCACGAAATGTGATAAAAACTTTCAGTTTTTCAAATTCTTACTATTTCCTTATATTTTAAGAGGTCTCATGATACAAATGAATATTAAAGTTGAAAATGTTAAACGTATGCGTGTCAACGGAGATATCAGTTAGATTTTCATTTTTTTGATAAAATCCAAAGGCTATAGCTCACAAAATGTGATAAAAACATTTCGTTTAGCATATTCTTAAAATTCTTTATTTCTTGTGGGGTCTCATGATACAAATTAATATTAAAGATGAAAATGTTAAACAAATGCGAGTCCACGGAGATATTAGTTAGATTTCCATTTTTTTGATAAAATCCAAAGGCTATAGCTCACGAAATATGATTAAAACACTCAGTTTTTTTAAATTCCTACTATTTCTTTATTTTTTGAGGGGTCTTGTGATACAAATGAATATTAAAGATGAAAATGTTAAACGTATGCATGTCAACGGAGATACTAGTTAGATTATAATTTTTTGGATAAAATAAAAGAATATATAGCTCACGAAATGTGATAAAAACATTCAGTTTTTCAAATTCTTACTATTTCCTTATATTTTGAGCGGTCTCATGATACAAATGAATATTAAAGATGAAAATGTTAAACAAATGGAAGTCCACGGAGATATTAGTTAGATTTTCATTTTTTGATAAAATCCAAAGGTTGTAGGTCACGAAATATGGTTAAAACACTTAGTTTTTTTACATTCCTACTACTTCTTTATTTATTGAGCGGTCTTCTGATACAAATGAATTTTTAAGATGAAAATGTTAAACGTATGCATGTCAATGGCGATATTAGTTAGATTTTCATTTTTTGATAAAATCGAAAGGCTATAGCTCACGAAATGTGATAAAAACATTTTGTTTAGCATATTCTTAAAATTCTTTATTTCTTGGGCGGTCTCATGATACAAATGAATATTAAAGATGAAAATGTTAAACAAATGCGAGTCCACGGAGATATTAGTTAGATTTTCATTTTTTTGATAAAATCTAAAGGCTGTAGGTCACGAAATATGATTAAAACACTTAGTTTTTTTAAATTCCTACTGTTTCTTTATTTTTTGAGGGGTCTTGTGATACAAATGAATATTAAAGATGAAAATCTTAAACGTATGCGTGTCAACGGAGATTTTTGTTAGATTATGAGTTTTTTGATAAAATCCAAAGGCTATAGCTCACGAAATGTGATAAAAAAACATTTAGTTTTTCAAATTCTTATTATTTCCTTATATTTTGAGAGGTCTCATGATACAAATGAATATTAGAGATGAAAATATTAAATATATGCGCGTCAACGGAGATATTAGTTAGATTTTCATTTTTTTGATGAAATCCAAAGCCTATAGCTCACGAAATATGATTAAACCACTAAGTTCTTTTAAATTCCTACTATTTCTTTATTTTTTGAGGGGTCTTGTGATACAAATGAATATTAAAGATGAAAATGTTAAACGTATGCGTGTCAACGGAGATATTAGTTAGATTATAATTTTTTGGATAAAATCAAAAGAATATATAGCTCACGAAATGTGATAAAAACTTTCAGGTTTTAAAATTCTTACTATTTCCTTATATTTTGAGCGGTCTCACGAAACAAATGAATATTAAAGACGAAAATGTTAAACAAATGCGAGTCCACGGAGATATTAGTTAGATTTTCATTTTTTGATAAAATCCAAAGGCTGTAGGTCACGAAATATTATTAAAACACTTTTTTTTTCTACATTCCAACTATTTCTTTATTTATTGAGCGGTCTTCTGATACAAATGAATATTTAAGCTGAAAAAATTAAACGTAGGCGTGTCAACGGAGATATTAGTTAGATTTTCATTTTTTGATAAAATCGAAAGGCTATAGCTCACGAAATGTGATAAAAACATTTCGTTTAGCATATTCTTAAAATTCTTTATTTCATGGGGGTCTCATGATACAAATGAATATTAAAGATAAAAATGTTAAACAAATGCGAGTCCACGGAGATATTAGTTAGATTTCCATTTTTTTGATAAAATCCAAAGGCTATAGCTCACGAAATATGATTAAAACACTCAGTTTTTTTAAATTCCTACTATTTCTTTATTTTTTGAGGGGTCTTGTGATACAAATGAATATTAAAGATGAAAATGTTAAACGTATGCGTGTCAACGGAGATACTAGTTAGATTATAATTTTTTGGATAAAATAAAAGAATATATAGCTCACGAAATGTGATAAAAACATTCAGTTTTTCAAATTCTTACTATTTCCTTATATTTTGAGCGGTCTCATGATACAAATGAATATTAAAGATGAAAATGTTAAACAAATGGAAGTCCACGGAGATATTAGTTAGATTTTCATTTTTTGATAAAATCCAAAGGTTGTAGGTCACGAAATATGGTTAAAACACTTAGTTTTTTTACATTCCTACTACTTCTTTATTTATTGAGCGGTCTTCTGATAAAATGAAATTTTAAGATGAAAATGTTAAACGTATGCGTGTCAATGGCGATATTAGTTAGATTTTCATTTTTTGATAAAATCGAAAGGCTATAGCTCACGAAATGTGATAAAAACATTTTATTTAGCATATTCTTAAAATTCTTTATTTCTTGGGCGGTCTCATGATACAAATGAATATTAAAGATGAAAATGTTAAACAAATGCGAGTCCACGGAGATATTAGTTAGATTTTCATTTTTTTGATAAAATCCAAAGGCTGTAGGTCACGAAATATGATTAAAACACTTAGTTTTTTTAAATTCCTACTGTTTCTTTATTTTTTGAGGGGTCTTGTGATACAAATGAATATTAAAGATGAAAATCTTAAACGTATGCGTGTCAACGGATATATTTGTTAGATTATGAGTTTTTTGATAAAATCCAAAGGCTATAGCTCACGAAATGTGATAAAAACATTTAGTTTTTCAAATTCTTATTATTTCCTTATATTTTGAGAGGTCTCATGATACAAATGAATATTAGAGATGAAAATATTAAATATATGCGCGTCAACGGAGATATTAGTTAGATTTTCATTTTTTTGATGAAATCCAAAGCCTATATCTCACGAAATATGATTAAACCACTAAGTTCTTTTAAATTCCTACTATTTCTTTATTTTTTGAGGGGTCTTGTGATACAAATGAATATTAAAGATGAAAATGTTAAACGTATGCGTGTCAACGGAGATATTAGTTAGATTATAATTTTTTGGATAAAATCAAAAGAATATATAGCTCACGAAATGTGATAAAAACTTTCAGGTTTTAAAATTCTTACTATTTCCTTATATTTTGAGCGGTCTCACGAAACAAATGAATATTAAAGACGAAAATGTTAAACAAATGCGAGTCCACGGAGATATTAGTTAGATTTTCATTTTTTGATAAAATCCAAAGGCTGTAGGTCACGAAATATTATTAAAACACTTTTTTTTTCTACATTCCAACTATTTCTTTATTTATTGAGCGGTCTTCTGATACAAATGAATATTTAAGCTGAAAAAATTAAACGTAGGCGTGTCAACGGAGATATTAGTTAGATTTTCATTTTTTGATAAAATCGAAAGGCTATAGCTCACGAAATGTGATAAAAACATTTCGTTTAGCATATTCTTAAAATTCTTTATTTCATGGGGGTCTCATGATACAAATGAATATTAAAGATAAAAATGTTAAACAAATGCGAGTCCACGGAGATATTAGTTAGATTTTCATTTTTTTGATAACATCCAAAGGCTATAGCTCACGAAATATGATTAAAACACTAAGTTTTTTTAAATTCCTACTATTTCTTTATTTTTTGAGTGGTCTTGTGATACAAATGAAAATTAAAGATGAAAATGTTAAACGTATGCGTGTCAACGGAGATATTTGTTAGATTATACGTTTTTGGATAAAATCAAAATGCTATAGCTCACGAAATGTGACAAAAACATTTTGTTTAGCATATTCTTAAAATTCTTTATTTTTTGACCAGTCTCATGATACAAATGAATATTAAAGCTGCAAATGTTAAACAAATGCGAGTCCACGAAGATATTAGTTAGATTTTCTTTTTTTTTGATAAAATCCAAAGCCTATTGCTCACGAAATATAATTAAAACACTAAGTTTTTTAAATTCCTACTATTTCTTTATTTTTTGAGCGGTCTTTGTGATAAAAATGAATATTAAAGATGAAAATGCTAAACGTATGCGTGTCAACAGAAATATTAGTTAGATTATAATTTTTTGGATAAAATCAAAAGGTTGTAGTTCACGAAATGTGATAAAAACATTCAGTTTTTCAAATTCTTACTATTTCCTTATATTTTGAGAGGTCTCACGAAACAAATGAATATTAAAGTTGAAAATGTTAAACGTATGCGTGTCAATGGAGATATTAGTTAGATTTTCATTTTTTTGATAAAATCCAAAGGCTATAGCTCACAAAATGTGATAAAAACATTTCGTTTAGCATATTCTTAAAATTCTTTATTTCTTGGGGGGTCTCATGATACAAATTAATATTAAAGATGAAAATGTTAAACAAATGCGAGTCCACGGAGATATTAGTTAGATTTCCATTTTTTTGATAAAATCCAAAGGCTATAGCTCACGAAATATGATTAAAACACTCAGTTTTTTTAAATTCCTACTATTTCTTTATTTTTTGAGGGG
Organism: Triglochin maritima; assembly: GCA_963682175.1. Classification (NCBI taxonomy): domain Eukaryota; kingdom Viridiplantae; phylum Streptophyta; class Magnoliopsida; order Alismatales; family Juncaginaceae; genus Triglochin; species Triglochin maritima. The sequence continues at coordinate 48,114,994 of OY821777.1, forward strand.
TCTTGTGATACAAATGAATATTAAAGATGAAAATGTTAAACGTATGCGTGTCAACGGAGATACTAGTTAGATTATAATTTTTTGGATAAAATAAAAGAATATATAGCTCACGAAATGTGATAAAAACATTCAGTTTTTCAAATTCTTACTATTTCCTTATATTTTGAGCGGTCTCATGATACAAATGAATATTAAAGATGAAAATGTTAAACAAATGGAAGTCCACGGAGATATTAGTTAGATTTTCATTTTTTGATAAAATCCAAAGGTTGTAGGTCACGAAATATGGTTAAAACACTTAGTTTTTTTACATTCCTACTACTTCTTTATTTATTGAGCGGTCTTCTGATAAAATGAAATTTTAAGATGAAAATGTTAAACGTATGCGTGTCAATGGCGATATTAGTTAGATTTTCATTTTTTGATAAAATCGAAAGGCTATAGCTCACGAAATGTGATAAAAACATTTTATTTAGCATATTCTTAAAATTCTTTATTTCTTGGGCGATCTCATGATACAAATGAATATTAAAGATGAAAATGTTAAACAAATGCGAGTCCACGGAGATATTAGTTAGATTTTCATTTTTTTGATAAAATCCAAAGGCTGTAGGTCACGAAATATGATTAAAACACTTAGTTTTTTTAAATTCCTACTGTTTCTTTATTTTTTGAGGGGTCTTGTGATACAAATGAATATTAAAGATGAAAATCTTAAACGTATGCGTGTCAACGGATATATTTGTTAGATTATGAGTTTTTTGATAAAATCCAAAGGCTATAGCTCACGAAATGTGATAAAAACATTTAGTTTTTCAAATTCTTATTATTTCCTTATATTTTGAGAGGTCTCATGATACAAATGAATATTAGAGATGAAAATATTAAATATATGCGCGTCAACGGAGATATTAGTTAGATTTTCATTTTTTTGATGAAATCCAAAGCCTATATCTCACGAAATATGATTAAACCACTAAGTTCTTTTAAATTCCTACTATTTCTTTATTTTTTGAGGGGTCTTGTGATACAAATGAATATTAAAGATGAAAATGTTAAACGTATGCGTGTCAACGGAGATATTAGTTAGATTATAATTTTTTGGATAAAATCAAAAGAATATATAGCTCACGAAATGTGATAAAAACTTTCAGGTTTTAAAATTCTTACTATTTCCTTATATTTTGAGCAGTCTCACGAAACAAATGAATATTAAAGACGAAAATGTTAAACAAATGCGAGTCCACGGAGATATTAGTTAGATTTTCATTTTTTGATAAAATCCAAAGGCTGTAGGTCACGAAATATTATTAAAACACTTTTTTTTTCTACATTCCAACTATTTCTTTATTTATTGAGCGGTCTTCTGATACAAATGAATATTTAAGCTGAAAAAATTAAACGTAGGCGTGTCAACGGAGATATTAGTTAGATTTTCATTTTTTGATAAAATCGAAAGGCTATAGCTCACGAAATGTGATAAAAACATTTCGTTTAGCATATTCTTAAAATTCTTTATTTCATGGGGGTCTCATGATACAAATGAATATTAAAGATAAAAATGTTAAACAAATGCGAGTCCACGGAGATATTAGTTAGATTTTCATTTTTTTGATAACATCCAAAGGCTATAGCTCACGAAATATGATTAAAACACTAAGTTTTTTTAAATTCCTACTATTTCTTTATTTTTTGAGTGGTCTTGTGATACAAATGAAAATTAAAGATGAAAATGTTAAACGTATGCGTGTCAACGGAGATATTTGTTAGATTATACGTTTTTGGATAAAATCAAAATGCTATAGCTCACGAAATGTGACAAAAACATTTTGTTTAGCATATTCTTAAAATTCTTTATTTTTTGACCAGTCTCATGATACAAATGAATATTAAAGCTGCAAATGTTAAACAAATGCGAGTCCACGAAGATATTAGTTAGATTTTCTTTTTTTTTGATAAAATCCAAAGCCTATTGCTCACGAAATATAATTAAAACACTAAGTTTTTTAAATTCCTACTATTTCTTTATTTTTTGAGCGGTCTTTGTGATAAAAATGAATATTAAAGATGAAAATGCTAAACGTATGCGTGTCAACAGAAATATTAGTTAGATTATAATTTTTTGGATAAAATCAAAAGGTGATAAAAATATTAGTTCACGAAATGTGATAAAAACATTCAGTTTTTCAAATTCTTACTATTTCCTTATATTTTGAGAGGTCTCACGAAACAAATGAATATTTAAGTTGAAAATGTTAAACGTATGCGTGTCAACGGAGATATTAGTTAGATTTTCATTTTTTTGATAAAATCCAAAGGCTATAGCTCACAAAATGTGATAAAAACATTTCGTTTAGCATATTCTTAAAATTCTTTATTTCTTGGGGGGTCTCATGATACAAATTAATATTAAAGATGAAAATGTTAAACAAATGCGAGTCCACGGAGATATTAGTTAGATTTCCATTTTTTTGATAAAATCCAAAGGCTATAGCTCACGAAATATGATTAAAACACTCAGTTTTTTTAAATTCCTACTATTTCTTTATTTTTTGAGGGGTCTTGTGATACAAATGAATATTAAAGATGAAAATGTTAAACGTATGCGTGTCAACGGAGATACTAGTTAGATTATAATTTTTTGGATAAAATAAAAGAATATATAGCTCACGAAATGTGATAAAAACATTCAGTTTTTCAAATTCTTACTATTTCCTTATATTTTGAGCGGTCTCATGATACAAATGAATATTAAAGATGAAAATGTTAAACAAATGGAAGTCCACGGAGATATTAGTTAGATTTTCATTTTTTGATAAAATCCAAAGGTTGTAGGTCACGAAATATGGTTAAAACACTTAGTTTTTTTACATTCCTACTACTTCTTTATTTATTGAGCGGTCTTCTGATAAAATGAAATTTTAAGATGAAAATGTTAAACGTATGCGTGTCAATGACGATATTAGTTAGATTTTCATTTTTTGATAAAATCGAAAGGCTATAGCTCACGAAATGTGATAAAAACATTTTATTTAGCATATTCTTAAAATTCTTTATTTCTTGGGCGGTCTCATGATACAAATGAATATTAAAGATGAAAATGTTAAACAAATGCGAGTCCACGGAGATATTAGTTAGATTTTCATTTTTTTGATAAAATCCAAAGGCTGTAGGTCACGAAATATGATTAAAACACTTAGTTTTTTTAAATTCCTACTGTTTCTTTATTTTTTGAGGGGTCTTGTGATGATACAAATGAATATTAAAGATGAAAATCTTAAACGTATGCGTGTCAACGGAGATATTTGTTAGATTATGAGTTTTTTGATAAAATCCAAAGGCTATAGCTCACGAAATGTGATAAAAACATTTAGTTTTTCAAATTCTTATTATTTCCTTATATTTTGAGAGGTCTCATGATACAAATGAATATTAGAGATGAAAATATTAAATATATGCGCGTCAACGGAGATATTAGTTAGATTTTCATTTTTTTGATGAAATCCAAAGCCTATAGCTCACGAAATATGATTAAACCACTAAGTTCTTTTAAATTCCTACTATTTCTTTATTTTTTGAGGGGTCTTGTGATACAAATGAATATTAAAGATGAAAATGTTAAACGTATGCGTGTCAACGGAGATATTAGTTAGATTATAATTTTTTGGAGAAAATCAAAAGAATATATAGCTCACGAAATGTGATAAAAACTTTTAGGTTTTAAAATTCTTACTATTTCCTTATATTTTGAGCGGTCTCACGATACAAATGAATATTAAAGATGAAAATGTTAAACAAATGCGAGTCCACGGAGATATTAGTTAGATTTTCATTTTTTGATAAAATCCAAAGGCTGTAGGTCACGAAATATTATTAAAACACTTTTTTTTTCTACATTCCTACTATTTCTTTATTTATTGAGCGGTCTTCTGATACAAATGAATATTTAAGCTGAAAAAGTTAAACGTAGGCGTGTCAACGGAGATATTAGTTAGATTTTCATTTTTTGATAAAATCGAAAGGCAATAGCTCACGAAATGTGATAAAAACATTGCGTTTAGCATATTCTCAAAATTCTTTATTTCATGGGGGTCTCATGATACAAATGAATATTAAAGATAAAAATGTTAAACAAATGCGAGTCCACGGAGATATTAGTTAGATTTTCATTTTTTTGATAACATCCAAAGGCTATAGCTCACGAAATATGATTAAAACACTAAGTTTTTTTAAATTCCTACTATTTCTTTATTTTTTGAGTGGTCATGTGATACAAATGAAAATTAAAGATGAAAATGTTAAACGTATGCGTGTCAACGGAGATATTTGTTAGATTATACGTTTTTGGATAAAATCAAAATGCTATAGCTCACGAAATGTGACAAAAACATTTTCTTTAGCATATTCTTAAAATTCTTTATTTTTTGAGCAGCCTCATGATACAAATGAATATTAAAGCTGCAAATGTTAAACAAATGCGAGTCCACGAAGATATTAGTTAGATTTTCTTTTTTTTTTGATAAAATCCAAAGCCTATTGCTGACGAAATATAATTAAAACACTAAGTTTTTTAAATTCCTACTATTTCTTTATTTTTTGAGCGGTCTTTGTGTTAAAAATGAATATTAAAGATGAAAATGCTAAACGTATGCGTGTCAACGGAAATATTAGTTAGATTATAATTTTTTGGATAAAATCAAAAGGTTGTAGTTCCCGAAATGTGATAAAAACATTCAGTTTTTCAAATTCTTACTATTTCCTTATATTTTGAGAGGTCTCATGATACAAATGAATATTAAAGTTGAAAATGTTAAACGTATGCGTGTCAACGGAGATATTAGTTAGATTTTCATTTTTTTGATAAAATCCAAAGGCTATATAGCTCACAAAATGTGATAAAAACATTTCGTTTAGCATATTCTTAAAATTCTTTATTTCTTGGGGGGTCTCATGATACAAATTAATATTAAAGATGAAAATGTTAAACAAATGTGAGTCCACGGAGATATTAGTTAGATTTTCATTTTTTTGATAAAATCCAAAGGCTATAGCTCACGAAATATGATTAAAACACTCAGTTTTTTTAAATTCCTACTATTTCTTTATTTTTTGAGGGGTCTTGTGATACAAATGAATATTAAAGATGAAAATGTTAAACGTATGCGTGTCAACGGAGATACTAGTTAGATTATAATTTTTTGGATAAAATAAAAGAATATATAGCTCACGAAATGTGATAAAACATTCAGTTTTTCAAATTCTTACTATTTCCTTATATTTTGAGCGGTCTCATGATACAAATGAATATTAAAGATGAAAATGTTAAACAAATGGAAGTCCACGGAGATATTAGTTAGATTTTCATTTTTTGATAAAATCCAAAGGTTGTAGGTCACGAAATATGGTTAAAACACTTAGTTTTTTTACATTCCTACTACTTCTTTATTTATTGAGCGGTCTTCTGATAAAATGAAATTTTAAGATGAAAATGTTAAACGTATGCGTGTCAATGGCGATATTAGTTAGATTTTCATTTTTTGATAAAATCGAAAGGCTATAGCTCACGAAATGTGATAAAAACATTTTATTTAGCATATTCTTAAAATTCTTTATTTCTTGGGCGGTCTCATGATACAAATGAATATTAAAGATGAAAATGTTAAACAAATGCGAGTCCACGGAGATATTAGTTAGATTTTCATTTTTTTGATAAAATCCAAAGGCTGTAGGTCACGAAATATGATTAAAACACTTAGTTTTTTTAAATTCCTACTGTTTCTTTATTTTTTGAGGGGTCTTGTGATACAAATGAATATTAAAGATGAAAATCTTAAACGTATGCGTGTCAACGGATATATTTGTTAGATTATGAGTTTTTTGATAAAATCCAAAGGCTATAGCTCACGAAATGTGATAAAAACATTTAGTTTTTCAAATTCTTATTATTTCCTTATATTTTGAGAGGTCTCATGATACAAATGAATATTAGAGATGAAAATATTAAATATATGCGCGTCAACGGAGATATTAGTTAGATTTTCATTTTTTTGATGAAATCCAAAGCCTATATCTCACGAAATATGATTAAACCACTAAGTTCTTTTAAATTCCTACTATTTCTTTATTTTTTGAGGGGTCTTGTGATACAAATGAATATTAAAGATGAAAATGTTAAACGTATGCGTGTCAACGGAGATATTAGTTAGATTATAATTTTTTGGATAAAATCAAAAGAATATATAGCTCACGAAATGTGATAAAAACTTTCAGGTTTTAAAATTCTTACTATTTCCTTATATTTTGAGCGGTCTCACGAAACAAATGAATATTAAAGACGAAAATGTTAAACAAATGCGAGTCCACGGAGATATTAGTTAGATTTTCATTTTTTGATAAAATCCAAAGGCTGTAGGTCACGAAATATTATTAAAACACTTTTTTTTTCTACATTCCAACTATTTCTTTATTTATTGAGCGGTCTTCTGATACAAATGAATATTAAAGTTGAAAATGTTAAACGTATGCGTGTCAACGGAGATATTAGTTAGATTTTCATTTTTTGATAAAATCGAAAGGCTATAGCTCACGAAATGTGATAAAAACATTTCGTTTAGCATATTCTTAAAATTCTTTATTTCATGGGGGTCTCATGATACAAATGAATATTAAAGATAAAAATGTTAAACAAATGCGAGTCCACGGAGATATTAGTTAGATTTCCATTTTTTTGATAAAATCCAAAGGCTATAGCTCACGAAATATGATTAAAACACTCAGTTTTTTTAAATTCCTACTATTTCTTTATTTTTTGAGGGGTCTTGTGATACAAATGAATATTAAAGATGAAAATGTTAAACGTATGCGTGTCAACGGAGATACTAGTTAGATTATAATTTTTTGGATAAAATAAAAGAATATATAGCTCACAAAATGTGATAAAAACATTCAGTTTTTCAAATTCTTACTATTTCCTTATATTTTGAGCGGTCTCATGATACAAATGAATATTAAAGATGAAAATGTTAAACAAATGGAAGTCCACGGAGATATTAGTTAGATTTTCATTTTTTGATAAAATCAAAAGGCTGTAGGTCACGAAATATTATTAAAACACTCAGTTTTTTTAAATTCCTACTATTTCTTTATTTATTGAGCGGTCTTCTGATAAAATGAAATTTTAAGATGAAAATGTTAAACGTATGCGTGTCAATGGCGATATTAGTTAGATTTTCATTTTTTGATAAAATCGAAAGGCTATAGCTCACGAAATGTGATAAAAACATTTTATTTAGCATATTCTTAAAATTCTTTATTTCTTGGGCGGTCTCATGATACAAATGAATATTAAAGATGAAAATGTTAAACAAATGCGAGTCCACGGAGATATTAGTTAGATTTTCATTTTTTTGATAAAATCCAAAGGCTGTAGGTCACGAAATATGATTAAAACACTTAGTTTTTTTAAATTCCTACTGTTTCTTTATTTTTTGAGGGGTCTTGTGATACAAATGAATATTAAAGATGAAAATCTTAAACGTATGCGTGTCAACGGATATATTTGTTAGATTATGAGTTTTTTGATAAAATCCAAAGGCTATAGCTCACGAAATGTGATAAAAACATTTAGTTTTTCAAATTCTTATTATTTCCTTATATTTTGAGAGGTCTCATGATACAAATGAATATTAGAGATGAAAATATTAAATATATGCGCGTCAACGGAGATATTAGTTAGATTTTCATTTTTTTGATGAAATCCAAAGCCTATATCTCACGAAATATGATTAAACCACTAAGTTCTTTTAAATTCCTACTATTTCTTTATTTTTTGAGGGGTCTTGTGATACAAATGAATATTAAAGATGAAAATGTTAAACGTATGCGTGTCAACGGAGATATTAGTTAGATTATAATTTTTTGGATAAAATCAAAAGAATATATAGCTCACGAAATGTGATAAAAACTTTCAGGTTTTAAAATTCTTACTATTTCCTTATATTTTGAGCGGTCTCACGAAACAAATGAATATTAAAGACGAAAATGTTAAACAAATGCGAGTCCACGGAGATATTAGTTAGATTTTCATTTTTTGATAAAATCCAAAGGCTGTAGGTCACGAAATATTATTAAAACACTTTTTTTTTCTACATTCCAACTATTTCTTTATTTATTGAGCGGTCTTCTGATACAAATGAATATTTAAGCTGAAAAAATTAAACGTAGGCGTGTCAACGGAGATATTAGTTAGATTTTCATTTTTTGATAAAATCGAAAGGCTATAGCTCACGAAATGTGATAAAAACATTTCGTTTAGCATATTCTTAAAATTCTTTATTTCATGGGGGTCTCATGATACAAATGAATATTAAAGATAAAAATGTTAAACAAATGCGAGTCCACGGAGATATTAGTTAGATTTTCATTTTTTTGATAACATCCAAAGGCTATAGCTCACGAAATATGATTAAAACACTAAGTTTTTTTAAATTCCTACTATTTCTTTATTTTTTGAGTGGTCTTGTGATACAAATGAAAATTAAAGATGAAAATGTTAAACGTATGCGTGTCAACGGAGATATTTGTTAGATTATACGTTTTTGGATAAAATCAAAATGCTATAGCTCACGAAATGTGACAAAAACATTTTGTTTAGCATATTCTTAAAATTCTTTATTTTTTGACCAGTCTCATGATACAAATGAATATTAAAGCTGCAAATGTTAAACAAATGCGAGTCCACGGAGATATTAGTTAGATTTTCTTTTTTTTTGATAAAATCCAAAGCCTATTGCTCACGAAATATAATTAAAACACTAAGTTTTTTAAATTCCTACTATTTCTTTATTTTTTGAGCGGTCTTTGTGATAAAAATGAATATTAAAGATGAAAATGCTAAACGTATGCGTGTCAACGGAAATATTAGTTAGATTATAATTTTTTGGATAAAATCAAAAGGTTGTAGTTCACGAAATGTGATAAAAACATTCAGTTTTTCAAATTCTTACTATTTCCTTATATTTTGAGAGGTCTCATGATACAAATGAATATTAAAGATGAAACTGTTAAACAAATGCGAGTCCACGAAGATATTAGTTAGATATTCATATTTTTGATAAAATCCAAAGGCTATATTCCTTATATTCTCGATATTATCGTTTAAAAATGTAAGGATTTTTGATTTTGGGGAGTTCGAAGAAAAAGAAGGATTTTTTGACCGCCTTTTTTTTATTTTCTCCTTATATCAATAACTCAATAAAAAAATTATCTGCAAAAACTATTTGTTATGTCTAATATCTTCAATTTAATCAGTATCTGTTTTAATTTCACCCCCCATTCGAGTAATTTTTTCTTCGCCAAATTACCGGTCACGAAATATGATTAAAACAGTTAGTTTTTTTAAATTCCTACTATTACTTTATTTATTGAGCGGTCTTGTGATACAAATGAATATTTAAGATGAAAATGTTAAACGTATGCGTGTCAACGGAGATATTAGTTAGATTTTCATTTTTTGATAAAATCGAAAGACTATAGCTCACGAAATGTGATAAAAACATTTCGTTTAGCATATTCATAAAATTCTTTATTTCTTGGGCGGTCTCATGATACAAATTAATATTAAAGATGAAAATGTTAAACAAATGCGAGTCCACGGAGATATTAGTTAGATTTCCATTTTTTTGATAAAATCCAAAGGCTATAGCTCACGAAATATGATTAAAACACTTAGTTTTTTTAAATTCCTACTATTTCTTTATTTTTTGAGGTGTCTTGTGATACAAATGAATATTAAAGATGAAAATGTTAAACGTATGCGTGTCAACGGAGATACTAGTTAGATTATAATGTTTAGGGTTTAGGGTTTAGGGTTTTAGGGTTTTAGGGTTTTAGGGTTTAGGGTTTAGGGTTATTTAGGGTTATTTAGGGTTTAGGGCTTAGGGTTTAGGGTTTAGGGTTAGGGTTTAGGGTTTAGGGTTTTTAGGGTTTAGGGTTTTTTTTTTAGGGTTTAGGGTTTAGGGTTTTTTTAGGGTTTATGGTTTAGGGTTTAGGGTTTAGGGTTTTTTTAGGGTTTAGGGTTTAGGGTTTAGGGTTTTTTAGGGTTTACGGTTTAGGGTTAGGGTTTAGGGTTTAGGGTTTAGGGTTTAAGGTTTAGGGTTTAGGGTTTAGGGTTTAGGGTTTAGGGTTTATTTAGGGTTTAGGGTTTAGGGTTTAGGTTTAGGGTTTAGGGTTTAGGGGTTTAGGGTTTAGGGTTTAGGGTTTATTTAGGGTTTAGGGTTTATGGTTTAGGGTTTTAGGGTTTAGGGTTTAGGGTTTAGGGTTTTAGGGTTTAGGGTTTAGGGTTTAGTGTTTATTTAGGGTTTAGGGTTAGGGTTTAGGGTTTAGGGTTAGGGTTTAGGGTTTAGGGTTTTTTAGGGTTTAGGGTTTAGGGTTTAGGGTATAGGGTTTAGGGTTTTTTAGGGTTTAGGGTTTAAGGTTTAGGGTTTAGGGTTTCAGGGTTTAGGGTTTCAGGGTTTCAGGGTTTAGGGTTTAGGGTTTAGGGTTTAGGGTTTAGGGTTTTTAGGGTTTTTAGGGTTTAGGGTTTAGGGTTTAGGGTTTTAGGGTTTAGGGTTTATGGTTTAGGGTTTAGGGTTTTTTTTTTTTCCCCAGAAATTCACATCTCTTCCATAAATGCTAAACAACAATTTACAGAAGAGTTGGCTCAATGTGAGCTACAGAATGTGAATTCAAAAATACAGCCAAGAAGGCTAGCTAAACCCAAAGATTGGGTGAAAAAACCTAATGGGGTGTAGGAAAAACCCAATCTAAAATGAAAGAGTTTAGCACGTCCAGATCAGAGCGAAACCGTGGGCCGAAAAGCCCATTCTGACTGGATTTTTAACTTGTAACGCCAATGCTCCAAAACCCTAGAGAGGGCTTTAAACCTCATCCCGAGAAAAGAGGAGACCTCCTTGTTCTTCATCTTCCTCCCCTGCCAAACGCCACAATCAAGCTCCTGCCGAGATGAAGAATGATCAATCAAACCGGATGTGTCGCTTGCTTCAACAAGAGAGGAAGATTGCCGAGATATTGAAGAGGTATAACCAGTATGGGTTGGAGGGGACTCGATTTTGGAATACCGGGATTGCTGAACACCTTGAAATGGCATGCCGATCCAATACCCTTCTAAGGGATACCATTTTGCGACTGGAGAAGAGAAGGAGGGCCGAAACAGTGCAGCTACTACTGGATTGTCCGGATCCATCACCTTCCAAGTGGAAAGAATTCCCCCTTCCACCCGAATGGGAGTTGCCTCTTCATGAAGCAATAGCGCTCCAGAAATGTAAGTAGCTAAATTAATAATTGTCTCAGTCGAAATAAGAACTGAAATGAATGTTGAATGCAGATCCCCTGGTGCTCTTGGACCACACTCCTCGTTTGCGCCGAATTGACCAGTTGATGAACAAATTGCAGAAATGGCGTGATTGTATGGTGAACCTAAGTCCAGATGAGGAGCAGATGAAGCAGACCTTGGCGGGCAGGGAGCAGCTGGAGTCATTAATGGTTTATCGCCGAGATACAATTCTGAATTTGGAGGAAGAGAGGCGTCGAGAGTTGGAGCAGTTCTTGATGGATTGTGTTGATCCACCTCCTCCAGGATGGAGCCCAAGTATACTGAGGGATGTATATCCTCTTCAACAGATTCAGCCGGAGCGGAAGGTGCCTAATTGTAGACTGAATGAAGCTTGTTCTCCCCAGTGAATGTGAATCAAGGAAGTTGTACCAATGATGTAAACGAAGTATAAGTAGAACAAGTAGAAGTACTAATGATGTAAAAGAAGAATGTTGCAATGAAGGATTTGCTTATGAAATGTCTGTTTCTTATATTCCAGCTCAAAATCTTTGATTGTTCCCAATTGTAAGAGCCCACTGAGTCTTCCATATGTTGAAACAAGCTGAGCATTTGCTAAAATCAGATCAGATAACCAGGTTTTAGAAGGTAAAGAATAGCAGCAAAGGTATAGTAAGAAAATGAGAAGGAGACTTCCCATTTCCGACCAAGTCAATAAATGGAATTGACTTGGCCGGTTCCTTATTTGGCTAGCCGATGCCTTTAGCAAAACTTGTGCCAAATTCATGATAATAGAACCTGAAAATTTCGTGAATAACATGTGCGATATATCAAGCCAAGGGATCAAAGAAATTGGAGCCAAGTTAAAATTGAAAAAACCAAAATCTGAAACCATCAGAATGTAACTTCCCTGTTCCGACCAAGTCAATTTAAGGGATTGACTTGGTCGGTTCCTGTTTTGGCTAGCCGATGCCTTCAGCAAAACTTGTGCCAAATTTAAGATAATTGAACCTGGAAAGTTAATGAACAACATGTGCAGAGGATCAAACCATGGGATCAATAAAAACAGGGCAGTTACTAATGGAGCTGAAACCAGTAACTTCCCTGTTCCGACCAAGTCAATTTGAGGAAAAATTGACCTGGTCGGTTCCAAAGATGGCAAGCCGATGCCTTCAGCAAAACTTTTGCCATCCATCATGAGAAACGAACACCAATTATTTGATTCTGATGTAGGGCAGTCCTTGTTTCTCAAGCGTCAACATACCTTTCAGAATATGAGGAAGGTTTTGAGTGTTGTCAATTATCTTGTTAGACTTGGTATTGATCCCTAAATTGGCAAGATGATCAGCAGGGCTGTTTCCTTCCCTGAATTGGTGATTAGAGGAGACCACTAAGTGCTGCCAAAGGTTTCTGAATTCAGGGATCCATCTACTGAATGAGGGGTGAATCCAGTGTCTTGTGTTAATAATTTCCAAAAGGGTTTTAGAGTCAGATTCCACCATAATCCTGTTATAATTCCTGGTAGCACAAAGCCGCAGGCCCTGTAAAATGGCTCTGAATTCAGCAAGCATATTGGTTCCATAACCGTAATAACCATGATATGCCAACATCAGATTGCCATGATGGTCTCTGAGCACTCCTCCCCCACCACAACTTCCAGGGTTTCCTTTGCAAGCCCCATCAGTATTAAGTTTCATGTAACCAGCAGGAGGAATTTGCCACTTAACCACCATATGATGCTTTTCCTTGTTAGTAATATGCTGCAATCCAAGTCTGTTAAGAATATCCTTGTCTTGTTGAGTATCTCTCCATTTGGGATTGCTTTGGGTGGCCAATATAGCAATCCAATGTTTAAGCTTGTGTGTAATCCCATGATTATCACTAGAATGTCCTCCAAATTTGCAATTGTTTCTATGCTTCCAGAGTTCCCAGATAAGACAGCAAGCCAGCCATTTATGAAGGTGTTGCACTCTAGTGGGTTTGACAAGAGGTTTCAGAAGTTGAAGGAAATCTTGGTGATTATCGATTTGATTCCCATTAAACTGCCATTGCAGCCAATGCCAACCAATTTTTGCTATGTCACTTCTAAAAAAGAGGTGGTGATGTGTTTCAATGCTAGGTTGTCTACAACAACTACATTTTGAGGCCAGCTGAACACCAATTTTCTTCAAGTTGTCTTCAAGCGGAAGTCTACCATGAATGTATTGCCAATTAATCATAGAAATCTTGCTTGGGAGGGTGTTAGACCAGATCTGCTCACCCCAGTCCACCTTTTCATGTTGCTGCAAAGAATGCCATCCGGTTTTAACAGTATATTTGCCATCAGAAGTGTGTGCCCAGTAAAATTGATCAGGTTCTCCACTCAATATGAAATCACCTTGCAAAATGTCCTCTCTAATCTCGGGAGGAAGGTTGAGGGTATTAAGTTTGTCTTCAAGATCTTCTTCCTGAAGAACATCCCCAACAGTGAGTTCAGGTTGAGTAATACAAACACCTTCAAGCTGAGCAATGGGGCCTCTATCAAGCCAAGAATCAGTCCAGAAATTGATATCTCCTCTCTCCACACACCAATGTATCGAATTTTTCATGTTGTGCCAAGCTCTTTGCAAGTTCTTCCATCTGGCTGGACCTCTGTAATAATCAGGACTAGTAGCCATATCACCATATCTGTTTTTCATGAATTTCACATAAAGTGAATTCTGAAGCTGAAATTTCCAGGCCATCTTCATTCTCAAGGCCATCATAATGTCCTTCAGCTTTCTGATCCCTAGTCCACCAGCAGATTGAGGACTACAAATTTTATTCCAACTAATCCAGTGCTTATTGGTGCCTTTGTCATTATATCCCCACAAAAAATTGGCCATTCTCATGTCAATCGTGTGAAGAACCCCTTGAGGAATGTTATAGACTGCAAGGCTATGAATGGGAATGCTAGAAAGAACATGCTTAATCAAAATAAGTTTTCCACCCTTACTCAGCAATTTACCTTTCCAGCCAGCCACCTTGTTTCTAATCTTCTCAATAAGGTAGTCAAAGTATTTTTTTTTGCAAATACCTTTAAACATAGGACAACCCAAGTAAAGAAAGGGGAAATTACCTTTGGCAATACCTGTAATGTTGTGGATTTTTTGTTGTCTACTGGTGTTCATGCTGGTATGGACATAAAAGTGGCTTTTACCCATGCTTATCTTCTGCCCAGAGCATTTTTGATATCTGTCAAGGAAGGAGAAGAGAGACTTCAAAGAATTGGTGCTTCCATTGGTGAAAAGAATAGTGTCATCCGCAAAAAGTAAGTGAGTAACAGGAGTACATTTCCAATGAGTTTTATAGGGTTTAATTTTCTTATTATGCAGTAAAGCAGTCAAACCCCTACTTAACACTTCTTCAGCAATAATAAAGAGAATAGGAGATATAGGATCTCCCTGTCTGAGGCCTCTTGAACTAGTGAAGAATTCAGTAGAGCCATGCAGAAGAAGAGAGAAGTGATTATCTTTAACACAGGCAGCAATTAAGTTGATGAAGTTCTGATTGAAACCAAATTTCTCCATTACTTGAAATAAGAATTGCCATTCGATTCTGTCAAAAGCTTTCTCCATATCAAGCTTGATGACCACATTACCCCCACGAGTTTTCTCCCCAATATGCTGAACAAGCTCTTGAGCAAGGGCTATGTTGTCTTCAATATGCCTTCCTTTGACAAAACCTCCTTGCTCAGGAGAGATGATCTTCGGGAGAATGTTAGCCAGCCTTTTAGCAACAATCTTGGATATAATTTTATAGTGAACACTGCAAAGGCTAATAGGCCTCATATCAGAAAAGCTCTTAGGATGAGTAGTTTTGGGAATTAAGGCAATAAAGGTGGCTTTCATGGCTCTAGGAAGGGTATGATAAGTGAAAAACTCCTTAACAGCAGTGGTGACCTGGGTGCCCACTATATGCCAATTATGGTGATAAAAGCTACCGTTGAAGCCATCAGGACCAGGAGAATTGTCGGCTGGGATGCTGAACACAGCAGTCTTAATTTCGTCATCATTAGGAACAGCAAGAAGGCCATCATTGTCAGCTTGGTTGATTAAAGAAGGAATGCAATCCATCAGAGTATTGTCCTCAGTTCTACTATCAGAGGTGAGCAGATGTTTGTAATAGTCAATACCATCACTGTGAAGCTTCTGGATGTTCCCAGAGTAAGGTTCTCTTTCTAACAAAGTGTGAGCAGCAGAAGTTCTGATTTTGTAGTTGACTATGCTGTGGAAGAACTTGGTATTTTTATCTCCCTCCTTCAGCCAGTTGATCTTAGCTTTTTGCTTATAAAACTGTTCTTCTTGATGCACCAAAGTGTTGTAGTTGGTTCTGACATCAAGGAGGTGATCCCACAATTCTTTAGAGTCATTGTTATGCATCTCAGTTTCAATTTTTGCAATCTGATTTTCATAATCAGTAATCTGGTTGGTAATGTGGCCAAACACCTCAATGTTCCAAATTTTCAGCTGTATCTTAAGATTCTTCAGATTATGGCACAGATTGCTCAATCCATTGCTGTTGATATCCCAGTTGGTTTTCAGAAATTCTTCAAAGTTGGGGTGAGTGTTCCACATGCTTTGAAATTTGAAAGGTGAGCCACCTAACTTAGTTCTATCCTTAGGCAGCAAGAGCATGGGCATGTGATCAGAAAAAAGCCTTGGGAGATACTTTGTGTGAAAGCTGATGTACTTATTCATCCAATCCGTATTACTGAAAATCCAGTCCAATTTGCAAAAAAATTTATCCTTATTTCTACCATTAAACCAGGAGAAGGTATCACCATCAGTGTGATTGACTTCCAGCAGACCACAGTGATGCAGACAATTAGCAAAGTCATTTATTGCAGCATAATTCAACCCCCTTCCCTTTTTTTTATCATTACTAGATAAAACACAGTTGAAGTCCCCTCCCATCAACCAAGGAGTGGTGATGCTATCCTGAGTGTTGTGTAGATAATCCCAAAGAGTTCTCCTTTCAATGTAGTTGATAGAAGCATACACAAAAGTCATGGTCGCCATATTGCTACCCAGGCTGGCCTGTAAAGTAAGAGCTTGACCACAGTCACTGTGCACTTGAGTATTAATATCCTGAGTGTGAAACACCCAAATCTTATTGTTGTGGTTCTTGATATGTCGATGAAGCTGAATATATCTCCCAATGAAGGGTAAATACTTCTCATGAGCCTTAGGTTCCATGATACAAACCAACTGAATATTGTGGGTCTTGATAAGATTCCTTAATTTTGAGATAGAGGAAATATTGATGATTCCTCTAATATTCCAGATTAGTGTGCTAATCATATGTCCAATTTTTTGTTCTTCCCCTTCCCTTTTGTGTTCTGAATTCTCTTAGAAGTTCTTCTATGTTCTTCTTGTGCCACCAATTCTTTTTTGATTCTGAGAGACTCATTATCCGATTTAAAAATCATTTGCATCGTTTGAATAGGGCTATAGCTGGGGTCTTTTGAAGAGTCATCCTTGCTAGATTCTTCAGTAACCTCAGCATTCTCCTCCTCATCTTCACTTTCACTTTCAGTGCTATCAATGTCTATATCAGGTGGTCTGTTTGGTGGTTTTGTACTTTCTTCAATACCAGTTTGTGGATTAAGCCCAGCTGCAACCCACATTTGAATGTCATTTTCATCAAATAACCCCTCTGTATTTTCAGTGCATTCTCCCTCCTTGTGTAGCCAGTTTTGTTGTTCAGTAACACTGTCAGCCCTTTGCACGTCCTTTTCTATCTGCTCTATGTTTTCTCCATTCTCTTCTTCATTTTCAAGAATCGCAAAGGCATTGGTGTGCACAATATTCTCCTGAGTATTAGGATCTGGTGATTTAATTTCTCCCTCTTCTATGGCATTAACAGGAGTTTCAGCCTCTTTTCCACATAAGTTTTCCTGTCCGAAAACATATTCTTCCTTGTCTTCTTTAGATTGTCGTTTTTCAGTAAAAGAATTTTCCTTATCTTCAGTAGCGACTTGAGCATCTGCTTGTTGGACCTCTGTCAATTGGTCAATTTCAGCAACTTTGATCTCTGAGCTGGGATCTTTGCTTGTGTGTTGATCTTCTTTGGTTTGAGATTTTTTGAATTGACCAGTATTTCTCTTCTCTTCTCTCTTCTGTATCTTATTAGCTCTTTTTTTAGCATTTTTGCTTAACTGTTTTGGAACCTGAAATTCTTTTTCCTTGATTTCAACCATGTTTTCAATAGTATTTTCTTTCTCCTGTCCAATTTTTCCTTTACTATTCTCTGTGCCCTGTTCTTTGAATCTACAATTTTCCAATGAATGGCCAACCTTGGCACACTTGGAACAAAATGGTGGAATCCTCTCATAAACCACGTTTTGCTTCCTGATTTCAGTTCCCAATTTGATGAAAATATGTTCAGGTCTAGGTTTGCTTAAGTCCATCTCAACACAAACCTTGCAGTACCCAGGTCTGGTAAATTCAGTAACTTCTTTAGCTACACAGATGAATTTACCAACAGTAGAGGCCACTGAGGCAATGGCTTGTGGGTGAAACAGGTGGACTTCTAGGTTGGGTAGGCCAATCCACACCGGAGCTGTGATCGGTTCCAGACCGGGTCTGAAGTAGGGACTCCATTTGAACACTCTAATTCGTTGTCCCGATATTATCCAACTACTAGTTAACCAGATTCTGACGAAATCTTCTCTAGTTCTGAATCGAAGTATCACATGTCTAGCATTGATTGCTCTTGGGTCACATGAGTTGGTCTTGTTCAACAGATTGTCAACAGAAGTCTGAATTTCTGCAAGGCTAGACCTCATTCCATTGAACTTTCCAATTAAACTCCATCTGAAAGGAGCACTCATGACAGATATTTCCTCTTCAGTAAATTCCACAATTGGAACACCATCTCTGATCCCAGCAGTTTTAAACGGTATAGTCCCTTCAAAATTGGGGGGTTGATTGGTAGCACGAGTGGCAGCAGCAAACGACACTCTTTTTTCAGCCATCTTCTTGTTTTGAAATTGATGAGGGTTTGGAGGGGGAGAATTCTCCCTAGCAGTAGAATTTGGTGCAGGATTTGTGTGGCTCAGGGGAGCCCCCGACAATGGAGCAGTAATTTCCATAAGCAATCCCCAAAACAACTTGAACAACACAACAAATTGAAATCGCAAACACAAAGAACGACACTTTCCCGAGCAATCCGAACCAGAAAACTCAAGAAACGTCGACCGAAAGCGGAAGTCAACAAAAATATCAAAAAGCCAAAGAAGCCAAATCGAGTAGGAAAACCACGACGAAAGCTCAAATCGGCGTGGGGGAAACGATCCTGACAGCAAGACGAGCCAAAAGGCGAAGGTAGAAAGAACGAGGTAACCTGAACCGCGCTAACCACCAAGAAGGAAATCGGCGCAAAAAACGGTTACCGCACGAATCGGTAGCTCCGCCTTCAGAACTTCCTGGATACCGCCGCAGAGGTTCCGGGAAGGTCAAATCCGATCCCAGCAGGGTCAGAAACGCCTGTCGCCGCCGTCCAGAACTCCGACGAAGGGTCGTCGGAGCCGAACCACCTCGAAAGAGGGGTCGGGGAGGAGCGCAAGAAGCCCTGGAGAAGGATTTGATGATGAAAAATGGATTTGGATGGTCAGATTTGGTGGAATTTGGGTAGGAAATGGGCTGGAATTTCGAAAACCGAAAAAATCGCCAGAGCGGTTTTTTCAGTTGGCGGGAAGTTGGTTAGGGTTTAGGGTTTAGGGTTTAGGGTTTAGGGTTTTAGGGTTTAGGGTTTAGGGTTTAGGGTTTAGGGTTTAGGGTTTATTTAGGGTTTATTTAGGGTTTAGGGTTTAGGGTTTATTTAGGGTTTATTTAGGGTTTAGGGTTTAGGGTTTAGGGTTTATTTAGGGTTTAGGGTTTAGGGTTTAGGGTTTATTTAGGGTTTAGGGTTTAGGTTTAGGGTTTAGGGTTTAGGGTTTAGGGTTTAGGGTTTTTTAGGGTTTAGGGTTTAGGGTTTTGGGTTTAGGTTTTTTTTTTTTTTGCGGGCCCGAAAGTTTATAGAGGTCGGGATTACCTCTACCTGTATTTCATCAACAAGTATTACATGCTAAGATCCTAGAGGCCACAGGCGGCCCAAAAACAAGTATTGTATGGCCAACATGGCCTGAAAAGTGTGCTAATGGGCTCAAGCCCAATAAAGAAAAGCTATGGCCAACATGGCCTTTTTTGTTTGCTGAAAAAAGGAGAAACAGTTGGTGCTAAGAGCTGAAACAATTGGAGATTTGTTGAAAATCATACCCAACTTCGACCTGTGTTTGATGAGTTACCCTCGCATGATTCTTCCACCCATCAACTGCATCAAAGCCCGTCGAAGATGCTCATCGTATTCTAGATTCTCAATGATACACTCGACGATAGATCTTCCTCCAAAGACGCCGACGAAGTTTTTGGAATTGAGAAGACAACAAACCAATCACATGTACCTCCCACCTCTCGAAGTGTGGGTCTGATTTCTTGAAGTGCCCCTTCCAATCGTTCCAAAAATTGATGCCAAAGATAAAAAATGGGGAGATAATGTGTCTTTCTAGCCCTCTCCACCTTTGCTGTGCATTTAGAAGTCAAACATGACTTCACTTTCTTCAAAAGCTTTCACCGGCGTGAGGCGCCCATCCAAAGAGCGGCTACTAGCTAGAGATACTCGCGAGGCCAAGATTCTTCACCATTTTAAGCAAAGAGGGATCGGGTGTAAAAGAACAAACCTCCACAAATTGACTTGATTGGCAAAAGTGCATACTATGATCAACAATAATTGGTGAATGCTTCAACGCATTCCAAACTTTCCCCCTCGGCTTCAACTTAGAAGTCACCAAATTTTCAATGTCGCACTAATCCACGTTCACCGTCGGTAGGCTTGAGATGGAGTTCAACCGATCAAATTAGCTTCGATGCGATCCTTCGTGAACTCCCATCTTGAAGTCGGCTAAAGCGGGAGAGTGCTTGAAGGAAAAGACGGATTCTTCACCGTCAATGCTGCTGGTTTATCGGATTGGATTGCATGAAGGAATCCTGAAATTTTGCCACAGTTGACCAATTCAGCCACAGTTGACCCGATTTGGGCTGCCGTTGACCGAAGTCAACCCAAAATCCGAAAATGCAATTGGCGAAATGGTTGATGTTGGTGTTGAATTGAGGGGCCAACCACCTTGCTGTGATGCTAGAGGAGTGGATTGGAGCGGGATTAGGGCGTGGGAGGCGGAGTTGTGCGCCGGCGAACCAAACTTTGCGCGGAGGAGGCGTTGAAGCTATGGAGCTTCTAGCCCGATTCCGGCGAGGTAATGGTGCCCAATGAGGCCTGGAAATGCCGCCCCAGCCGTGATGCACGTGTAGGAAGCCCGGATTTAGCCTTGTATTGCCGGAATCGAAATTCACGAATTCGCCGGAACCCGGAAAATCCGAAACTCAATCCACGGATTCGTTGATGTTGGGGCTCAATTGGTGGGTCACGAACCTTGCTGCAATGATGAGGGAGTGCAATGGAGTGGAATTGGGGCTTGGGACGCGGAGATGTGCGCCCAAAAAGAAAAAACGCGCGGAGGCGGCTTGAAGCTTCAAGCTGAAATCCGGCGAGATGCTGCAGCCATGAAAGGCCTGGAAGGGTGGGGGGTGATTTCCTTGCCTTGATCCACGAGTATGAAGCCCAAAGTTCCTCGTGGGGTGGAGATCTTGGCCGGAAATGGAGAGGCGAATTTTGGGCGAAATTTTCGCCAAAATCGCCAGAGCAAAATTTTTTTTTTAAATTTTTTCGTGGAATGGGCTGGGCTTAGGGTTTAGGGTTTAGGGTTTTTTTTTTTTTTTTTTTTTTTTTTTTGGGCCCGAAAGTTTATAGAGGCCGGGATTACCTCTGCCTGCATTTCATCAACAAGTATAACATGCTAAGTTCCTAGAGGCCACAGGCGGCCTAAATACAAGTATGCAAGAGCCAAAATGGCTTGTAAAGTATGCTAATGGGTTCGAACCCAACAAAAGTAAAGCTATGGCCGACATGGCCTTTTTGTTTGCTAGAAATAAAAGAGTCAAAAGGAGGATTACATGAAAATCTTACCCTACTTCGTCCTGTGTTTGACGAGCTGTCCACTCGTGATTCATCCACCCGTCGGCTGCTTCAAGAACGTAGAAGACTCTCCTCGTATTCTAGATGCTCCAAGGTACGCTCGACGATAAGTCTTCATCCAAATTCGCCAACAAAGCTTAGAACCGAGTAGACAACAAACCAATCACATGTACCTCCCTCCAATTGAAGTATGGGTTTGATTTCTGGACGCGCCACTCCAGTTGCTCCAAGATGTGATGCCGAGATGAAAAATGGGGAGATTTTGTGTCTTTCAAGTCCTCGCCACCTATACTGTCCATTTAGAAGTCAAACATGACTCCATTTTCTTCAAGAGCTTTCGCCGGCGTGAGGCACCTTTCCAAAGAGCGGCTACTA
Source organism: Triglochin maritima (assembly GCA_963682175.1). Taxonomy (NCBI): domain Eukaryota; kingdom Viridiplantae; phylum Streptophyta; class Magnoliopsida; order Alismatales; family Juncaginaceae; genus Triglochin; species Triglochin maritima. Next base: position 48,136,790 of record OY821777.1, read on the forward strand.
ACTGGAGGTACTCATGAAGCCAAGATTCTTCACCATTTAAGCAAAGGAGACAAGCCTCAAAATAACCAATCTCCACTGTGAATTGCACTCGGCAAATGTCCATGAGGAGTTCGACCAAAGATGACATAGGACTTCGCGCATTCCAGACCTTCCCCCTCAGTTTCTACTTAGAAGTCACCAACATTTTGCTCAATCCACATTCACCTTCCGTAGGCTTGAGATGGAGGTCAACCGATCAAATTTTCGTGCTCGCGATCCTCCGTGATCTCCCATCTTAATGTCGGCTAGTGTGGAGGAGCCCAGGCTGGATTCTTCACCATAGAATCTGCTGGTTCGGTGTGAATTGCATGAAGGAACCCCGAAATTGCCACAATTGACCGAAATTGCCACAGTTGACCCGAAATTGGGCTGCCGTTGACCGAAAGTCAACACAAAATCCAAGGTTGCAATCAGCCGATTGGTTGATGTTGGTGTGGAATTGAGGGGCCAACAACCTTGCTGTGATGCTGTGGGAGTGGATTAGGGTGGGATTGGTGCCCGAAATGCGGAGGTTCGCGCCGGCGAACCCAAAGACGCGCGGAGGTGATGGTGGAGTTCAAGCATGAGTCCGGCGATAAAATGGAGCCCAATGTTGCTTGGAAAAGGATGCCCTAGCCATGATGCACGTGAGGATGCCCGGATTGAGCTTTGGGGTGCGTTTTGGCCGGGATTGCAAAATCGCGATTCGGCGGAACCCGGAAAATCGCAAATCCAATCCGCGGATTCTTCGATGTTGGGGCTGAACTGATGGGTCCCCAAGCTTGCTGCAGTGATGTGGGAGTGGAGTGGGGTGGAATTGCGGCTTGAAATGCGGAGTTGTGCGCCCGAATTCCAGAAATCGCGCGGATGCGGCTGTGAAGATTTGAAGCTTCAAGCTTGAATCCGGCGAATGGCTGCGACCTGGAGTGGCCTGGGAGGATGGAGGACGATGTCCTTGCCTTGATCCACGAGTATGAAGCCCTAAGTTCCTCGTGTGGTGGAGATCTTGGCCGGAAAGTGGGAGGCAAATTTTGGGCGAAAATTTCGCCAAAATCGCCAGACCAAGAAAAATTTGCGAGGAATGGGCTGGGCTTAGGGTTTAGGGTTTAGGGTTTTAGGGTTTTAGGGTTTTAGGGTTTAGGGTTTAGGGTTTAGGGTTTAGGGTTTTTTTAGGGTTTAGGGTTTAGGGTTTAGGGTTTAGGGTTTTTAGGGTTTAGGGTTTTTAGGGTTTAGGGTTTAGGGTTTAGGGTATAGGGTTTAGGGTATAGGGTATAGGGTATAGGGTATAGGGTATAGGGTATAGGGTTTAGGGTTTAGGGTTTAGGTTTTAGGGTTTTAGGGTTTAGGGTTTAGGGTATAGGGTTTAGGGTATAGGGTTTAGGGTTTAGGGTTTAGGGTTTTTAGGGTTTAGGGTTTAGGGTTTTTAGGGTTTAGGGTTTAGGGTTTAGGGTTTTTTTTTTTTTTTTTTCCCCAGAAATTCACATCTCTTCCATAAATGCTAAACAACAATTTACAGAAGAGTTGGCTCAATGTGAGCTACAGAATGTGAATTCAAAAATACAGCCAAGAAGGCTAGCTAAACCCAAAGATTGGGTGAAAAAACCTAATGGGGTGTAGGAAAAACCCAATCTAAAATGAAAGAGTTTAGCACGTCCAGATCAGAGCGAAACCGTGGGCCGAAAAGCCCATTCTGACTGGATTTTTAACTTGTAACGCCAATGCTCCAAAACCCTAGAGAGGGCTTTAAACCTCATCCCGAGAAAAGAGGAGACCTCCTTGTTCTTCATCTTCCTCCCCTGCCAAACGCCACAATCAAGCTCCTGCCGAGATGAAGAATGATCAATCAAACCGGATGTGTCGCTTGCTTCAACAAGAGAGGAAGATTGCCGAGATACTGAAGAGGTATAACCAGTATGGGTTGGAGGGGACTCGATTTTGGAATACCGGGATTGCTGAACACCTTGAAATGGCATGCCGATCCAATACCCTTCTAAGGGATACCATTTTGCGCCTGGAGAAGAGAAGGAGGGCCGAAACAGTGCAGCTACTACTGGATTGTCCGGATCCATCACCTTCCAAGTGGAAAGAATTCCCCCTTCCACCCGAATGGGAGTTGCCTCTTCATGAAGCAATAGCGCTCCAGAAATGTAAGTAGCTAAATTAATAATTGCCTCAGTCGAAATAAGAACTGAAATGAATGTTGAATGCAGATCCCCTGGTGCTCTTGGACCACACTCCTCGTTTGCGCCGAATTGACCAGTTGATGAACAAATTGCAGAAATGGCGTGATTGTATGGTGAACCTAAGTCCAGATGAGGAGCAGATGAAGCAGACCTTGGCGGGCAGGGAGCAGCTGGAGTCATTAATGGTTTATCGCCGAGATACAATTCTGAATTTGGAGGAAGAGAGGCGTCGAGAGTTGGAGCAGTTCTTGATGGATTGTGCTGATCCACCTCCTCCAGGATGGAGCCCAAGTATACTGAGGGATGTATATCCTCTTCAACAGATTCAGCCGGAGCGGAAGATGCCTAATTGTAGCCTGAATGAAGCTTGTTCTCCCCAGTGAATGTGAATCAAGGAAGTTGTACCAATGATGTAAACGAAGTATAAGTAGAACAAGTAGAAATACTAATGATGTAAAAGAAGAATGTTGCAATGAAGGATTTGCTTATGAAATGTCTGTTTCTTATATTCCAGCTCAAAATCTTTGATTGTTCCCAATTGTAAGAGCCCACTGAGTCTTCCATATGTTGAAACAAGCTGAGCATTTGCTAAAATCAGATCAGATAACCAGGTTTTAGAAGGTAAAGAATAGCAGCAAAGATATAGTAAGAAAATGAGAAGGAGACTTCCCATTTCCGACCAAGTCAATAAATGGAATTGACTTGGCCGGTTCCTTATTTGGCTAGCCGATGCCTTTAGCAAAACTTGTGCCAAATTCATGATAATAGAACCTGAAAATTTCGTGAATAACATGTGCGATATATCAAGCCAAGGGATCAAAGAAATTGGAGCCAAGTTAAAATTGAAAAAACCAAAATCTGAAACCATCAGAATGTAACTTCCCTGTTCCGACCAAGTCAATTTAAGGGATTGACTTGGTCGGTTCCTGTTTTGGCTAGCCGATGCCTTCAGCAAAACTTGTGCCAAATTTAAGATAATTGAACCTGGAAAGTTAATGAACAACATGTGCATAGGATCAAACCATGGGATCAATAAAAACAGGGCAGTTACTAATGGAGCTGAAACCAGTAACTTCCCTGTTCCGACCAAGTCAATTTGAGGAAAAATTGACCTGGTCGGTTCCAAAGATGGCAAGTCGATGCCTTCAGCAAAACTTTTGCCATCCATCGTGAGAAACGAACACCAATTATTTGATTCTGATGTAGGGCAGTCCTTGTTTCTCAAGCGTCAACATACCTTTCAGAATATGAGGAAGGTTTTGAGTGTTGTCAATTATCTTGTTAGACTTGGTATTGATCCCTAAATTGGCAAGATGATCAGCAGGGCTGTTTCCTTCCCTGAATTGGTGATTAGAGGAGACCACTAAGTGCTGCCAAAGGTTTCTGAATTCAGGGATCCATCTACTGAATGAGGGGTGAATCCAGTGCCTTGTGTTAATAATTTCCAAAAGGGTTTTAGAGTCAGATTCCACCATAATCCTGTTATAATTCCTGGTAGCACAAAGCCGCAGGCCCTGTAAAATGGCTCTGAATTCAGCAAGCATATTGGTTCCATAACCGTAATAACCATGATATGCCAACATCAGATTGCCATGATGGTCTCTGAGCACTCCTCCCCCACCACAACTTCCAGGGTTTCCTTTGCAAGCCCCATCAGTATTAAGTTTCATGTAACCAGCTGGAGGAATTTGCCACTTAACCACCATATGATGCTTTTCCTTGTTAGTAATATGCTGCAATCCAAGTCTGTTAAGAATATCCTTGTCTTGTTGAGTATCTCTCCATTTGGGATTGCTTTGGGTGGCCAATATAGCAATCCAATGTTTAAGCTTGTGTGTAATCCCATGATTATCACTAGAATGTCCTCCAAATTTGCAATTGTTTCTATGCTTCCAGAGTTCCCAGATAAGACAGCAAGCCAGCCATTTATGAAGGTGTTGCACTCTAGTGGGTTTGACAAGAGGTTTCAGAAGTTGAAGGAAATCTTGGTGATTATCGATTTGATTCCCATTAAACTGCCATTGCAGCCAATGCCAACCAATTTTTGCTATGTCACTTCTAAAAAAGAGGTGGTGATGAGTTTCAATGCTAGGTTGTCTACAACAACTACATTTTGAGGCCAGCTGAACACCAATTTTCTTCAAGTTGTCTTCAAGCGGAAGTCTACCATGAATGTATTGCCAATTAATCATAGAAATCTTGCTTGGGAGGGTGTTAGACCAGATCTGCTCACCCCAGTCCACCTTTTCATGTTGCTGCAAAGAATGCCATCCGGTTTTAACAGTATATTTGCCATCAGAAGTGTGAGCCCAGTAAAATTGATCAGGTTCTCCACTCAATATGAAATCACCTTGCAAAATGTCCTCTCTAATCTCGGGAGGAAGGTTGAGGGTATTAAGTTTGTCTTCAAGATCTTCTTCCTGAAGAACATCCCCAACAGTGAGTTCAGGTTGAGTAATACAAACACCTTCAAGCTGAGCAATGGGGCCTCTATCAAGCCAAGAATCAGTCCAGAAATTGATATTTCCTCTCTCCACACACCAATGTATCGAATTTTTCATGTTGTGCCAAGCTCTTTGCAAGTTCTTCCATCTGGCTGGACCTCTGTAATAATCAGGACTAGTAGCCATATCACCATATCTGTTTTTCATGAATTTCACATAAAGTGAATTCTGAAGCTGAAATTTCCAGGCCATCTTCATTCTCAAGGCCATCATAATGTCCTTCAGCTTTCTGATCCCTAGTCCACCAGCAGATTGAGGACTACAAATTTTATTCCAACTAATCCAGTGTTTATTGGTGCCTTTGTCATTATATCCCCACAAAAAATTGGCCATTATCATGTCAATCGTGTGAAGAACCCCTTGAGGAATGTTATAGACTGCAAGGCTATGAATGGGAATGCTAGAAAGAACATGCTTAATCAAAATAAGTTTTCCACCCTTACTCAGCAATTTACCTTTCCAGCCAGCCACCTTGTTTCTAATCTTCTCAATAAGGTAGTCAAAGTATTTTTTTTTTGCAAATACCTTTAAACATAGGACAACCCAAGTAAAGAAAGGGGAAATTACCTTTGGCAATACCTGTAATGTTGTGGATTTTTTGTTGTCTACTGGTGTTCATGCTGGTATGGACATAAAAGTGGCTTTTACCCATGCTTATCTTCTGCCCAGAGCATTTTTGATATCTGTCAAGGAAGGAGAAGAGAGACTTCAAAGAATTGGTGCTTCCATTGGTGAAAAGAATAGTGTCATCCGCAAAAAGTAAGTGAGTAACAGGAGTACATTTCCAATGAGTTTTATAGGGTTTAATTTTCTTATTATGCAGTAAAGCAGTCAAACCCCTACTTAACACTTCTTCAGCAATAATAAAGAGAATAGGAGATATAGGATCTCCCTGTCTGAGGCCTCTTGAACTAGTGAAGAATTCAGTAGAGCCATGCAGAAGAAGAGAGAAGTGATTATCTTTAACACAGGCAGCAATTAAGTTGATGAAGTTCTGATTGAAACCAAATTTCTCCATTACTTGAAATAAGAATTGCCATTCGATTCTGTCAAAAGCTTTCTCCATATCAAGCTTGATGACCACATTACCCCCACGAGTTTTCTCCCCTATATGCTGAACAAGCTCTTGAGCAAGGGCTATGTTGTCTTCAATATGCCTTCCTTTGACAAAACCTCCTTGCTCAGGAGAGATGATCTTCGGGAGAATGTTAGCCAGCCTTTTAGCAACAATCTTGGATATAATTTTATAGTGAACACTGCAAAGGCTAATAGGCCTCATATCAGAAAAGCTCTTAGGATGAGTAGTTTTGGGAATTAAGGCAATAAAGGTGGCTTTCATGGCTCTAGGAAGGGTATGATAAGTGAAAAACTCCTTAACAGCAGTGGTGACCTGGGTGCCCACTATATGCCAATTATGGTGATAAAAGCTACCGTTGAAGCCATCAGGACCAGGAGAATTGTCGGCTGGGATGCTGAACACAGCAGTCTTAATTTCGTCATCATTAGGAACAGCAAGAAGGCCATCATTGTCAGCTTGGTTGATTAAAGAAGGAATGCAATCCATCAGATTATTGTCCTCAGTTCTACTATCAGAGGTGAGCAGATGTTTGTAATAGTCAATACCATCACTGTGAAGCTTCTGGATGTTCCCAGAGTAAGGTTCTCTTTCTAACAAAGTGTGAGCAGCAGAAGTTCTGATTTTGTAGTTGACTATGCTGTGGAAGAACTTGGTATTTTTATCTCCCTCCTTCAGCCAGTTGATCTTAGCTTTTTGCTTATAAAACTGTTCTTCTTGATGCACCAAAGTGTTGTAGTTGGTTCTGACATCAAGGAGGTGATCCCACAATTCTTTAGAGTCATTGTTATGCATCTCAGTTTCAATTTTTGCAATCTGATTTTCATAATCAGTAATCTGGTTGGTAATGTGGCCAAACACCTCAATGTTCCAAATTTTCAGCTGTATCTTAAGATTCTTCAGATTATGGCACAGATTGCTCAATCCATTGCTGTTGATATCCCAGTTGGTTTTCAGAAATTCTTCAAAGTTGGGGTGAGTGTTCCACATGCTTTGAAACTTGAAAGGTGAGCCACCTAACTTAGTTCTATCCTTAGGCAGCAAGAGCATGGGCATGTGATCAGAAAAAAGCCTTGGGAGATACTTTGTGTGAAAGCTGATGTACTTATTCATCCAATCCGTATTACTGAAAATCCAGTCCAATTTGCAAAAAAATTTATCCTTATTTCTACCATTAAACCAGGAGAAGGTATCACCATCAGTGTGATTGACTTCCAGCAGACCACAGTGATGCAGACAATTAGCAAAGTCATTTATTGCAGCATAATTCAACCCCCTTCCCTTTTTTTTATCATTACTAGATAAAACACAGTTGAAGTCCCCTCCCATCAACCAAGGAGTGGTGATGCTATCCTGAGTGTTGTGTAGATAATCCCAAAGAGTTCTCCTTTCAATGTAGTTGATAGAAGCATACACAAAAGTCATGGTCGCCATATTGCTACCCAGGCTGGCCTGTAAAGTAAGAGCTTGACCACAGTCACTGTGCACTTGAGTATTAATATCCTGAGTGTGAAACACCCAAATCTTATTGTTGTGGTTCTTGATATGTCGATGAAGCTGAATATATCTCCCAATGAAGGGTAAATACTTCTCATGAGCCTTAGGTTCCATGATACAAACCAACTGAATATTGTGGGTCTTGATAAGATTCCTTAATTTTGAGATAGAGGAAATATTGATGATTCCTCTAATATTCCAGATTAGTGTGCTAATCATATGTCCAATTTTTTGTTCTTCCCCTTCCCTTTTGTGTTCTGAATTCTCTTAGAAGTTCTTCTATGTTCTTCTTGTGCCACCAATTCTTTTTTGATTCTGAGAGACTCATTATCCGATTTAAAAATCATTTGCATCGTTTGAATAGGGCTATAGCTGGGGTCTTTTGAAGAGTCATCCTTGCTAGATTCTTCAGTAACCTCAGCATTCTCCTCCTCATCTTCACTTTCACTTTCAGTGCTATCAATGTCTATATCAGGTGGTCTGTTTGGTGGTTTTGTACTTTCTTCAATACCAGTTTGTGGATTAAGCCCAACTGCAACCCACATTTGAATGTCATTTTCATCAAATAACCCCTCTGTATTTTCAGTGCATTCTCCCTCCTTGTGTAGCCAGTTTTGTTGTTCAGTAACACTGTCAGCCCTTTGCACGTCCTTTTCTATCTGCTCTATGTTTTCTCCATTCTCTTCTTCATTTTCAAGAATCGCAAAGGCATTGGTGTGCACAATATTCTCCTGAGTATTAGGATCTGGTGATTTAATTTCTCCCTCTTCTATGGCATTAACAGGAGTTTCAGCCTCTTTTCCACATAAGTTTTCCTGTCCGAAAACATATTCTTCCTTGTCTTCTTTAGATTGTCGTTTTTCAGTAAAAGAATTTTCCTTATCTTCAGTAGCGACTTGAGCATCTGCTTGTTGGACCTCTGTCAATTGGTCAATTTCAGCAACTTTGATCTCTGAGCTGGGATCTTTGCTTGTGTGTTGATCTTCTTTGGTTTGAGATTTTTTGAATTGACCAGTATTTCTCTTCTCTTCTCTCTTCTGTATCTTATTAGCTCTTTTTTTAGCATTTTTGCTTAACTGTTTTGGAACCTGAAATTCTTTTTCCTTGATTTCAACCATGTTTTCAATAGTATTTTCTTTCTCCTGTCCAATTTTTCCTTTACTATTCTCTGTGCCCTGTTCTTTGAATCTACAATTTTCCAATGAATGGCCAACCTTGGCACACTTGGAACAAAATGGTGGAATCCTCTCATAAACCACGTTTTGCTTCCTGATTTCAGTTCCCAATTTGATGAAAATATGTTCAGGTCTAGGTTTGCTTAAGTCCATCTCAACACAAACCTTGCAGTACCCAGGTCTGGTAAATTCAGTAACTTCTTTAGCTACACAGATGAATTTACCAACAGTAGAGGCCACTGAGGCAATGGCTTGTGGGTGAAACAGGTGGACTTCTAGGTTGGGTAGGCCAATCCACACCGGAGCTGTGATCGGTTCCAGACCGGGTCTGAAGTAGGGACTCCATTTGAACACTCTAATTCGTTGTCCCGATATTATCCAACTACTAGTTAACCAGATTCTGACGAAATCTTCTCTAGTTCTGAATCGAAGTATCACATGTCTAGCATTGATTGCTCTTGGGTCACATGAGTTGGTCTTGTTCAACAGATTGTCAACAGAAGTCTGAATTTCTGCAAGGCTAGACCTCATTCCATTGAACTTTCCAATTAAACTCCATCTGAAAGGAGCACTCATGACAGATATTTCCTCTTCAGTAAATTCCACAATTGGAACACCATCTCTGATCCCAGCAGTTTTAAACGGTATAGTCCCTTCAAAATTGGGGGGTTGATTGGTAGCACGAGTGGCAGCAGCAAACGACACTCTTTTTTCAGCCATCTTCTTGTTTTGAAATTGATGAGGGTTTGGAGGGGGAGAATTCTCCCTAGCAGTAGAATTTGGTGCAGGATTTGTGTGGCTCAGGGGAGCCCCCGACAATGGAGCAGTAATTTCCATAAGCAATCCCCAAAACAACTTGAACAACACAACAAATTGAAATCGCAAACACAAAGAACGACACTTTCCCGAGCAAACCGAACCAGAAAACTCAAGAAACGTCGACCAAAAGCGGAAGTCAACAAAAATATCAAAAAGCCAAAGAAGCCAAATCGAGCAGGAAAACCACGACGAAAGCTCAAATCGGCGTGGGGGAAACGATCCTGACAGCAAGACGAGCCAAAAGGCGAAGGTAGAAAGAACGAGGTAACCTGAATCGCGCTAACCACCAAGGAGGAAATCGGCGCAAAAAACGGTTACCGCACGAATCGGTAGCTCCGCCTTTAGAACTTCCTGGATACCGCCGCAGAGGTTCCGGGAAGGTCAAATTCGATCCCAGCAGGGTCAGAAACGCCTGTCGCCGCCGTCCAGAACTCCGACGAAGGGTCGTCGGAGCCGAACCACCTCGAAAGAGGGGTCGGGGAGGAGCGCAAGAAGCCCTGGAGAAGGATTTGAAGATGAAAAATGGATTTGGATGGTCAGATTTGGTGGAATTTGGGTAGGAAATGGGCTGGAATTTCGAAAACCGAAAAAATCGCCAGAGCGGTTTTTTCAGTTGGCGGGAAGGGGGTAGGGTTTGGGTTTTGGGGTTTAGGGTTTAGGGTTTAGGGTTTAGGGTTTTTTTAGGGTTTAGGGTTTAGGGTTTTTTTAGGGTTTAGGGTTTAGGGTTTAGGGTTTAGGGTTTTTAGGGTTTAGGGTTTAGGGTTTAGGGTTTAGGGTTTTTTTTTTTCTCCAACATCCAAACTTTCATTTCTTAGCAAAAGAAACTACAAGTATAGCCTATTTGTGTGTGGGTCATAGAAGCCCAACACACCTTACATCAAAAGGGTCTAATTGTATTTTTTTAAAACAAAACTGTTCTAATGGGCTCGCAGGCCCAATTTGTATCCCTATATTAATTCTGTTTTCTTGTATCCATCAAAATGGTCTTAGTGGGCTGGAGAAAATCAGCAGCATATTGGGCCCAACGGCTGGGGCACCAAGGCTTGGCTTGTATGGTTGTATGTTCTGTTACTGTTCACGTGGACTGGTTCCTGCTCCTGTGTACCAAATACTCTAGCATAGTGAAATATTTACACTACTTAATAATTTTACCTTAGATCTCCAAAGTTAAAATCAGAATGAACCCTTGCGCATATGTAGTCTTTGGGATCTTCTTGGCTCAAGCTGCACTTGTAGTGGAGTTTTCATCATTTCTTTCAAAGAAATTTCGGGTTCATACTCACTTTCTTCTTTATCTCCTTTTGCATGCTCCACATATGAATCTTCACTTTCAAAATCTTCCTCTTCTTTTTCATCTTGTTGCAATTCAGATTGAGTAGTGTCTGATTTCTCCTTTTCCTTGTCAAATTCTGAATCTCCTTTCTCATCTGCGGCATCCATTTTTTTCCAAAAAATATGTTGCTTTCGTGCTTCCACTATGGCTTCCTTTTTCTTCATGTTACTTTCCTTCATGAGTCGTGTAACTTCTTCTTCCAAATTTACTTCTTCCCTCCTTCCTTGAATTTTGACCAGTTGAGTGGTGGAGTAATTGACATCCTCTTCTTCACTTGTGTTGAGTCTAATAATTCTTTTGCCTCCTTTTTTCCTTCTTTTACTCTTTGTGTTTGGTGTGGAGGTTCTCCCACTTTTGCTTCTCCTATTCTTGTGTGCTTCATGATATTGTTGTTCAAGTAATTCTTCCTTACTTGGTGTGTGCTCTTTTTCTTCAGATGTTTCTCCCCCTTCCACTTGACAATTTAAGGCACACATGGGTCGGTACTCCCTTGCTTTTGCTGACAAGGACTGAGCTAGTTGTGGCTGAGATGAAGGGATCATTGCTTCTCTCATTAATTGAGGTACAGGTGCTGACATTATTTTTTCCTCATTTGTCACTACCGAATTTCTGCTTACTTCAGGAGAGGGTTGCTGATTTTGTTCCTTTGAATGCTGAATTTGCTGCTCCATTTGTTCAAGTGTGGGAATGTTGTTGTTGATATCTTGTTGTGTATTTGGTGTTGTTTATTTTTCCTTGTTCGACACTTGACTATCCAATTCAGTCCCATTTTGTGACCTTGTAACTACTTCGTCTTGTGATTGTGCAAGAACTGGTATAAACTTAGGTCTCCATTCTTGTCTTGTAATTGTTGGGGCTTTCATTGTGGTTTGGTGCTGCTGGACTGTTTCATGTGCTGCGTCTTGCGCTTTGCTTTTTTCATTTTCTTCCTCTCGAATTCTGCACTTTGCTTCCATATGTCCAATTTTCATGCAAAAGTGACAAAAAGGTGGCACATTCTCATAAAGAACCGGTTGTATGTATGTTTGCTCACCATTGTGTATGGTTATGTGATCAGGCTTTGGCTTTGAAAGGTCCATTTCTACACAAATTTTGCAAACTCCCGGTCTCATGAAATCCACATCATCTCTTGAACTACATATATATTTTCCGAATCCGGTGGCAATAGATTTCAAAGCATCAGGGTGATGGAGATGTAAATCCAAAGCAGGAAAATTAATCCAAATTGGTGCCTGTATGGGTTCTAATCCCACTTTAAAATAGGGAGAGTTTAGGGTTTAGGGTTTAGGGTTTAGGGTTTTAGGGTTTTAGGGTTTAGGGTTTAGGGTTTAGGGTTTAGGGTTTTTTTTTTTTTTAACAACCAACCTTCCATTTCTTAGCAAAAGAAATTACAAGTGTGTAGCCTTTTTGTGTGTGGGTCATAGAAGCCCAACACACCTTACATCATATGTGTCTAAGGTATTTTGTAAAGTGAATCTGTGCTAATGGGCTCGCCGGCCCAAATTGTGTTCCTATCTAAAAGCAAAATTTGGTCATTTAAAAGAAAAGCAGTTCTAATGGGCTCGTAGGCCCAAATACTGGTCCTAAATCAAGTTTTACCCATGTTTCTTTGAAGTTGGCTTAGTGGGCTGAAGAAAGTTCAGCAGGATAGGCCCACAACGTTTGGCCATCAAGGCTGGACTTGCATGGCTAATTGCTCGGGCACTGTTCATCCAGACTGGTTCTTGCACCTGTGCAGCAAAACTCTAGCATTGTGAATTATTTACACTACTTGCTAATTTACCTTAGATCTCCAAAATCAATCAGAATGAACCCTTGCGCATATGGAGTCTTTGGGATCTTCTTGGTTCAAGTTGCACATGTAGTGGAGTTTTCAGCATTTCTTTCAAGGAAATTTCAGGTTCATACTCACTTTCTTCTTGATTTCCTTTTGCATTATCATCTTCACTTTCAAAATCTTCTTCATCTTTATCTTCTTGCTGCAAATCAGATTGAGTAGTGTCTGATTTCTCCATTTCCTTGTCAATTTCGGAGTCTCCTTTTCCATCAGCTGCCTCCATTTTTTTCCAAAAAATATGTTGTTTTCGTGCTTCTACAATGGCTTCCTTTTTTTTCATGTTGCTTTCTTTCATGAGACGTGTGACTTCTTCTTCCAAATTTACTTCCTCCCTCCTTCCTTGGATTTTAACCATTTGTGTGGAGTAGGTGACATCATCTTCTTCACTTGAGTTGAGTCTAATGATTCTTTTTCCTCCTTTTTTCCTTCTTTTACTCTTTGTGTTTGTTCTCCCACTCTTGCTTCTCCTGATCTTGTGTGCATCATGATATTGTTGCTCAATTAATTCTTCTTGATTTGGTGTGCGTTCCTTGTCCTCAGATGTTTCTCCCCCTTCAACTTGAGTATTAAATGCACACATGGGATGATACTCCAATGCTTGTGCAGATAAAGATGCAGCATTTCTCTTTTCTTCTAGTGGTTGGGCAAGTTGTGGTTGTGATGATGAGAGCACACTCATTGCTTCTGATGCTAATTCTGAAATTCTGTTTTCCTCAATTGACAACCCAGAATTTCTGTTTGCTGCATGTGAAGTTTGCTGAATTTCCTCACTTGGTTTCTGAATTTGCTGTCCCATGTGTTCAAGTGTGGGATTAATTAGTGGCGAGACTTGTGGTGTATCTGCTGGTTTTTGTCTTGCTATATTTGATACTTGATTTCCCAATTCAGCCCCATCTTGTGACCTTGTATCTGCATTTACTTGTGCAAGTACTGGTATAAACTTAGGCCTCCATTCTTGCCGTGTGATTGTTGGTGCTGTTATTGTAGTTTTCTGCT